>JAMPIV010019129.1:0-114675 GCA_024509875.1 Oreohelix idahoensis
CACCGAGCAAACAGCGAACGAACAAATATAGTAAACACCCAGCAGTGCATTCCTGCAGCAAGATGGCTAATGCGCCTGTGAAGATATTGTACGTGAAGGAGCCAGAGATAAGGTTGTTTAGTGGAGAGGGGAGACCCACTTGGCAAGAGTTTGTGGAAGATGTGGAAGCCGCGTGGAAGGTGGCGCCTTTTTGTGCAGAAGACAAGTTAGACATGATATGGAACAACGTTACACCATGGGTATCTAGAGAATTACGGATACATGGTGGAGCCAAGGCCAGCCCTGAGAAGTTACTGGAAATTGTCAAAAGAGCCTACAGCGAGCAACAACCAGTCAGTGAGATGACCAGGAATTTCCCTTGGGAATATGCTGCTTATGGTGAAAGTAAAAAGCCTGAGACACTGGTCCAGATAGCAAGTGCAGAAGTTCAGAAAGAGAAGGAGGCACTCAGAGCAGAATTATCCTTCCTAAAGTCTCAGATAGCACAGATGTCAGAGGCCAGTTCGCCAGCACAAGAGGAGGTGCAGAGAAAGAGAGCACCATGCCAGCCGCGGGAACAGCCAACGCAAGACGGGGAGGTGTGTCCGCGGGAACAGCCAACGCAAGACGAGGAGGTGTGCCCGCAGGAACCGCAACTAGCCCTTCTTGTATGTGAGAGTCAGGCTGTCGTCAAGGGAAGCTGTGAGCTGACAGCACCAATAAAAGCAGTGGCACCGACAAGGCGAAAAGGGATGTGCAAGTGGTATAGTGTCCACAGGGGATGGGGGTTCATCACGCCAGATGATGGAGGTAGTGATGTATTCGTACATCAGACCAAGATCTACAGAAAGGGATTCCGGAGTCTGGCGAGGAATGAACGAGTAGAGTTTGACAGCAAACCATCGGTCCAGGGCATGGAAGCAATTTATGTATGTGGCATTGGTGGTCAAGAGTGTAAGGGCAGCAGGAAGCGACCCATGGCACAGAGGAAGCATAGAAAGATAAGATGCTACAATTGTGGAGACCTGTCAGACCACATGGCAGCCAAGTGCCCTCAAGGCCCGCTTCCGAAGAGATGTTTTCGATGCAAGTCAACTGAACATTTGATAGCTGCCTGTCCCTCAAAGAGCTCTTTCCCGAGACGTGCTACCACAACCAGGTTTTCTTCCGGGTGCAAGCCAAGAGATGACCGTGACAACTGTCACCCTAAGGGCGCCGAGAAGATTGGTAGTCGGTTAGGGGAGGAAACTCGTCTTAAGCAGAGAGGAGGGAGTGCAAGTCAAGGTTCAGAGGAGGAGACACATCAAAAGCAGATAGTGGGGAATGTTGGCCACCGTCCACGCAAAACGAGTGTCAAGCACGTCAGGAGCAATCCCCCTACAGATTCGACAGCTACAAGCACTGACAGGCAGACGTCACGGGCAGGCAGCGATGCGGCACAGGTGTGCGAGTCTTCTAGACCACAGCAACTGCCAGCCCGACAACGTACAACTGGGGACATAACCACCAAGAGTGTCTCCAGCCGAGTTGTACCGAATACAGAATCTGAGCCCAAAACATCGACGCTGAGAAATAATCAAACGCAGCACCGACGATCTAAGAGATTTCGACAGAAGTGCCTGAGGTAGTGATGTTGTCGGGACGACAACAAAATCAGGAGGGAGATATGTGATGGGGCCGAAAAGGAGACGCCCGCCCCCTACCTGTTTCTAGGCAGATTATTTTCGATGTGCGCGAAGCATTCTGGGTTGTGAAAAGTCTGAAGTAGAAGATATGTAATGAGGCCACAATAATGCCTTTAAATTAAGTTGTGGTGTAGAATTGTGTTATATTAAATAGCTGTAGGTTTTATTTGTGTTTTCGCTATTCCTAAAGCGATAATCGCGTGTGATATTTAAGTAGCCAAGATTAATACGCCCAGCGTGCAGTAACTTGAGTGATTAGGCTAGGGCTTATAAAAGAGAAAGCGGCCGGCAAGCGGGCCTATGTTGCCACAGCCGCCCAGAGAGAACAGACGAAGTTAGACAGACAGAGCCAAGCTGTAAATGCCTTGAGCACGTGAGTTAATTTAAATTAGCTTTAGTATTCTGTAGTTTTATTATTAGTATTCAGCGTGTCTGTTCTAATGTTTAAATGAAAAAGTGAATGTGTTTCCAGGACCTGATAATTTAGTCTTGAAATATAATTGAGGGGAAATAATGTGTGGATATATTTCACTAGTGTTAAGACCAAATCACGTATGTAAGAGTTTAGTATCAAGTATTTCATCCATCAGACCGGGCAAATTTAGTAGGAGAGTGTTTTATACATGAAACTGGACAGAGAAGCGATTTTTTTACTTGAATTTAGATGATATTGACTGTTATCAAGATGGCAACCATGTGGTCATGAAAGGCGGCGCGTCACCATGCGTGTGTATAAAGAAGACGCCAGTTTTATATTGTGTGAATTGAGACGGGGGTGGGAAGCAGATTAAGATAATTTTCCCCAGTAAAGGAAAGAGATAGCTTTCGTGTTAATGCCAGTTTTGTTAAAGTCAAGAGTAATTATTTTATTTCTTTAATGTAAAAGTAATTGAGTGTATTTCACGATAGCCTACTTATCATAATTCTACTGTATATATTTAATGGGTTACTGTGAGGTGAGAATATGTATTTAGATTTCTGGAGAGCGCGAGGCCACTCCTTTGTTGAGACATGTGTTTCTCTGGTTGCTCCCGGCGGAGCATGGAAACACCAATGTGGCTGGTGTCTATCACAAGCCGACAAGAAGCATTTTTATGCTATTGCAGTAGTTTTTTCGGTAACGATGTGTTTCATGTGATGAGATTCCCAGTCGCACCAGTGGTCATATACGACACGCTTGTTGCCAGGCGCACCAGTCGTCACATACGACATGCTTCAGAATGCAGTAACGAATACTGATGTGGATCGGTTACGAGGTAGTAGCTTATTCTCATTACTGAGAGTATTTGATGTACATATAGTTGAATATTATTTTATGTCCATTTTATGATTATTTAATTATGGTTATGTGAGGAATGGTTGTGAGAGCACGTGGGCTCACTTCAAGATATATATTTCTCTTCTCCGCTCCTGAGGGAGCATGGGGCCAACAGTGTGGTTTGCCTTCATATTAAGTATTCATATGCTAGGGCAGTAGTGGTTTCGGTAGCAATCTGTGTTACACGGTGAGGTTGCCAGCCTCATGCACAACACCATACTAGTCGCATTGGACGACACACATGAGTGTGTGTGTGTGATAGTTGAGTGTGTCAGGTGGCGGCGTAGGACAGTTTGACAGGTGAGAGCGTGGTGTTTCTCATTCAGTATTATATTATGATTTTAACTATTCTGTGCTTTGTTTGCTTCTTCAGATTAGCATCGGGCACTGTTGGGTGTTTAGTTTTGTTTTGTTTTGTTTTGTTTTGTTTTGTTATGTTCGCTAGTTTATTTGTTTAATGTTTGCTTTGTCACTGAATGGGATGTAAAAATAAATACAGCCCCTGCCTCAGAATAAGAGTTTTTATTGTTGTTCGGGTCGGTGCGAGTGTTAAAAGAGAGTGATCACAAAACAACAATATAATCATCATCATCTCGCCCACCCTATCACAATTGGCGTCGTCGACAGGATAAGGCAGACAGTGACACCGAGCAAACAGCGAACGAACAAATATAGTAAACACCCAGCAGTGCATTCCTGCAGCAAGATGGCTAATGCGCCTGTGAAGATATTGTACGTGAAGGAGCCAGAGATAAGGTTGTTTAGTGGAGAGGGGAGACCCACTTGGCAAGAGTTTGTGGAAGATGTGGAAGCCGCGTGGAAGGTGGCGCCTTTTTGTGCAGAAGACAAGTTAGACATGATATGGAACAACGTTACACCATGGGTATCTAGAGAATTACGGATACATGTTGGAGCCAAGGCCAGCCCTGAGAAGTTACTGGAAATTGTCAAAAGAGCCTACAGCGAGCAACAACCAGTCAGTGAGATGACCAGGAATTTCCCTTGGGAATATGCTGCTTATGGTGAAAGTAAAAAGCCTGAGACACTGGTCCAGATAGCAAGTGCAGAAGTTCAGAAAGAGAAGGAGGCACTCAGAGCAGAATTATCCTTCCTAAAGTCTCAGATAGCACAGATGTCAGAGGCCAGTTCGCCAGCACAAGAGGAGGTGCAGAGAAAGAGAGCACCATGCCAGCCGCGGGAACAGCCAACGCAAGACGGGGAGGTGTGTCCGCGGGAACAGCCAACGCAAGACGAGGAGGTGTGCCCGCAGGAACCGCAACTAGCCCTTCTTGTATGTGAGAGTCAGGCTGTCGTCAAGGGAAGCTGTGAGCTGACAGCACCAATAAAAGCAGTGGCACCGACAAGGCGAAAAGGGATGTGCAAGTGGTATAGTGTCCACAGGGGATGGGGGTTCATCACGCCAGATGATGGAGGTAGTGATGTATTCGTACATCAGACCAAGATCTACAGAAAGGGATTCCGGAGTCTGGCGAGGAATGAACGAGTAGAGTTTGACAGCAAACCATCGGTCCAGGGCATGGAAGCAATTTATGTATGTGGCATTGGTGGTCAAGAGTGTAAGGGCAGCAGGAAGCGACCCATGGCACAGAGGAAGCATAGAAAGATAAGATGCTACAATTGTGGAGACCTGTCAGACCACATGGCAGCCAAGTGCCCTCAAGGCCCGCTTCCGAAGAGATGTTTTCGATGCAAGTCAACTGAACATTTGATAGCTGCCTGTCCCTCAAAGAGCTCTTTCCCGAGACGTGCTACCACAACCAGGTTTTCTTCCGGGTGCAAGCCAAGAGATGACCGTGACAACTGTCACCCTAAGGGCGCCGAGAAGATTGGTAGTCGGTTAGGGGAGGAAACTCGTCTTAAGCAGAGAGGAGGGAGTGCAAGTCAAGGTTCAGAGGAGGAGACACATCAAAAGCAGATAGTGGGGAATGTTGGCCACCGTCCACGCAAAACGAGTGTCAAGCACGTCAGGAGCAATCCCCCTACAGATTCGACAGCTACAAGCACTGACAGGCAGACGTCACGGGCAGGCAGCGATGCGGCACAGGTGTGCGAGTCTTCTAGACCACAGCAACTGCCAGCCCGACAACGTACAACTGGGGACATAACCACCAAGAGTGTCTCCAGCCGAGTTGTACCGAATACAGAATCTGAGCCCAAAACATCGACGCTGAGAAATAATCAAACGCAGCACCGACGATCTAAGAGATTTCGACAGAAGTGCCTGAGGTAGTGATGTTGTCGGGACGACAACAAAATCAGGAGGGAGATATGTGATGGGGCCGAAAAGGAGACGCCCGCCCCTACCTGTTTCTAGGCAGATTATTTTCGATGTGCGCGAAGCATTCTGGGTTGTGAAAAGTCTGAAGTAGAAGATATGTAATGAGGCCACAATAATGCCTTTAAATTAAGTTGTGGTGTAGAATTGTGTTATATTAAATAGCTGTAGGTTTTATTTGTGTTTTCGCTATTCCTAAAGCGATAATCGCGTGTGATATTTAAGTAGCCAAGATTAATACGCCCAGCGCGCAGTAACTTGAGTGATTAGGCTAGGGCTTATAAAAGAGAAAGCGGCCGGCAAGCGGGCCTATGTTGCCACAGCCGCCCAGAGAGAACAGACGAAGTTAGACAGACAGAGCCAAGCTGTAAATGCCTTGAGCACGTGAGTTAATTTAAATTAGCTTTAGTATTCTGTAGTTTTATTATTAGTATTCAGCGTATCTGTTCTAATGTTTAATGAAAAAGTGAATGTGTTTCCAGGACATGATAATTTAGTCTTGAAATATAATTGAGGGGAAATAATGTGTGGATATATTTCACTAGTGTTAAGACCAAATCACGTATGTAAGAGTTTAGTATCAAGTATTTCATCCATCAGACCGGGCAAATTTAGTAGAGTGTTTTATACATGAAACTGGACAGAGAAGCGATTTTTTTACTTGAATTTAGATGATATTGACTGTTATCAAGATGGCAACCATGTGGTCATGAATGGCGGCGTTTCACCATGCGTGTGTATAAAGAAGACGCCAGTTTTATATTGTGTGAATTGAGACGGGGGTGGGAAGCAGATTAAGATAATTTTCCCCAGTAAAGGAAAGAGATAGCTTTCGTGTTAATGCCAGTTTTGTTAAAGTCAAGAGTAATTATTTTATTTCTTTAATGTAAAAGTAATTGAGTGTATTTCACGATAGCCTACTTATCATAATTCTACTGTATATATTTAATGGGTTACTGTGAGGTGAGAATATGTATTTAGTTTTCTGGAGAGCGCGAGGCCACTCCTTTGTTGAGACATGTGTTTCTCTGGTTGCTCCCGGCGGAGCATGGAAACACCAATGTGGCTGGTGTCTATCACAAGCCGACAAGAAGCATTTTTATGCTATTGCAGTAGTTTTTTCGGTAACGATGTGTTTCCTGTGATGAGATTCCCAGTCGCACCAGTGGTCATATACGACACGCTTGTTGCCAGGCGCACCAGTCGTCACATACGACATGCTTCAGAATGCAGTAACGAATACTGATGTGGATCGGTTACGAGGTAGTAGCTTATTCTCATTACTGAGAGTATTTGATGTACATATAGTTGAATATTATTTTATGTCCATTTTATGATTATTTAATTATGGTTATGTGAGGAATGGTTGTGAGAGCACGTGGGCTCACTTCAAGATATATATTTCTCTTCTCCGCTCCTGAGGGAGCATGGGGCCAACAGTGTGGTTTGCCTTCATATTAAGTATTCATATGCTAGGGCAGTAGTGGTTTCGGTAGCAATCTGTGTTACACGGTGAGGTTGCCAGCCTCATGCACAACACCATACTAGTCGCATTGGACGACACACATGAGTGTGTGTGTGTGATAGTTGAGTGTGTCAGGTGGCGGCGTAGGACAGTTTGACAGGTGAGAGCGTGGTGTTTCTCATTCAGTATTATATTATGATTTTAACTATTCTGTGCTTTGTTTGCTTCTTCAGATTAGCATCGGGCACTGTTGGGTGTTTAGTTTTGTTTTGTTTTGTTTAGTTTTGTTTTGTTATGTTCGCTAGTTTATTTGTTTAATGTTTGCTTTGTCACTGAATGGGTTGTAAAAATAAATACAGCCCCTGCCTCAGAATAAGAGTTTTTATTGTTGTTCGGGTCGGTGCGAGTGTTAAAAGAGAGTGATCACACATCACAATATAATCATCATCATCATCTCGCCCACCCTACCACACAAAGAACAGACGTCTAACAAGAAAAGACGGTAGGAGCGGTCTGCTGGGAGTCGGATAGAGGAGAAAGTTGTAAGAGCATGATTGGTGTCTTTCCAGTCCCCACTTTTATTACATTTGGGTAGTTTATTGTTCAGTTTCGTTTTTTTAGTTTTCAGTTTCTTAGCATGTATTGTGTACATCCGGTGGCGGAAGTCACTTTCTTTTCAGCCACGCTGTCCATCAGCGGACAGCAATAGTGATATGATTTCGATGCCTTGACTTCAGGGAAGTACCTAGTTTTTATTTTTATATTTACTTAAGTTCTTATGTGTCCAATCTAGCCTTCACTTTCTTTCCTTTCCTGACGAACGTAGACTATTTTCTTTGTCTTTTGTCCTCGTGAGACGAATCACCTTTTTTCGATTTTTTTTTCAAACCCATCCATTGTACTCCACGTCTTACCGCAGTTCCCCTCAACTTCCTCGATTTTATATACAATTTTTTTTTTACTGCACCGTGTCTCTGTTATCTCGTATCTCTATCTACCTATCCTGCTTATCTCCCTGATCCTATCCTGTCTCTTTTTTTTTTAGCATTGCATATTATTTTATATCCTATTTATTTATTTTCGTATTTCCTTACTCTTCCTTCATACCTTATATTACCGCACTCTACCCTATTTATTTATTGTTTCATTAATCTCTACTTTCATTTAGCGCTTTATATTTTATTTATTTAATATTTTACGTTTTTTATTTCCTGGACGTTTTACTTGTGCCCACTATGCCCTCTCTTAAATATTTTATCAACTTTCTCCGTGTGTCGGTCACCACCAGCTTTAGCTCCCTACCTCCTGATATATCCCGTGCCGTTCTTGACTTTGCGTTCGTTACTTTCAAGAAAACTAGATTCACCTCACATCTCCACTTTATTCACACCTGCCTCCACCACAAAATTCTTCCTAATGGATTCTCTTCCAATTTTCATCCATCTGCTGGTACACTGAATCCTAGGGAACAACGTCTCCTACAACGAATTGAGACCAGATGTGGCTTTCAACGTATGCACGTAGTGGCCGCCAGTCACTCCCGCCTTTTATCAGACCTCAGTGCCCAACAGTCCCAGCTTCTGCTTCACTTACGTTGTCTCACCTCCAACAACTTCCCTTTCTATTCTATGATACGCACCACTATCCACACATTGAACCGGCAGCTGCATTTAATCCCTTTCCACGTCTAAACACCATAAACAATCCCGTCTCATCCCTACCCCCAAAGCTACCCCTCCATCCTCCACTCCATCATGCACTCAGGTAGTCTGCATCCCCCCAGATCTACCCCTCTCTGAGGAAGAGCGCTCTGTTCTCAGTAAGGGCCTAAAATTTGTTCCTCTTCGTCCGACCCTAGACCAATACAATCTCCTTCAGGATGTTCATCGGTTTCACCGTCGCATGAGGCTGAAGTTCCATTTTAGAGAGGAAGACAGCACTCCGCAGTCTCAGGCTGAATCCGACATCTTCGCACGCTTTTCTGACTATACGAAACCTCCCTTTACACCTAAACCTGGGGCCTCTCATGCCCTGGACCTATATATCAAGAACACCATCCATGACATTCAGCAGCTCCGCCCTCGTAGATTGCATTATTCCAATCTCACTTCAGCAGAGTCCCGTGCTCTCTCCCTTCTTCGCCATAGAGACAACATTGTCATCAAACCGGCTGACAAGGGAGGAGCCATTGTCGTCTGGCAGAAGGACTTATACCTAAGTGAAGGTAAAAACCAGTTGACCAATGGCTCTTTTTACAGGCCCAGGACCAGCGATGCGACTGTCTCTAACAATCGCATTGTACACAACACTGTTAAACAGCTCATCACTAGTAATGCTCTTCCTCCCGAAGCATCTCGTCTTAGGATTCATTACAGCTCTTTGGGCAAGCCTGTATTCTACATGCTCCCCAAAATTCAAAAGATCGACAACCCTGACAGACCTATTGTCTCAGCCTGTTCCTGTCCTACTGAACACATTTCTGACTTCCTCGATAGCATTTTCCAGCCTATCGTTGAGAATCTTCCCTCCTTTGTCAAAGACACCAATCATGCTCTTACAACTTTCTCCTCTATCCGACTCCCAGCAGACCGCTCCTACCGTCTTTTCTTGTTAGACGTCTGTTCTTTGTATACCTCTATTCCCCACTCTGATGGTCTCCGAGCTCTTCGGTTTTTTCTTGACCAGCACACTTGCCCTTCTGACACTTTTCTCCGTCTTGCTGAACTGGTCCTTCAACTGAATTCCTTTGAATTCAATGGTCAGTTTTTTTTTTTACCAAATTAGTGGTGTTGCCATGGGAACGAAGATGGGTCCTAGCTATGCCTGCCTGTTCATGGGCCACTTGGAGCATCAGATATAGCAATAATACTCCGGTCCTTTCCCCGGGTTTTACCGCAGATATATCGATGATGGCATAGGTCTCACAGATATGTCTGAGACTTATTTATACCGCTTCATCGATTTTGTCAACCACTTTCATCCCCCCATCAAGTTCACCTCCTTCGTCTCCACAGTATCTGTCAACTTCCTTGACATTACTATTACTATCACGCCCTCCGGCCTTAATACCTCAGTATAATACATGCCGACAGATGCCCACAGCTACCTCCTGTATACCTCTTCTCATCCTCGGGCCTGTCGTGACTCCCTTCCGTTTTCCCAACTTCTCCGCCTCCGCCGTTTGTGCCAAGGTGACGATGACTTCCACTTCCGAGTAAATAAGATGTTGGATTTCTTCCGTAGCAGACTTTATCCGGAACATGTTCTCACCCCTGCTCTCCAACGTGTGCTCCCCATCTCTCGTCAGAAGGCCCTCAAACCTCACTATAAATCCACTTCGGATAGAGTCAAATTAATCTTGACCCATCACCCTCACAGTACTGCTGTCAAACAGATCCTTTTCCGCCACCTCCCTATCCTCCAAGCAGAGTCTGTGACCCAAGAAGTATTCGGTGAAGCCCCTTTGGTGGCATATAGACGCGACAAGAACTTGAAGGATCTTCTTGTTTACAGCCGTCTCCCAAAGGAGAATGCCACTCACTTTGGCCCTTTACCCTGTGGTCGGACACGATGCAACACGTGTAAGGTGTCCTTTCCTAAGGCTACGTACACCATCACTAGTAGCTTCACGTGTGAATCGCGATATGTCATTTATACGATCATATGTAAACGTTGCTGCAAAACCTATATTGGCCAAACAGGCAAACGACTTGAAAACAGATTCAGCAAGCACTTAAATTAGAACTCTAAGCAAAAGTCCACATCAGTTGCCATACACTTCAATGGTCCTGACCACCATGGTCCCATCGACATCCAGGTCACAGCGATCCGATCCTGCTCCTCTGACACTGCCAGCCGAGAACAGCTTGAGAACCGTCTTATCCACCGCATGGGGTGTCTAAAACCAGCCGGTCTCAACACTTTACACACCTTTGTCTGAGGTCACCCTTTCCTCTCTTGCTCTATTTTGACTCTTTCCATTTTTATCCTATTCTTCTATTTTTTATGCCATCCTCCATAATATGTATGAATATACACTGTTTCTAATTTGTCTTGATTTTTTATTTCATATTTATTTATCTCCCACTCATTCTGTCCTCTTCTATTTCCAGTCCCCACTTTTATTACATTTGGGTAGTTTATTGTTCAGTTTCGTTTTTTAGTTTTCAGTTTCTTAGCATGTATTGTGTACATCCGGTGGCGGGCCGCGGAAGTCACTTCCTTTTCAGCCACGCTGTCCATCAGCGGACAGCAATAGTGATAGGATTTCGATGCCTTGCCTTCAGGGAAGTACCTAGCTTTTATTTTTATATTTACTTATGTTTTTATGTGTCCTATCTAGCCTTCACTTTCTTTCCTTCCCTGACGAAGGCCTTGTGGCCGTAACGTAGACTATTTTCTTTGTCTTTTGTCCTCGTAAGACGAATCACCTTTTTTCAATTTTTTTTTTTTCAAACCCATCCATTGTACTCCACGTCTTACCGCAGTTCCCCTCAACTTCCTGCTCTGGTTAGTAAATTTCAGTCCAGCGTTGCCACTCTTAGATTAGTTTTTGGTCCCGTCTATGTGTCATTTTCCTTCATTAGTTGAAGAACATCACATAGGCCTAGATCAATTTTCGGTTTTTCGCTCTCCCCCCCCCCCCCCCCCCCCCCCCAAAAAAAATGCATAAAGTTGCCCAAAACTCAAAATCTAGGTGATTTTTAAGGTCCCATATAGGTTCTTCTTCAAAATTCAGGGTGGCAACACTGTTTCAGTCAGCCATTTCTGGACGGCGGGGTTTCGACCAGCTGAAGTAAATACCTCTATCTCCACGCTATCAAGCATAATTGGTAATTGTGATTTTCCCTATTTACAATGATTTATCAAATGTGATGCCACTTTCTCATATCGGCAGTTGTTCATATTATTTGGAATTGAAAACAATAAGCCTACGGTATATATTTGGTCCCTGGAAAAAGGGGAAGGGGTCGACCTAGACGACGGTGGACCCAGGACATCACAGAGAGTCTGAACTTGTCTTTGGCTGATGCAGGTCGACTTGCCCAGAATCGTGATGCGTTCAGAGCAGCTGTAATGGAGACAACGTTCTGGAAAGAATATGTCACATGATGACGGTATATATCCTAATTATAACCCATCAGTCAACGGGAAATGTCTTGTAAGACGTCGATGTGTTTAAATATGGAACAAACAAATGATACTGGGTTATGTATTACTTATATGGAATGTGGAATTTAATGAAACAAATTTTAAGCACTTAGAAACTTACGAGAATGTAGTAGACCTGATATAGCAGAGGAGATATTTCTGGCTACTACATACTTATATTCCAGAGGATGTTCAGTCTTAATTGCTTGGATACCTTCACATGTTGGCATAGAAGGAAATGAAAAGGCAGATAAAGAAGCCAAGAAAGGTAGATCTGATAAAAATCTAATAAATGTAGGGATGAGTAAATCAGAGATTAAGAGCTTAATTAAAGATTTAATAACAGATGAATGGAAAGCAGAGTGGGATAAGAATCTGAAAGGAAGACATGCGTATAAGATGTTTAAGGCTCCAACAAGAAAATGTCAGATATCTAGGGAATTGAAAATTCCCAGTAATAAGAAACTTCTCAGACTACAGCTGGGAAAAGGCTATTTCAGAATAGAAGAACCTTACTGTGCAGGATGTCTTTAAGACAATAATATAGAACATTTCTTGTTAAAATGTAAGAGGTATGAACAAATGAGAATACCAATATTAGATTATTTGCAAGCATCCACCTTACCTATAAATATAGAAGAGGTTTTAAGAATAGATAGACCTAGGGAACTGCATAATATAATAATAATAATAAATTCTTTAAGCACCAAACACGGCGCATAAGGCAGAAACCAGTGCTCTCCAGGTTGTTCATTTTGACGCCACTCTTAACTCTTGCACATTATTTAGGCCCAACGTTCTTCCTTCTCTTATTATTGTTCTTCTGAGTGTTTCTTTTGGTCTTCCTTTTTTCCTCTTACCCTCAGGAACCCAAGTGAGCGCCTGTAGTGGTATTCTGTTGTTTTGCATTCGTAGGACATGACCGATATAGACCATCGTCTTTTCCTTATATAGTCGGAGACATATTTCTGCCTAGAGTCTTCTCTTATTTGTCGATTAGTCTTGAATTCTTTCCAACTGATGTTCATGAGTTTTCTAAGACATTTGTTCTCGAATGTATTCAGCTTGTTCTCCAATGATTTTGTTATTTTCCAACTCTCACAGCCGTATGTTAACACTGAGATAACATTTGAATTAAACAGACGAAGCTTGGTATGTATATTCAATGATCGTAATTTCCAAATGTTAGATAATCTATTGAAGGCGCTAGCTGCCAAAGCAATTCTAGTATGGATTTCTCTTGTTGTGTCGCCATCCTGAGTCATTTTACTGCCTAAATAATTGAAACTTTCAATTTTCTGTAGTTTTTCCCCGTTCAAGATGATATCAAAGGTCTCGTTAGAAAAGTTCATAGCTTTAGTTTTAGAGGCATTTATTTGGAGACCTATTTTAACCGAGAGATGACACAAATTATTTATTGCTTCTTGGGATTGTCTTGGTGTTGAACTTAAGAATGCTACAACATCTGCGAAATCCAAGTCCCCCAGGAATTTTCCATTTGTCCATTTTATACCCAATTGTTCATTGTGGGTATAGTTTCTCATAGCCCAATCAATAGCTATTCCATAATAGCTATTGCATAATATAGTCAAACAATATTTAACACGAACAAATGTTAATATCTAGTGGCTGGGAATGTGAAGGTCTGGTGCTGTTTTTACAATGCATATGACGTTTAACAGATGAAAGTCAATTAAATATCTGTTAAAGTCAGTTATATAACTGGAACCACCAGGCCTTTACACCCCTCCACTTTATTATTCTTGTTCAGAGTTTCTTCTTGATTTTGTTTGTATTTTTTTTTATTTAACGTATAACCATAATTGTGATTGTCCCTATTTACAATCATTTGACAAATGTGATGCCACTTTCTCATATCGGCAATTGTTCATATTATTTGGAATTGAAAACAATATATATATATCTTAATTATAACCCATTAGAGGTTGAACGGGAAATTTTTCTTCATTAATTTAAAAAAAAAAAAAAAAATCCGAGGTTGAACAGGATATATTTCTTCATTAACTTTAAAAAAAAAATGTTGGAGGTTGTTGTCAGGAAAGTTCTAATATGTTTAGCGATGACCCTGACACTTACTCTAGGCGTTAAGCCTCAGCCTGATTTCTCACCATGAAGAATAGAACCATCATTGAATACTGCGGCATAATTATCGGTAAAATTCACCTGCAAGATAATTTATTGGCTGAATAATTTATAGTTCTGCTTACCATTAGGCCTATACCAGTCTCTACACTCTCTGCCAAGGGTGATGATGGCTTGTTTGTGGTTTGTCCAGTTCCCTCCCATTTTTTCTCCACTCTTTCCCCCTGAATATGTTCTCAACAGTAGACACCTGCCCAATAGTTGTGTGTGTTATCCATTACATCTTTCTCGTAATTCCTTCTCCTTTGATGTCAGCAATATTCCATCGAATGAGGTATGTATTGTCTTGACGCACATAAAGGCTTTTGCCTGAGTCATAGCATGTTAGACTTTTGCATTCGCGACTTTCCAGCTAAGATGCCGATTCCATTGTTGTTTTTCTTGTGAATATAATTCTATCATGCATAAGCTTACTGCAGGGAAGTTAATTTGTTTGTTTAAATTCTTTAAGAGTTATTATTATTTTTGTCATTCATAAGAATATTGAATAATTAATATGAGTTAACACTTGGTTTTAATTTTATAATTACTTTTGCATCCGCGACTTTCCATGTTTTGAAAGTCAAAGGCGCCATTTTTGAATTTGAAATTTTCGTTACTTACAAAACTACTAAATATTATACTTTATATTTAAAGTTAAATAAGGCAAATTATTCTAAAAGACCTTCTTGATTTTGTCCATTTTATTTTTATATTTTTTAAATAAATTATTTTGTTATTTAAATTTATTTAACGTATAAGCATAATTGTGATTGTCCCTTTTACAATGATTTGACAAATGTGATGCCACTTTCTCATATCGGCAGTTCATATTATTTGGAACTGAAAACAATATATATATCCTAATTATAACCCATCAGAGGTTGAACGGGATAT
This sequence comes from Oreohelix idahoensis, assembly GCA_024509875.1. Taxonomy (NCBI): domain Eukaryota; kingdom Metazoa; phylum Mollusca; class Gastropoda; order Stylommatophora; family Oreohelicidae; genus Oreohelix; species Oreohelix idahoensis. The sequence goes on from JAMPIV010019129.1 coordinate 14,934, forward strand.
TTTTCTTCATTAATTTTGTTTTAAAAAATGTCTGGATTTCATCGACAGAAGTCCAAGCATGTTCCTAATCGCCACAATGGGGATCTCTGATGCAACCCAAGACTATACACATCCCCATATTTTGAATACGTTCTAATCGTTCATATTGTGACCATAACAGTGTGAATAGTCCCAACCCATAATTGATTACTGACATGACCATCTGATGATACAGGATAAAGAGCAGTCTCTGCTCCAGATGTGCAGCAGCCATGGTTTTTAGAGCTGCCAAACCATACTTGCAATTATGTATGGTTTGCTCATCAGCGTACTTGTATGATAGACAACGATCAAACATTACACCAAGATATTTAGTCTGTCCTGCCTTTCATTGTTCTGCCCATTGAGAGTAATGTTAGGAAGGTCTGCTTTCACAATGGAGTTGTTCAAAGAGCACCACATCACACAGGCCGCGTTGAGATTGACCTTCGAGTCAGTTTTCTTGCACCATTTAGTAACTGCTTGTAGTGTCTTATTTATAATTTTCGCCATTTCCTGTATGTCTAAGCCAGTCTATAAATTTGTATGTCATCTGCAACTGTTCTTCCTGGCCCTGTTGGTTGAACAGGGGCTATTTTTGCTGTGTAGATATTAAACATCGCCGGTGACAGTGGACAACCCTGGGCTAATACTAGGCACATGTGCATTGGTTCTGATGTCCAGGTTCCCAAGAGAAATGTGATGGATCTCTCCATCAAGGCAACTGCTATGCATCTGGTCAGCCATGGATTTACCTTACATTCCATTTTACAAGATATCAGGGTTGCAAACTGATGTATGCATCCTCCAAGTCAGTCATCACAGCAACTTGTATTTATTTATTTTTTTTTGTGCTTAACTTGGAATTGTATGTAAACATTGTATGCAAATGTACCAGCATTATCTCATGTGACCTTTATTGGCCTGTAACTACCCAGGGTGCCAGGGAGAAAGTGCAGCCTCTCTAAGCAGTGTGGAATCTTTACCAGTTTTAGGAATTGGTCGCAGATAACTATATAGCAACTTTTGTTAATTTCTTGATCGGCAACTTTATCGTTTTATCTGGCTGAGTAATATACTGATTCTTCAACCATCTTCAGGTTGATTCCTGTCCAGCTTTGAATGTTAGGGATGTGTTGGCTTGTGTACTTTTCCTATTCAATGTTTAAGTTATGTTTATATTGAAGGTACCTGGTCGATAATCTGGCAACAACTCACAACAGTCCCAAAGTATAAGATGCATTGGAAAATTTGGTTATTTATTTTAAGATCATGCATTCCTCTACCCATTCTTTGAGAATAAAACTGTAATTAAACATTTTTTGTTTGTTTTTTAATTGCATTGGTAAATGTGTACTTAAATCTAATGTATCTCTAGAGTGAACTGCCACCATTCCCTCTTTTTTATTGTTTGTTTTTTATTTAAATTGAAAGACAGTTTTTTTTTCACTAGGATATGGTCACTGCTGGTGTCAAATGCATTGAACAGGTGCGGGGACGAGGGAAGATATGAACGGTAGGTTACAAAGAATTTTGAAAAGTGACATATTATTTGTTGATTAAAAAAAAATGAAAAGCATATCTATGTGAAGAACAAGTACTTTTTCCTATGTTAAATATAGTGGTATGTAAAGAAGTAAGACATGTCAGTGGTACTTTTAAGTATTCTGTACACAATTTTAGCCTAGGGTGCCATGTCCTGACTCATGAGTTTGATTCCTCTTTTTCACTTAAATTTTGGAGTTTAGTTGATACATCTTCAGTTCATTTGTTAAGTGTTCGTTTTAAGCTCTGTTAAGAGCTTCTCTGTTCTGTTTCTTTCTGTTGCTGGAATTTTCTTACTTACTTACTTAGTCGTTCCCCTTCTACCGTGAGGTGTAGAGGTTTGGAAGAGAGAGCGCCAGACCATTCTATCAGCTGTCTTCTTCCTGGCCTGGTTCCATTCTAGTCCTCGGTCCTTCAAAGATTGTCTAATGTTGTCCTCCCAGCGGACTCTGGGTCGTCCTCGAGGTCTGGATCCCTGGCTCTTTGTTTCCCATGCTTGTCGTGGTAGCCGATCTTCTCCCATTCTGCAGACATGGCCAAACCATCTTAGTTGGGACTGTTCTATTTGGGTCTGCAGCGGATGGGATTTTAGGCCTTGACGGATCGTCTGGTTGCGGACCATGTCTCTTGTTATTACTTCAACCACTTTCCTCAGATACCTCATTTCTGAGGTTTGGATCTGGCTTTTGTGGGTTGTAGTCATTGCCCACGACTCACATCCATATGTCAAGACTGGGACATAGGTGGAGCGGTATACAGCCATTTTCGTTTTCTTACCAACCTCTTTCTTGCTGAGGAATCCACGATTTATGGCCTGAAAAAGTCTCCCAGCCGCTGCTTTTCGAGTGGCCAACTCTTCTTTGATGCCTCCCTTTCGGCTGGAATTTTCTTGCACTGAAATTGTAGAAGATTCTGGCAATGGTTTCACCTTTTTATTTCGCTGATTCTGTTTATTCAGGCATTTTTATTGTTGGTATTATAACTAACAGACAGTGATATCAAAATATAAATACAAAAGGCTGGAGGAGCTTCCATTGCATTGGGGAATATGTGGAGATCAAAGGAATTCAGGTTAAACACTATAACCAGAATCTTTACATCAAATGTAAAGCCAGTTATACTGTGTGGCTCTGAAACATTGTGAACAACAACAGCAACCATCAAAAAGCTACAGACTTTCATAAGTGGATGCTTGCATAAAATGGATGGATTGAAGTGGCATGACAGCTCGTTAATGATGACAAGAACCAGACAAGTTAGTGCTAGTGAAACAAGAGATGAGAAGAAGACACTAGAGATTAATATGGCACACATTGAGGAAACCAGTTGAGGGCAATACCAGACAGTTCTTATTCTAGAATCTGCAGAATCAGAGAGGTAGAGGGAGACATAGGAACATGTGGAGAAGAGAACTGGAAACATACATGAAGGGGATGAAGAAGAGATGGAAAGACCTTGAGCTGAGGACACAGCACATGAAGATTTGGCATATAATTATTGAAAACCTATGCTCCTTAGGAAGCTGAAGGGTGATGATGATTATAACTCCCCGTCAGGCATGCCATACAAGACAATTAATATAAGGTTGGGCATGGGACTGGCAACATCATGTAAATCAAATTGCCACACAAACCACTGCTGCTAGATCGTGCGACTGCTTGGTGCAGGCTTCTTGTGGGACCAGCTGCAGTGGTGGTTCAATGATCAATAAGGATTGCAAAGAAAAATGATGATGTTGATGATTATGGCTCACTTTTTGCATTATTTTGTTTTAATTTGAATTTGTCTCGCTCATCTTTAATAGAATGAGTGCACAGCTTAAAGTTTCCCAATAAACTTTGTTTTCATTGAGCACTCTGTTATTTGGGTTTTTTTGGTATATTTTAAATTGTTCAAATTTTTTTGGGGCTTGGGGGGGGGGGGGGGGGGGGGGGGGTGGGGGGGGGGGGGGGGGGTCGGGGGTGGGGGCGTTCATCTTTCTTCCAATATTTTTTTTATTACTTACATACTTAGTCATTCCTCTTCTACATAAGGTGTAGAGCTTTAGAAGAGAGAGCGCCATACTATCCTATCGGCTGTCTTCCTCTTGGCCTTGTTCCATTCTAGTCCTCAGTGCTTCAGAGATTGTCTAATGTCCTCCCAGCGGACTCTGGGTCATCCTGGAGGTCTGGATCCTTGGCTCTTAGTTTCCCAGACTAATCTTCTCCCATTCTGCAGACATGGCCAGACCATCTTAGTTGGGACTGTTCTACTTGGGTCTGCAGGGGTTGGGTTTTAGACCATGACGTATCGTCTGGTTGCAGACCATGACTTCTTGCAACCACCATCCTCAGATACCTCATTTCTAAGGTTTGGATCTGGCTTTTGTGGGTTGTAGTCATTGCCAATGACTTGCATCCATACGTCAAGACTGAGACATAGGTGGAGCGGTATACAGCCATCTTCGTCTTCTTGCCAACTTCTCGTTTGCTGAGGAGTCTTCGATTAAAGACCTGAAAAAGTCTCCCAGCTGCTGCTCTTTGAGTAGCCAAATCTTCTTTGATGTCTTCTTTCCAATCTGTGACAGCTCTGAGGTATTTAAAGTGGCTGACCAGCTCCATGACCTGTTCTCCAAATTAATCTGATGCCTTCTTTGCTCTAATGATATCACCATGGATTTTGTTTTGAGGCTGCTGATGACCATCCCTCTCTTCTCCAGCTCTTCCTTCCAGACTAGCAGGTTGAATTGAAGATGTGCCTCTGATCTAGCAATCATGGCAACATTATCGGCAATTGCCAGCTCTGAAATACAAACCTATCGCATTTTCCAGTGCTCCACTGAATACTTTCTTGTCCTCTCCTTACATGCTTTGATAACATTGTCCATGATCAGTATGAGAGGATTAGGTGATAGAATATTACCTTGTCTTACAGAAGCGGGGGTCATGAACTCTTCTGACTTATGATTTGCCATCCTCACATAATTTCTGCAAGGGTAATCTTGGAAAGAACGTTGCAATTCATTCCGCACAGAATATGAGTCTCTTAGAGTTATTTAAGAAAGACTCATTTTCTGTGCGGAACGAATTGCAACATTCTTTTGGAGATTACCTCTGCAAGACTTGTAGAAGCTCTCTGAAGCTTGAATCAGAGGTGCTGAAATATTCTTCCTTGCCAAACAGTCCTAAAGTTTGCTCCAGGGGACCTTGTCAAATGCCTTTTCCAGATCTAAGATACAAAGATGCATCTCACTCTTAAACGCAAGAGCCTTTTCACTCAGCTGTCTGAGTGTGAAGATTAGGTTTTGAGCACTTCGGTTTGCTTGGAAGCCACACTGGACGACATCCTCAGCTAGGCATCTTCTTCTTCTTCTGCGTTCGGTTTGTAGTCATGCTAAATCTGCAGGCCTGTCGCCAGGACGAAGTCCACAGTCTTTTCCAGGTCGGCGCGGCAGCCCCATAGCTTCTGCTGGAGTTCACCACCTTTTGGCCAGGTCGCACATCGCAATTTATCATGGGTTGGACAGTTCTGGAGAATGTGTTCTGGAGTCTGGATATCAGTTCCACATGGGCATTCATTCGTGTGGGATATCTTGAGGCGATAGAGATGTCCAAGTAATCTGCAGTGACCAGTTCTCAGGCGGAAAATTGTCGTCTGTTGGTGTCTGTTTAGGTGGTGGATTGGGTCATCTCTGCTGTATATATCCCCTTCCTCCTTCCACTGATTTTTGTACTTGTTGTGGATGATGGTTTTTGCTTCCCGATAGGGCAATGGGTGGCTGTATTGTTCCATTTTACTGCCACTTCTTGATAGAGCATCTGCTTTCTCATTACCAGCGATTCCACAATGGGCAGGTAACCACTGAAGGGCAATGGTTGATGACCTTTGGATGATGTTAAGCTCAGATCTGATCTCATTCATCATGTTATCATATCTGGTGTTTTGTATTGATTCAAGTAATGATCTGCAGTCAGTGAAGATTACTATCTTAGCTTGTGGCTGCTGTTCAGGTCTGGTGAGGATCTTCTGGGCTTGCAGTAGTGCCATAGCTTCTGCCCTAAAATTGGAGGAGATCTTTCCAGTTGGGAAGGCCTTTCGGATGATCTTTCCATTTAGGAATCTTATAAAAATGCCTCCTCCACCGTTCTTTACTGCCCCCTCAGCAGATCCATCTGTGTATGCATGTGTCCACTCCTTCGGGTTGTACTTTTCTTCAATCATTTCTTGAGCCAAAGTTTTTAGTTGTTGAGGGGTCAGGTGGCCTTTCTTTTTTATTTCAGGGACTTCTGTGATGATAGATATATTTCCATGGCAGTCGTCTGGCTCCTCGTAATCAATTAACATTTCAATCTCAGTAGATCGATTTGGGAGGAGGTCTTCATGGCATCGATGCAGATGTTTGGAGATGTTTAGGAAGCTCGTTCTTTTCAGCCTGTTCTTTGTCACACTATGGAGTTTGGCATGCATTGGATGACTTGGCATTCGTAGAAGCTTCTCACTGTGAGTGAATACCTTTTCTTCACGTCTGTCATCAAGAGAGCGGATGTTGGTGTATCGCTCCATTGCCTGGATTGGAGAAGTCTTCATCCCTCCAGTGATTAGTCTAAGGCCTGAATTTTGCACTTTCCCTAGACATTCTGTGTTTGTTTTAGATGCTGTGGCCCAGGCTGACATGCCATATTCAAGTACAGGTCTGCTGTGCCTGTATAGACTTTTTTAAGTATGTTGGTATTTGCCCCCCAACTTGTTCCAGCCAGTTTCTTCATAATAGAGAGCTTTCTTATTGCTCTCTGTTCTACTGCTTTTATGTGCGGCTTCCAGGTGAGTCTCTTATCCAACTTGACTCCTAGGTATGTTGGGTTTTCCTCGATTGGAAGTACACTTCCATTTAGATGCAGTTTGATCGTTTCTCGGCGATTTGACAGAGAGAAGCAGGTTGCTACTGTCTTGGAGAGGTTTATCTGTACTCCCCAATCTGATGCCCATTTACCGATGGTATTTAGCGCTGCTTGCATCCTGTACTTCGCAGTAGGCAAATGTTCAGCAGCACACCAGGCAGCAAAATCGTCAGCATGAAGAGCCCTGGAGATTTGCCCGGACAGTTTCTCTGCAATATCATTTATATATATGATAAAAAGTGTGGGGGAGATAACTCCTCCTTGTGGCACACCCTGTTGTAGAGTGACGCGATGGCTCAGTTTCCCGTCAAGTTTTACTCTTGCTGTGCGGTATCGAAGAAAGTCCCGTATCCAGTTGAACATTCTCCCTTCAATTTTGCTGTTGAGCATCTTAAGGAGGAGTCCTTCTTTCCATACCTTATCAAAGGCTTTTGTCAAGTCTACAAGAACCGCCAGTACTTTCTTTTTCTCCTGAAAGGCATTTTCTATTTCCTGGGCTAGATATACTAGTTGGTCTTCAGTGCTGCGATTTTTCCTAAATGCTGACGCTAGGCATCTGAGTCTCTGCTCCATGATTCTAGAGTAGATTTTACCAGGGACACTGAGAAGCGATATGCCTCTATGTGTTTCCACATTGTCGGTTGCCACTCTTTTTTGAAAATCAGTGTCCTTCAGGAGTAAAAGGTCACCTGCTGCACCCATGTACTTAACCATTTTTGGTGTTATACCATCATGCCCTGCTGCTTTGCTTATCTTGATTTTCTCCAGTGCTGCCTTCAGTTCTTCCATCTTTATGCCATCTTTACCACCATTGGTTTCCTCTTCTATGCTAATGGTTATCATTTCTGGTGCTTGACCATCAGAGGAGTTCTGAGAAATATTCTTTCCATCTTTCCATTACTTCCTTTGTGGCAGTAATCAATTTGTCCTTTATAAATTTAAACAGGCACTGTTTTTCCTTCCTCATGTTCTTTAGGGTCTTGTAGAAAAATTTCTGGTTTTGTTGAGCATCTTTTTCTTGCTTTTCTCCAACTTCTTCCCAGGATTTCTGTTAGCACCTTGTTCTTTGCTTCTGTTCTGAGTATCACATATTCTCTATATTTCTCTGTTTTTCCTGTTGTGTTTTTAGCTCCTAAGTATTGCTGTCATGCCTTTTTCTTCTCTTATTTTCTCTTTGACTTCCTCTGTCACCAAGGTGTCCTCTTTCTCGTCTTCCCTAGTCAGACTTACCACATGCTTCTGCTGCAGATGTCTTTATGATGTCTTTGAATTTAAGCCAGAGGGTTTCCAGGTCATCAGGTTGTTCTTCTGTGTTTTTCATTGCTGTAGCAATAATCCCCTGACATCTGGTCTTATCTTCTGGCTCTCTCAGCTTGTATGTCTTAATGCTCATTTCTGCTGTTCGTTTACTTAGCTTCTTGCATGGTGAAAGGCAATTCATAGGCTGAGTAACTCTTTCCGTTGTTCTTTTAATTGTTAGCAGGTAGTGATCACTTCCAATCTCTGGCCCTGTCCATACTCTAGCATCCCGGATATACTTGAATTAGCTTTTCCTAACTATGGCATAGTCAATCACTGATTTCTCATTCTTTGTTGGTTCACATCTAGGGTATGAATGTATGCACTTATGGGGGAACTTTGTATTTTTAATGATCAGGTTTTTCTCAGTGCAGAATCTAAAAAGTCACATTCCATTGTCATTAAGTGTATTTTCTCCATACCTTGGATAACTGCACCCCATCTATTATGGTCATTTCCAACTCTGGCATTGAAATTTCTGAGCAGGATAATTTCATCCAGGCAGTCGTCCACAGTCTTTTGAAGCAGCTCGAGGAATTTCTCCTTGACCTCTACTCGCTCATCACTATTTAACCCATACATAATAATAAAGTTGGATATCGTTTCTCCTTATTTTAGCTTTAGCACCATAATACGGTGCGAGACAAAGTTCCATCCCTTACCTTATTTCATTGATGCTATCCTTTTGTATTTTTTTATTGGTGAAACTAAAGTGAACTGCCATCTGCATTTCACCAAATTTCTGTTGTAGAAACTAGTGCTATCAGAGATCACTTACAGCCATTGATAATGTAAACTGAGGCTACTATATTGAGATGTTTTACTGTTTCATACGTCTGTTGTTGGGGCCAGAAAAGGGAGCAAAGAATAACAGAAACAAACAGCAAACGCCTTATTTTTTTTTTTTGTACGCCCGCTAATACTCGAGGCAAAATCTCAGGTTATTATTAATGTCTAACCTGACATTGATTTTACGTGAGTATCCCTTTTCTTGTACAGAGACAGGTGTCCCTCGCCATTCAGACAGATACTCGCCGATTTCGGAGGTACCCATTAGAGCTGCGTCGGCTCAGGAGCCGCCAATCCCTGGTCGACGACACTCCTTCAAATGTTATCGCCAGGTCTCGAGTTAATCCAGTCCAAATCCCGGTCGACGAAAAATCATCAAATGCCGTTGCCCGGGTTTGATCCTGAATCACCCGGTCGCCAGAGCGGTGTTGTAACCACTACGCTAGCACGGCTCCACGCCTCATTTAATTCCTGGGGGAGGGGTGGGGATCCATGATGTGACAAAGAATGAGTAGAACAACTGCACCCCCCAGGCATGTTGTATAAGGTGACTAATATGTAATTTGGTCATGGGACTGGCAATCTCATTATGTAAAAGAAATTACCACAGAAACCACTGCTACAAGAACATGTGATTGTTTAGTGCAGGCTTCCTGTAAGTGAACCAGCTGCAGTTGTGACACCATGCTCCATAGGAGCACAAAGGAAAATGATGATGATGATGCTATACTGTTTACCTCAAACAATACCACTTGGAAGGGCTTCTGTGTCATGGTATGTATGGTTCTAGGCATAGATAGAGAAGGTAAAGGTCAGCTACAGCTGGATGTTTGTGGAGCTGGCAGTGACTAATGCTGGGAATAGATTTTATTCAGATGCTAGTTCAGCTGCATGTGGCTATTCTTTATTATCTTAAAATTATTTTATCTGCCAGTGACATTTTTGTAAGAATCAAAGTAATATGGAAGCTAATGTCCCAGATGTATCTAAAACAAGAAGTTAAACAAAAGGTAAATGAGACAGCCGATAGGATAGTCTGGCACTCTCTCTTCCAAACCTCTACACCTTATGGTAGAAGGGGAATGACTAAGTAAGTAAATGAGACATTTAACAATGATTAAGGAGACTGTTTGTAGTACACTTTTCCTTGTAGTGGCGGTTGTGGGAGGATACTAGCACATCTTCACGCGAATGTTCAATGTTAAAAATAGGTATAATGTTCAAATCAGAACTCCAACGAGAGGCAGTTAAATTGGCCAATACGATAGTACTCAACTCGTTGTCGGAAAAGTTCATGCAATTTATTAACGTAGTACAGTTGACAAGACGAAACAGTTACTTCTGATGAATGACGATCAACATGAGACAGGACGGTAAAATCTGGTGTAATGTTCATTCTTGAAATATACATTTGGGATAGATCCTTAATAGAATTCCATAATCAATTTTTAAGACTGAGCATATTGAATTAATAAAGTACATATAGATGATGAGGCAGTTAGATTTATAAGGTGACTTTCACTGGTCCCTTGACCATGACAGCGAGATCCCCGTTATGTTTTCTCACATCTGAGGTATCTCGAATGAGTAAGTTCCTGACTTTACTGGCCTCATAATTAAGCATCATAGAATATTTCAACATATGTCTATTGACGACAACCTTGATGCATAGACTAATAATTATATTATATTTGAGTCACCGAGGTCACTAGTAGGAAGACGAACTAATTCACACAAAAATTATCGATTAATAAATCTATTACCTGGCTTGAATGACCTAAAGGGCTATGACTTGAATTGCAGTGAGCCAGTCATCAAGCGAGTATAATAAGTCCGACTCAAGGACTAAAAAAGCATCAGACTCTCAGTCTGGAAAGGAACCCTGCCTTGTTCCGCAAGATACGTCATCTGCCTCTCTGACAACAAAACACGCTAATTTACAAGTATAAAAAATGTGTGTTCTTGTGCGCAATAAACTGAGTTGGTGTGTACATATCTCCAACAGATGTAGGACCTGGGACTACATTTTTCTGTTAATGCCTGTTAAGGACATAATATGTACGCAACAGCTTCCTTGTGTCACACATACCCCCCCCCACCCCCCCCCCCCCCCCCTTAAAAAAAAATTAATTCTATTTATTTTTTTTATTTTTTTTTTTCCGTTAAGGAACTCGGAGAGGTGAGTCAAATTTACATATTCATATATGAAATTTAACATAATCATTATATGACTCAATAAATCTGAAACATCCAAAAATGTAGAACTCAACTCCGAAATGTAAATGGTCAACTAAACCAGAGTATGCATTAAAGCATACATCCACAATCGACTGACTTTGGTACGATGTGGTGAAATTAAGAGAAAGAAAGTATGAAGGATGATTGAAATAAGCAGTATAAGAATGTTAAAACATCCAACCAAATTAAATAAATCAACAAATGATTTCAAATGAAAAAAAGATGAGGATATGTCAAAAATGACAAGTGAATTGTAAACCAAAAAATGTAAATAAAACAAGCAAAGTGAATAACATGAATAATCAAACACGCCAACACCCCTAATGTTTCTAAAATCAATAAGATGGACTAATCACCTACGAGTGTAATACACTCTGGGGTGGCAGTTACTAGTATCTCAGAATCATATACAAACTATTTAAAGTTAGTGAATGTGAAATATTCCGCAAATTAAGTACCTTAAATTAATTCTAACTAATCAATATTGTTCATTATAAATGCCTAATCACTAATTACCAATTCCTTTAATTTCTAACAATTTAATTGTCACTTTTATTTAATATAGATGAAAATTGTTTTTTAGATTCCAATCACGCTGAAAAGATATTTCCAACACATCGGAGTAGGTAGCAGTCAAATTTACATTATTCAATGATATGATAAAATTTAACATAAGACCTAGTATTTCCTTTCAAATTAAATGACTCAAAAGTTATGTTAAAAAGAAAATGAATATGAAATGTAAATCAACTCCAACTAAAATGAAGGATGATTGAAATAAGCAGTATAAGAATGTTAAAACATCCAACCAAATTAAATAAATCAACAAATGATTTCAAATGAAAAAAAGATGAGGATATCTTCATTAAATGACAAGTCCGAATTGTAAAACATCAAAAAATGTAAATAAAAACTTAAAAAAGCAAAGTGAATAACATGAATAATCAAACACGCGACCACCGAATCAAGCTGTTCCCTTCCTCAACAAGAAGTGAACAAGGACCCCTAATGTTTCTAAAATCAATAAGATGGACTAATCACCTACGAGTGTAATACACTCTGGGTGGCAGTTACTAGTATACAGAATCATATACAAACTATTAAAGTTAGTGAATGTGAAATATTCCGCAAATTAAGTACCTTAAATTAATTCTAACTAATCAATATTGTTCATATATTAACATAATCACTAATTACCAATTCCTTTAATTTCTAACAATCTTAATCAGTGTCACTGTTATATCGAAAACAGTTAATAATAGATGAAAATCTGTTATTTAGATTCCAATCACGCTGAAAAGATATTTTCCAACACATCGAGTACTTTAGCATGTTCATCCATCACATTACAATGATGTTGATAAATGTCTACAGTGTAACCTTTCAAAGAAAATGACATCAAAAGTTATGTTCAATACAGACACTAAGTATTTCCTTATAGTCATAATAGTATGAGTAATCCATTTCCATACGAAGCCTGCGTAGAAGTTCGACAAGTAATCAAAGTTCACTGATCATCACATTCAAATTGAACGACTGTCTGTGAAGAGGTTTCAATTTCTGTGGGTCGTTTTGACTCGCTTGGTTCACTTGGACAGCGTGACAAACAGTCCGCGAAAACATTTTTCGATCCCGGTATCGACCGAATCATGAAGCAGTAGGGCTGTAAGGCAATGGCATACCTCGTTGATTTTGAATTATATGAGTCACTCACCCGGTGTGTTACGGGGCCCGAAAGGGGACTTCACATCTTTAGTATTAAGAGCCGTGAGTGCCTTTTGATCAGATTCCACAATAAAATGAGAACCAAGTAAGTATCGTTCCAGTTTGGTAATTGACCATACCAAAGCTAACAGTTCTTTGTCCAGCACTGAATAATTCTGTTCAGTTGACGTTAATTTTCTCGATACATACATCACAATATGTAAGGTGCCTGAGTATTCTTGCATTAATACGCTGGCAATTCCGTATGAAGACGCATCACTATGCAGAATAAAAATAAGGTTTGGGTTAGGTAACCTTAAAACTGGAGCATCAGAAAAAAAATTTTTAATTCAATCTAACACGATTTGATGTTCGTCAGACCACCGAATCACGCTAGCTGTTCCCTTCCTCAACAAAGAAGAGAAAGGAGCAGTGATGGTCGATAAATGAGGAATAAATTTACCGTAAAATTGTATTAATCCTATCAAGGTTCTTACTTGTTTCTTTGTCTTTGGTGCTGTGATGTTGAAGATTTTAGGGACATTACTGTCCTCTGTGTATAACATGCCATGACCAACACGGTGACCCAAAAAAGAAATGTCGTGAAAGCCGACAAATGCCTTCGATGGCTTAGCTGATAAGTTATAATTTTGTAATGTGGACAGTAATGTTTTTAATCCCTGAATGTGCTCATCCCATGAGTCGCTAAAAAGACAAATGTCATCGATGTATGTAATGACATCGGGACGATGAGACAGAATGTGGCGCATCATGTGCACGAAGGTAGCAGGTGCGTTTACTAAACCGAATGGCATAAAATTCCATAGGAATAAGGCACGAGTAGTAGAGAAAGAAAAGAGATGATGACTGCATAGGCTGAGTCATCAAAGAATGTGATATCAAAATCCAATATCAGTAGGTTAATATCTGCGTTACGCAGAATTAGGTACCAATTGTAACCTTAGAGAATGGTGGTGAAAATACACACCATTGTCCCGCTCGATAACCATGCGAGCATCTCTATTGGATCTGAATGTAACCACGGCATCACCATACCTGTTATTGGTATGTGGCAATAAACGTACAAACTTAATGTCCGCCGTGTAGTTGAAAAAAATTCTAAGTGCTTGCCAACTAGTTCGTTGTGGCAGATTTTGCACTAGAATGGTGCGAGAAGATGCACCTTTACCAATATATGTGGTGCCTTTGTTACAAGAATGGGCATAAGGTTGATGAGTAACCTTAATCTTTTGAGGTAAATTATAATATTTATTATTTCTACATGTAAAGTTATTGTTCTTAACTGTACCATACTTTTGTACTTGATTATTACTACTTACGCCAGACAAAGGTGTAGGTGCACGGCATGTCGTAGACACCTGCTTGCTGGGTAAAGTTAAAGCTTTGTTGACAATCTTATTGTTTTTACTTTTCCCGTCAGAGTTACAACTCTTATTTTCATTGGGAACATACTTTCCCTTTTTCTCAAACTTAACCTTTTTCTTAAGATCAGTTGCCTGCTGATCATGTCGCCAAGATTTGTTTTCAAAATTGGCATTATTAATATGCCGAGGGAAGGTATATGTCCCACGGAATGACTTACTAGTCTTCACAGGTTGCGTTGAAACCTTGCCTCATGATTAAGCATCATAGAATATTTCAACATATGTCTATTGACAACAACCTTGACGCATAGACTAATAATTATATTATATTTGAGTCACCTATGTGATCAGCCGACACTTTCAATCTGGCTACTTTAGATAGGCAATAGCGCAGAGTCCATTCAACCTATAAACAATGTTCATCCTTTGAACACCTTCAAAGCTTCCTATGTATTGACGTTGCGACTACGATCCTTTCTGATACCAATATCGTATGAGTACCAGCTGGAGGTCACTAGTAGGAAGACGAAATAATTCACACAAAAATTATCGATTAATAAATCTATTACCTGGCTTGAATGACCTAAAGGGCTATGACTTGAATTGCAGTGAGCCAGTCATCAAGCGAGTATAATAAGTCTGACTCAAGGACTCAAAAAGCATCAGACTCTTAGTCTGGAAAGGAACCCTGCCTTGTTCCATTAGCGAGATACGTCATCTGCCTCTCTGACAACAAAACGCGCTAATTTACAAATATCAAAAATGTGCGTTCTCGTGCGCAATAAACTATAATACTCACAACTGAGTTGGTGTGTACATATCTCCAACAGATGTAGGACCTGGGACTACATTTTTCTGTTAATGCCTGTTAAGGACATAATATGTACGCAACACTGTTGCAAGTTTTTTTGTTTAATGAGAGTTACGTTTTGCTATATTAGATAAAATTTTGAAACTGATGTCTACAAGTGGATTATAACATTAATGCAGACACATAATTGAGTTTTTAAAAATCTTCTTTTGTTTTCAAATTGTGAGGATTGTATGCAAATTTTAGTTTTACTCAACAGTTATTAATGAATTATGGTATTTCTGTCCATCACTGTTCACAAAACACATCTCAGCATACTTTTGTTAAATATGTTCTTAGTTATGTCAGTGGTCCAGCATATTTTTCTGGTATCACTGACCTTCAACTTATCATGATTTGTTATGTAATGGTTGGTTATCATTTACATGTGTTTTGTGTGATTGATTATTTAAAAATTACAGAAAGAAGACGAATCATTTTGGTGCTGGTGTTGAAACTTCACATTGTAATTTACAGAACAGTGGATGGTACAGGAAACAGGGTTTTGCTCATGTGTACACTTTATAACATGTAGCATTATTTGTTTTTTTTACCAGGTTTCAAGAAATATTGAAACATGTATCCTAGATCTAAATGTAAGAGCAAAGGAAGAACAGGGCTGTAAGGTAAGTGAGCATTTATAAAATTGGTTTACAACTATTAACATTTCAGTGCATTCATAGTGAACTGAAGTCAACAGTGATATGGATTGTTCATTTATAATGTTCATAACTACTCATTATGTTTTCTTAGTGTTAATTACATACTTATACATGGTGTAACTTTTTCTTTTCAGATTGCAAAAGATGGTGAAATGAAGCTTCCATTTCTAACTGAATATATAAAACTGGAAACACCACAAGACTGTGATGTGAGTTCTTATCTCCTTCCTCCCCGGCTGTTTTGTTTCTTTTGTTCAAGCATGTTTATAGTAAATGTTTGTGAGTATTTACAATTTGAATTGCCTACGAAGGAATATTTACAAGAGTGCACAAATTACAAAAGAATAATATTACTATTAGATACCAGTAGAATGAATGGAAGGATAGCTAGCTAAGTTGCCTAAGAAGGGAGATTTACAAGAGTGCACAAATTACAGAGGAATAATGTTACTATCAGTGCATGAAAAGTGTTAAAGAGGATCATCCTTGAGAGATTAAAAGAGTCCATAGATAGACAGCTGAGAAATAAACAGGTTTTAGGCAAAACAGATCCTGTACAGGCAAGATTGCCACATTTAGAATAATAGTGAAATAAAGCCTTCTTTACATTAGATTTGAGCTGAACATCATCCAAAGATCATCAACAATTAACCAATCTGGTTACCCTCCCATTGTGGAATCACTGGAAATGAGAGAGCCTATGCTCTGTCTAGAAGTGGCAGTAAAATTGATCAATTCAGCCACCCTTTGCCTTGTCGAGAAGTAAAAACCGTCATCAACAAGTACAAATACCAGTGGAAAAGGGAGGGTGATATATACAACAGAAATGACCCAATCCAGTTGTAAAAGACATAAGAAGACACTGGAGATGGACAGTCACACACTAAGAAAACTTGTTTATAGCATTACCAGGTTGTCATTGTTCTGGAATCCTTGTTCTGATTATCCAAAGAAACCCATAATACAGTATAATGGTGAGACATATTACAAATATGATGTTAGTGGAGCAGAATTTTCTCAAAGTGATCACAAGGTGACTCATACAGGAGGAAAATCTTACACGTGTGATGAACTTACAGGATGAAAACTTTATTTAAAATGGTATAAAAGTCAGCATACAGCAGAAAAATCTTATAAGTGTAATGTTTGTAGGGCAGAATTTTCTCACAGTAGTACTTTAAGGTGGTCCCTGGTAGAGAAAACTCGATTTTACGTACAAAATATCGATTTTTTACTTTTGAGCTTATTTTATTAAATAATCATCGAGGAATCAAATGAGCAGGGTTTTATAACATAAAAATGCATTTGATGCATCAAAAAGCATATTTTCTGTACTACCCCCAAGCTATGATTTGCAAATTTGTGCCGAAAATGCAAGATTTGTCACTCAATAATACCTTAGTTATGCTGTCCTTATTATGGACTATTTGGTATCGATACACAGGGAATTTCTTTGTCTGCCGTAATGAAGCAAATTCAAATCTATTTTTTCTCATAGCTCTGTGTAATGTGTGTTTGAAAATTTCCGTAATTTTACACTAACCTCCTTATAAGGAGTGGTCACGTGGTGACCTAATGCCCTCATTCCCAACCCATTCAAGACGCAAAAGTAAACAACTGTTTTGATTGGTCATAACAACATTTTGGCTGCGTGCGCAAATGTGGAAGTAACAACAGCCATTTCCGCCTGGACACAAAAACAATTGTTCGCTTGCATGAAATATTTTTCTCTTGTTTAAATTTCAGTGAATCATGTTCTTTTACTTCAAAATGGGAAGAATAGGTAAGAGATCAAAGCAAATATCTGCTGCCAGGTCGCGTCGACAGTGTGTAATTTCTAGCAGTGTTACCACAGAAGGTAAGACAGAATCAGTGGTGAATGATAGGCCTACACAAACTGATACACAAACATGGAATTTCTGCATACCAGTATCTGATAGGCCTATGGTTCACACTGCAGATCCAGTAGTCCCTGGCCCAAGTCGATCTGATATAAAAATTAACTTGAGCACGAGCAAGAATGTTGCATCTCATAATACTGTCTGCGCTCAGCCTAAACCTACGTATAAAACCATTGTGGACATTTCTTTCTTCAACAACTTTCTTAAAAATGTGTGTTGCAATTTGTGTAAGCAAAGCACATTGCAAACAAGAACTGACAACACCAAGTCTAAGGGTTTCTCTCTCTTCCTGGAAGTTGTGTGTCACACATGTGAAAAAGCAATTTCTAGAACGTACACATCCGAGAGGAAACCATAAGACCGCGGCCCTCGTGGACATGCAATCAACAAATCTGCTGTTCTTGGTGCCCTCATGTCTGGAATGGGCCCATATACATTCAATCTCTTCCGTGAGAACCTAGACTTCTCTGGCCTGCACCAGAAAACATTTAATAAATATGCAGATCAAATTTTTGATCATTTGGATACCATGCACTCTACAGTATTTCAACGTTCCGTCAGCATCGTCCGAGCTGAACACGCTAAGAGTCAGCATCGTACCATTAATAAAAAAGAAGTCATTGACATCGCTGTCAGCTTTGGTGCAACATGGCTAACTAGAGGTCAAAAGTCACTTATAGGTGTTGGCTGGCAGTGTTATCGACATCTTGACTGGCATGGTCATCGATTCACATGTTATGTCTTCCTTCTGTCACACCTGTGAGAATACTGGACAGTGGCAACTGAAAAATCAGCCTGACAAATTTGAAAAATGGAAAGCAGAGCATCAGAAGGACTGCTGCCATAATTACGAAGGGTCAGCCGGAATGATGGAGGTAAAAGCCTGTGAAGTTCTCTTTCTTCGTTCAGTGGCAAATCACAAGCTATGCTACACTGTTTTGCTATCAGATGGCGATTCCAAGGCCTACAACAGACTCTGCGACATCAAACCGTATGGACCAGAAGTTGACATAACCAAAGAAGAGTGCGTCAACCATGTTGCAAAGCGATTAGGCACTGCACTAAGGACACTGATTACTGACTGCAGGAAACAAAAAGTCACCCTTGGGGGAAATGGCCGTTGTCGTCTAACCCAAAATGCAATACGAAAATTGTGTATTTACTATACCAGGGCCATCCGCAAGCATAGTACAGCCCCAGAGATGAAACAAGCCATCATGGCTTCTCTCTACCATGGGTATTCGACAAACGACAAACCCCAATATAATTTGTGTCCGCCAGGCAAAGACTCCTGGTGTTTCTATCAGGCTTCCATTGCCAAAGGAGAAGCTGCTGGACCACACGAGACCAAGGTTCACACTCCGCTAGACTACAACATGCTCCATAAGCACTTAGCCCCTATTTATGAGCATCTTACTAATCAGCATTTGCTGAAGCGGTGTCAGCTAGGTGCAACACAAAATGCAAATGAAAGCCTACACAATGTTATATGGAGTCGTTGCAGCAAGCGGAAATTTGTGTCATTAAAAAAAGCCAAATTCAGTGTCCTTGTGGCCGTTGGAGAGTTCAACTTTGGTCCATCAGCCAGTGCAGAAATAAAAAGGCTGTGTGGTCAAGCATCTGGAACAAACTCAATACGCCTTGGACAGGTGCGACTGAGGAAACGTCTGGCCAACAGCCAGAAACATGAGCCTGACAAACTTGTAAAAAGAAGAAAAATTAGGCAAGAGGCAAGACAAAGGCGAGAGGTGGAGCTGCAGGAAGCTGAAGGAGGTGCAGCATATAGTCCTGGAGGATTTTAAAAATATTCAGCCCCCCAGAATGGAGTATATTGGACAAGACAAGGCACTCGGTGAGTAAAATGCATTTTTCTTAAAACTAACATTTTATTAACCAAAAATTTTATTACTAACAAACTATCTAATAGATCAATCTGAAATTTGGCATGCATGTAGTACACATATATACCTTTAAATTGTCACATGCTTTTTTTGATATTTTGGTAATTTGCTTTGATAAATTTTTTAAAAAATTTTTTTTTCATTTTTTTTATACAAATAAAGTGTATTTTTTTTTAAATCATTAAAAATAGAATTTTAAAGGAAGCTGAAGGAGGTGCAGCATATAGTCCTGGAGGATTTTAAACACATTCAGCCCCCCAGAATGGAGTATATTGGACAAGACAAGTCACTCGGTTACTAAAATGCATTTTTCTCAAAACTAACATTTTATTACCCAAAAATTTTATTTTTTACAAACTATCTAATAGATCAGTCTGAAATTTGGCATGCATGTAGGACACATATATACCTTTAAATTGACAGAGGCTTTTTTTTGATATTTTAGTAATTTGCTTTGATATATTTTATTAAATATTTTTTTTCCATTGTTTTTCATACAAATATGGTGTATTTTTTTTTTAAAATCATTAAAAATAGAATTTTAAACTTATCAAAAAAAGTCTCAGACAAATTGTTTTAATTGTCAGTCACAACATGTGTGTGCAATTTGATAAAGTTTGGTCAATGGTAAACATAAGATTTTTGCTCTTGAAAATTGGTGAAAAACCCAATATGGCGGTTGTTTTTTTTGGTTACCATGTAGAAGGAAAGAAGAAAAATTAGGCAAGATAAAGGCAAAAGAAGGAGATGCAGGAAGCTGAAGGAGGTGCAGCATATAGTGCTGGACAATTCTAAACACATTCAGCCCCCCAGAATGGAGTATATTGGACAAGACAAGTCACTCAGTGACTTAAATGCATTTTTCTCAAAACTAACATTTTATTACCAAAAAATGTTATTTTTTACAAACTATCTAATAGATCAGTCTGAAATGTGGCATGCATGTAGGACACATATATACCTTTAAATTGACAGAGGCTTTTATTTTGATATTTTGGTAATTTGCTTTGATATATTCTTTTAAATATTTTTTTTTCATTGTTTTTCATGCAAATATAATGTATTTTTTAAAAAAATCATTAAAAATAGAATTTTAAACTTATCAAAAAAAGCCTCAGACAAATTGTTTTAATTGTCAGTCACAACATGTGTGTTCAATTTGGTAAAGTTTGGTCAATGGGAAACAAGTTTTTAGCTCTCGAAAAGTGGTGAAAATCCAATATGGTGGATGTTTTTTTTTTGGTTACCATGGTAACCACATTTTTTTTTTAACAAAATAAACTGTAGAATTTGGTTCATGGACATACACTGTATCTATTGAGCACATAAAAAGTTTGAAAATGTTATTAGAACAAAAGTTAGTTTTCACTGTAGTACAGCCCCTTAAATAGTCACAAAAGGACACACACAGGAGAGAAACCTTATAAGTGGGATGTTTGTGTAGCAGAATTTTCTCATAGTGGTGCTTTAAATAGTCACAAAAAGACACACGCAGGAGAGAAACCTTATAAGTGTGATGTTTGTGTAGCAGAATTTTTCTCATAGTGGTGCTTTAAATAGTCACAAAAGGACACACACAGGTGTGACATATAATGGAAATATAGCCTACAGTATCTGACAGTCTTTCGTGACCTCTTTGCATTCTTTGATTTGCTAGCAAATCCATGCATTAACAGCCTGCGTTTACTCACTTTTTAATCCACGCCTCTTTTCCTTGAACATAAACAAACGATGATAGGAAACTCTTTACAGAGTGATACAACAGGAAGCAATCTGATCATCAGAAGTAGTCCCCCCGTCCGACAAGTATTTCGGCCCTACATACTCCTTTACACTCAAGGGGGGGCGGGCCCACTTGGGTCATGACTCCTAAGCATCTTAGCCTCCTGTTGTCTTGTATCGAAAATGAACCCATTTCACTTATGGTAGCAACTTTAATCCACAACTCCGCCAGCCGTGGAGGCAATTGTGAAAGTAACAAAGAGAAGACAAATTATTCCGTTCGCTCCGTAGCACATCACAACTACGGACACACACTGAGTCACCTGCGCGAAGCCCACGAGACTTGACACTGCCCACTCGCCAGTGAAATTCTTCCTGACACCCCTTATAGTATACATCGCCCGTCGCCTCTCAGCCACAGCCCTTTCACTAGTACGCCTAAAAACTCAGCGTATTGTGGACTTAGAAAAATTCCTGGTGTTTTCTGTACCGCAGCGTTTATTGTCACGATTTCCATTGCCCATTGCAGTTGTTCCACAGCCAGCCTGATGCCTTTTCGGCAGTTTCACTAAGCCTCTTCAGTGCCCTTGTTCTCGACTGTCCCTTCAGCCCCAACAGTTTCAATAGATCATACACTGATGCAGCCACAAGCCCTCTTGCACCCACTTCACCAGCCATGACCCTTGCATTGAACCCATCGTGTCTCAGATCCGCAGCCAGATCACTATACTTGGCCGCTTTGAACGAATGTTGCTCGTCTAATCTGGATTTAAATGGCACGGTCAGTTCAATCAGTATGACCTGAAGCGTTGCTGAAGAATGAAGCACTATATCCGACCGTCTCCACGATTTTCTGATACTCTCTGGATATGCCCCTCGTCCAGGTAGGTCTACCGCCATCTCCCAGTCATTTGCACAGTCAAGAAGAGATGGTAAACTGCTACCAGGTTTACTCGGTTTGGGGTGTGCTGACTTTCCTGCCCTCAGAAAGTATGTATTTGCGGTGCTTGGCCCGGGTTTGCTATTCGTCTTCATCCTTGCCAGATCTATTGTCACAGCAAGCTCATTTAGCACTTTGTTATGGCGCCAAGTGTGTCGCCCTTGCCCTAATGCCACCTTACACGCTGAGAGCACATGTTCGAGTGTCTGCCTCCCCTGGCACAGGGGGCACTGCTCATCATCCGACTTTCCCCATTTCACAAGGTTGGTGGCCGACGGCAGCAGGTCATACATTGATCTAACAACGAAGCTGAGCCTAAGAGGTGCCATATGCCATATATCATTCCATGTCAAGGACCTCTGCAGGGCTCCTTCCCATGTAGTCCATTGACCTTGTTGGACCTGCTGCACTGCTTTTTGCAACCTCTTATCATTCTCATCTCCTCGTATCTCCTGAACTACCATGTCTCTGCGCTCCCTGCTTGATGCCTTGGACTACCAGCGGATGTCTCCATGACCAAATCCCCGTCTATTCATTTGTGTGTATCCGATTACCTCCCTCAGTTTGAGTGACTCTTGGGCAGCATCAAAAGCTTCTTCCACTCTCCACTTCCTTCCCGTTTTCAGTGTGGGCTGAATGGACTTAACCACGTCATCAGCTGACTCGCGTAGCATCATTGCAAGCCTTGCCTTTCCAACTTTGTACTCTTCAACAACTGACTTGAAAAGAAGCAGAAGTTTTGACTTTTTGCAGTACAGTGCTACATCTGACAGACCTGGTGGTACCCCTAGCCACTTTCTCATGAACTTGTTGACCTTCTGCTCTATAGCTTCCACTGTACTTGTGCTTATTTCATAAATAAGCAGTGGCCACAGCAACTTCGGTATCAACATGAACTGGAGGCACCACAGTTTGAACTTTCCCAGGAGTCTGCTTTGGTCTATGATCTGTAGCCCGCTATCTGCCATTTCTATTGTCTGTTGCACTGCCTTCGAGTCTTTTAATGAGGCATTGTACACCCTGCCAAGACTTTTAAACGAAGTTGTTTACCAACTTTCATCACCTGCCAGTCATAGCGAGGAGCGAATAGAGTTTGTGTATCAAGTTTCTCACTTGAGCTGATCTGTCAATCATCAGATATCTGACAGACTGCACATGGTAAAAAACCAGACCTTTTTGAAGTAGTCACATGGGCAAAAATATTTCCCCGTGTACCCTTTGATGTTCATACACAGAGGGAAACCCTGAGTTCTTTGATCTCCAGAAGCATGCAAAATCTACGAGAACCCGATACATGGTTGTAAGTCTCTGATGTAAATTAGCAACACCCGACAGAGCGACCGTGAAATCCTTTTATCTGGGGAACTTTGGTTTCTGATTCTCTCGATACACACGGTAATGTGAAAAGTAGCATCCTCTAGAGATCATATAAACATGATGATATATAAACTGTATCTTCCGAAACCAGCTATCAGTTGTCACTCAGAATGTTTTGGATAGTCTAAGCACGCAGTAGCTAGAACCATTTTCGCTAGATGTGTTAATAGTATTCGTGGGGATTGTCATTCTGATGTTCTGGTGATAGAAAATTAGTGCTTACATGTTAAAGTGTTAAAGTTTACCATTATAATTCACTTAAAGTTCTAGCTGTTAAAGACCAGTTTGAAATAACGCGTAGCTATTTTTTTTACCAGTTCAGTTTAATGTTAATTTTACCACCCACTTTCTCATACAAGAAGAGACGTTTAGTTGCCTGAGTATATGCTAGGCGCGACTGATAGGGACCATAGAATTCATGTTATATTTCATTTTGTGTATTTATAGTAAGTGACCATTATTTAATACCATACGATGACCAACAGATGCCGACAATTTAATAGCTATTAATGACAGGTGATATATATGTAAGTGCGCGTAGGGATAATTAAATAATAATTGACATTGTACGCTAATTGTTACAGCATGAGCAAGGGCGGGGAGGCTGCATACCTTCATCTGACCTGTAATCTCAGCATTGGCGACATGCGCTAGTTTAGGCATAAAAGAAAACACCTGTGCCAGTTAACTTTAATCAGGACTGATGGCTTGGATAAGAGATAGTCTTTGTCCCTTCTGTGTTCATATATGTAGCTATATAGAATAGTAGCATTTTTTCCATAATGTTTCTTTATTCTTAAGCAGACCTGATCACAAGAGCAGCCAGCTGTCTTTTTCTTCATTTACTGATTGATTAATGTTGTCTTCTTCTTGGCTTACGCATCCCCAAGTTCATTTGTGAACAGGATTGGCCAAAGAGACAAATTAAATGGTAAATTTAACTGGACTTATAAAACCCAGCAATATTTTGTTCAATTTTATCAGCCCACTGGGGCGTAAAACCAATAACATTTCTACATAAGGTGTAGAGCTTTAGAAGAGAGAGCGCCATACTATCCTATCGGCTGTCTTCCTCTTGGCCTTGTTCCATTCTAGTCCTCAGTGCTTCAGAGATTGTCTAATGTCCTCCCAGCAGACTCTGGGTCATACTGGAGGTCTGGATCCCTGGCTCTTAGTTTCCCAGACTAATCTTCTCCCATTCTGCAGACATGGCCAGACCATCTTAGTTGGGCCTGTTCTACTTGGGTCTGCAGGGGTTGGGTTTTAGGCCATGACGTATCGTCTGGTTGCGGACCATGACTTCTTGCTATGCAACCACCATCCTCAGATACCTCATTTCTGAGGTTTGGATCTGGCTTTTGTGGGTTGTAGTCATTGCCAATGACTTGCATCCATACGTCAAGACTGAGACATAGGTGGAGCGGTATACAGCCATCTTCGTCTTCTTGCCATTTTCTCATTTGCTGAGGAATCTTTGATTAAAGACCTGAAAAAGTCTCCCAGCTGCTGCTCTTTGAGTAGCCAAATCTTCTTTGATGTCTTCTTTCCAGTCTGTGACAGCTCCGAGGTATTTAAAGTGGCTGACCAGCTCCATGACCTGTTCTCCAAATTAATCTGATACCTTCTTTGCTCTAATGATATCACCATGGATTTTGTTTTGAGGCTGCTGATGACCATCCCTCTCTTCTCCAGCTCTTCCTTCCAGACTAGCAGGTTGAATTGAAGATGTGCCTCTGATTTAGCAATCAGGGCAACATTATCGGCAATTGCCAGCTCTGAAATACAAACCTATCTCATTTTCCAGTGCTCCGCTGAATACTTTCTTGTCCTCTCCTTACATGCTTTGATAACATTGTCCATGATCAGTATGAGAAGATTAGGTGATAGGATATTACCTTGTCTTACAGAAGCAGGGGTCATGAACTCTTCTGACTTATGATTTGTCATCCTCACATAATTTCTGCAAGGGTAATCTTGGAAAGAACGTTGCAATTCGTTCCGCACAGAATATGAGTCTCTTAGAGTTATTTCAAAGAGACTCATTTTCTATGCGGAATGAATTGCAACATTCTTTTGGAGATTACCTCTGGAAGACTTGTAGAAGCTCTCTGTAACTTGAATCAGAGGTGCTGGAATATTCTTCCTTGCCAAACAGTCCCAAAGTTTGCTCCAGGAGACCTTGTCAAATGCCTTTTCCAGATCTAAGATACAAAGATGCATCTCACTCTTATACGCGAGAGCCTTTTCACTCAGCTGTCTGAGTGTGAAGATTAGGTTTTGAGCACTTCGGTTTGCTTGGAAGCCACACTGGACCTCATCCTCAGCTAGGCATCTGAGTCTCTGCTCTATGATTCTAGAGTAGATTTTACCAGGGAAACTGAGAAGCGATATGCCTCAATGTGTTTCCACATTGTCGGTTGCCACTCTTTTTGAAAATCAGTGTCCTTCAGGAGTAAAAGGTTGCCTGCTGCTCCCATGTACTTAACCATTTCTGGTGTTATACCATCATGCCCTGCTGCTTTGCCTATCTTGATTCTCTCCAGTGCTGCCTTCAGTTCTTACATCTTTATGCCATCTTTACCACCATTGTTTTCCTCTTCTATGCTAATGGTTATCATTTCTGGTGCTTGACCATCAGAGGAGTTTTGAGAAATATTCTTTTTATCTTTCCATTACTTCCTTTGTGGCAGTAATCAATATGCCTTGCTTGTCCTTTATAAATTTAAACAGGCACTGTTTTTCCTTCCTCATGTTCTTTAGGGTCTTGTAGAACAATTTCTGTTTTTGTTGAGCATCTTTTTCTTGCTTTTCTCCAACTTCTTCCCAGGATTTCTGTTTTGCTGTTAGCACCTTGTTCTTTGCTTCTGTTCTGAGTATCACATATTCTCTATATTTCTCTGTTTTCCTGTTGTGTTTTTAGCTCCTAAGTATTGCTGTCATGCCTTTTTCTTCTCTTATTTTCTCTTTGACTTCCTCTGTCCACCAAGGTGTCCTCTTTCTCATCTTCCCTAGTCGGACTTACCACATGCTTCTGCTGCAGATGCTTTTATGGTGTCTTTGAATTTAAGCCAGAGGGTCTCCAGGTCATCATTTTTTATTGCTCTAGCAATAATCCCCTGACATCTGGTCTTATCTTCTGGCTCTCTCAGCTTGTAAGTCTTAATGCTCATTTTTCTGCTGTTCATTTATGCTTCTTGCATGATGAAAGGCAATTCATAGGCTGAGTAACTCTTTCAGTTGTTCTTTTAATTGTTAGCAGGTAGTGATCACTTCCAATCTCTGTCCCTGTCCATACTCTAGCATCCCGGATATACTTGAATTAGTGATTTCTCATTTTTTATTGGTTCACATCTAGGGTATGAATGTATGCACTTATGGAGGAACTTTGTATTTTTAATGATCAGGTTTTTCTCAGTGCAGAATCTAAAAAGTCACTTTCCATTGTCATTAAGTGTATTTTCTCCATACCTTGGATAACTGCACCCCATCTATTATGGTCATTTCCAACTCTGGCATTGAAATTTCGTCCAGGCAGTCGTCCACTGTCTTTTGAAGCAGCTCGGGGAATTTCTCCTTGACCTCTACTCGCTCATCACTATTTAATCCATACATAATGATAAAGTTGGATATCATTTCTCCTTATTTTAGCTTTAGCACCATAATACGCTGTGAGACAAAGTTCCATTCCTTGATTCATTGATGCTATCATTTTGTATTTTTTTTTATTGGTGAAACTAAAGTGAAATGCCATCTGCATTTCACCAAATTTCTGTTGTAGAAACTAGTGCTTTATATTTTAAGCCCTGTTCAGTTTCACAATTGTGTTTAGTGTCTCACTTATTTTGGCAGACTGCAAGAACAATGGAAATTAAAGTTCCAAGTCTAGCAGTAAGAATAAAACAGGAACTAGATAGTGAGGTAAGATTGTTGTTGTTATTGTCGCTAACTTGCATTCTTTTATCAGAGATCACTTACAACCATTGATAATATAAACTGAGGCTACTATATTGAGATGTTTTACTGGTTCACACGTCTGTTGTTGGGGCCAGAAAGGGGAGCAAAGAATTTTTAAAAAAAACAGCAAATGCCTGATGTAAGTCCTGGGGGAGGGGTGGGGATCCATGATGAAACAAAGAATGAGTAGAACAACTGCACCCCCCAGGCATGTTGTATAAGGTGACTAATATGTAATTTGGTCATGGGACTGGCAATCTCATTATGTAAAAGAAATTACCACAGAAACCACTGCTACAAGAACATGTGATTGTTTAGTGCAGGCTTCCTGTAAGTGAACCAGCTGCAGTTGTGACACCATGCTCCATAGGAGCACAAAGGAAAATGATGATGATGATGCTATACTGTTTAACTCAAACAATACCACTTGGAAGGGCTTTTGTGTCATGTTATGTATGGTTCTAGGCATAGATAGAGAAGGTAAAGGATAGCTACAGCTGGGTGTTTGTGGAGCTGGCAGTGACTAATGCTGGGAATAGATTTTATTCACATGCTGGTTCAGCTGCATGTGGCTACTCTTTATTATCTTAAGATGATTTAATATGTCGCAGTGACATTTTTTTAAGGATCAAAGTAATATGGAAGCTAATGTCCCAGATGTATCTAAAACAAGAAGTTAAACAAAAGGTAAATGAGACAGCCGATAGGATAGTCTGGCACTCTCTCTTCCAAACCTCTACACCTTATGGTAGAAGGGGAATGACTAAGTAAGTAAATGAGACATTTAACAATGATTAAGGAGACTGTTGGAAGTTTTTTTGTTTTTTTTTTTTGTTTAATGAGAGTTACGTTTTGCTATATTAGATAAAATTTTGAAACTGATGTCCACAAGCGGATTATAACATTAATGCAGACACATAATTGAGTTTTTTAAAATCTTCTTTTGTTTTCAAATTGTGAGGATTGAATGCAAATCTTAGTTTTACTCAACAGTTATTAATGAATTATGGTATTTCTGTCCATCACTATTCACAAAACACATCTCAGCATATTTTTGTTAAATATGTTCTTAGTTATATCAGTGGTCCAGCATATTTTTCTGGTATCACTGACCTTCAACTTATCATGATTTGTTATGTAATGGTTGGTTACCAATTACATGTGTTTTGTGTGATTGATTATTTAAAAATTACAGAAAGAAGACGAATCATTTTGTATTTTGGTGCTGGTGTTGAAACTTCACATTGTAATTTACAGAACAGTGGATGGTACAGGAAACAGGGTTTTGCTCATGTTTACACTTTATAATATGTAGCATTACTTGTTTTTTTTACCAGGTTTCAAGAAATATTGAAACATGTATCCCAGATCTAAATGTAAGAGCAAAGGAAGAACAGGGCTGTAAGGTAAGTGAGTATTTATAAAATTGGTTTACAACTATTAACATTTCAGTGCATTCATAGTGAACTGAAGTCAACAGTGATATGGGTTGTTCATTTATAATGTTCATAACTACTCATTATGTTTTCTTAGTGTTATTTACATACTTATACATGGTGTAACTTTTTCTTTTCAGATTGCAGAAGATGGTGAAATGAAGCTTCCATTTCTAACTGAATATATAAAACTGGAAACACCACAAGACTGTGATGTGAGTTCTTCTCTCCTTCCTCCCCGGCTGTTTTTTTCTTTTTGTTCAAGCATGTTTATAGTAAATGTTTGTGAGTATTTACAATTTGAATTACCTACGAAGGAATATTTACAAGAGTGCACAAATTACAAAGGAATAATATTACTATTAGATACCAGTAGAATGGATGGAAGGATAGCTAGCCAAGTTGCCTAAGAAGGGAGATTTACAAGAGTGCACAAATTACAGAGGAATAATGTTACTATCAGTGCATGAAAAGTGTTAAAGACGATCATCCTTGAGAGATTAAAAGAGTCCATAGATAGGCAGCTGAGAAATAAACAGGTTTTAGGCAAAACAGATCCTGAACAGGCAAGATTGCCACATTTAGAATAATAGTGAAATAAAGCCTTCTTTACATTAGATTTGAGCTGAACATTATCCAAAGATCATCAACAATTAACCCTTCTGTGGTTACCCTCCCATTGTGGAATCACTGGAAATGAGAGAGCCTATGCTCTGTCTAAAAGTGGCAGTAAAATTGATCCATTCAGCCACCCTTTGCCTCGTCGAGAAGTAAAAACCGTCATCAACAAGTACAAATACCAGTGGAAAAGGGAGGGTGATATATACAACAGAAATGACTGTTGCATGATTCTTTCCTTCTTACAGTTTCTGTGGTGTTCGTTCCAAGCGCTAACCACTATCAGGTTGTTGATACTGCTCGTCCAGTCACACTGTTAGTTAAATAGGTCGGGCCACCGAAGGTTGGGGCCCTGACACGGTGTACTGTTAGATGCGTGTGGCTTGAATGAATGTGTGAATGTAGACATCAATTAATGAAGACGCGAATGGATGATAGTTCTACGAGTACACAGGACACTCACTCCAATCATATGCATGGTAGTCAATAACTGCTGGAACCACTGTAAGATTTCTCAGACATTTAATCGGACGCACACACTGACACATAGCTACAGTCATTAGAACACGTTGGCACAACAATCATCATATACTTGAAAAATGGGTGACAATATCAGATGTATAGTTATGTGGTACATCAATATAAAGGAACGATAGAAGGGAAACACTCAATTTCCTGGTTGTTAATCGCGTCAGTTAAGGTGGATACATACAACATCAACAATAATGGTTCACTGACCGAACCTTCTCCTGGCTAAGATTCTTAAGCCGAAAGTTCATCCAATGGTTATGATGATCATGTTAAACCACAGTAATGGGTTTTTATATTATCTAGCTCCCTGTACCATCATCAGGTAGTAAGACATTTTCTGTTCTCTGATGATAGTCTTACAATGGCGGGAATCAAAAATGGCTCCTCCTCCGTGATCTTCACTCACTTGGGATGGAGAAGTATGAAGCAGGATTACTTCGATATATAATCATAAATGTCCTCATTGCTTCTATCTATTTCTGCTATCAATAAGCTGGTTACTGGAGTAATCTGGTGCTGCTAAATTACATGTCATCTTCATCTGTGGTCAGCAATCCGAGATGCACGATAATACGTCTCTCGTTTCGGCTTAGCGACAAAGTTCAGCACAAAAAAGGGGTTTGTTTTACCTTGGTTTAGAATACACATACAGGCGAATAACGCACGCCATTCCTAGGCGTTAATAATGAATATAGGAGAATCTCTGATAATGCCATTATACAGAGACACCATCTCCTTCCTAGAATAGATCACAAATCACTCTTTAAACTTTCTAAATAACCAGCCCTAGACACGACGACATGGCAGCCTTTTCTGTTCTCTCTCAAGAACCGCTACGCATGCCTAACAATGCCTTTCACCCCCAGAGTTCAGCTCACAAAATAGTCTGACATAGAAATACAAAGATATAAGAGCCAATCACCTTAATTAGTCAAGGAATACATATAAATTCAGGTCATAAACATTTTAAGCAAGACCAATCTGTTTCTGGCCATACCTGACGCAAAAATGACATAAACAATATTTATACGCCAGATTGACCCACAAGAAAAGATAACCCATGTAATCGAATCTAACATCGACCGATCCGGGTTCTGTCCCCTTACTCTCAGAATCATAGATTCTCAATTAAATACTTTTCCTCAGACAAATAGCCATAACTTTACATTTGTATGCCTACGTACTGTAATCTGTGCGTCACAGACTAATATGTGTGTGCAGTTCGAACAAAGACCCAGTCACACATTTGTATAATATATATCGTTGCTTTTTACAACATAGGACAAGACACTGGAGATGGACATTATTCTCACACACAAGAAAAAATTGAAATACAGAAAAAAGTATAGCACTTACCAGGTTGTCATTATTCCTAGGGCAGAAGGCCTGATTATCACATAATAATAAAACATATAAATGGTGATATACATTCATGATTAAAATGTTAGGCAATGCTGTGTGATATTTTTTTCCCCTGTACTCTCAATGTATTTCCCCCTGAATTTAGTGGTATTAGCAGAATTTTCTCAAAATGATCACAAGGTGACTCATACGGGATCAGTGAGAAAAGGTCAGACCTTGACACTTTAACGACATCTATGAACTGTGGTACAGGATGAAAACTCCCGTTAAATATGAGTAGTTTAAAAAGGTCAGCTGAAGTACAGAATAAAAATCTTAATAAGTGTAATGTTTGGAGGGGGCACAGAAGGCCGAAATTTTTCAAAATGTTAGTAGTGCTTTAAATAGTCACAAAAGGACGCACACAGGAGAGAAACCTTATAAGTGTGATATTTGTGTAGCAGAATTTTCTCATAGTGGTGCTTTAAATAGTCACAAAAGGACACACGCAAGAGAGAAACCTTGTAAGTGTGATGTTTGTGTAGCAGAATTTTCTCATAGTGGGGCTTTAAATAGTCACAAAAGGACACACACAGGTGTGACATATAATCCAAATATAGCCTACAGTATCTGACAGTCTTTAATGACCTCATAGCTTTCTTTGATTTGCTAGCAAATCCATGCATTAACAGCCTGCGTTTACTCACTTTTTAATCCACGCCTCTTTTCCTTGAACATAAACAAACGAAGTTGTTTACCAACTTTCATGACCTGCCAGTCATAGTGAGGAGTGAATAGGGTTTGTGTATCAAGTTTCTCATGCGAGCTGATCTGTCAATCATCGGATATCTGACAGACTGCACATGGGAAAAAACTGGACCTTTTTGAAGTAGTTGCATGGGCAAAAATATTTCCCCGTGTACCCTTTGATGTTCATACACAGAGGGAAACCCCGAGTTCTTTGATCTCCAGAAGCGGGCAAAATCTACGAGAACCCGATACATGGTTGTAAGTCTCTGATGTAAATTAGCAACACCTGACAGAGCGGCCGTGAAAGCCTTTTATCTGGGGAACTTTTGTTTCTGATTCTCTCGATACACACGGTAATGTGAAAAGTAGCATCCTCTAGAGATCATATAAACATGATGATATATAAACTGTGTCTTCCGAAACCAGCTATCAGTTGTCACTCAGATATTTTTGGATAGTCTAAGCACGCAGTAGCTAGAACCATTTTCGCTAGATGTGTTAATACACCCCTGTTCACAAAGTTCCGGGACTCATTTTTTATCTGGAAAACTGTTATAAGGAGCTAGGTGATATTAACACAGTGCACGTGTCAACCACGTGCCACTATATGTACCAAACCTGAAGTTTGTAATTTCGCGCATGCGCTGTGTGGTAGCGTATAAGCGGATGGGACGTAATAGTGCTCATCGCGTTTCAAAAATGGACAGCAAAATTCAACAACGTGTGTGTATTGATTTCTGTTTTCGTCTAGGAAAAACTGGTTCCGAAACTCTCGAAATGTTGCAGACAGCTTTCGGAGAGTCCTGTTTAAGTAGATCTAAAACATTTGAGTGGTATTCCTGTTTCACAAGTGGACTCCGATCCTTTGAAGATGGCCCCCGTCAAGGGAGACCCTCCATCTCCCACACCAACGAGTTCGTTGCACGTGTGCAAGAAATGATACGCGCTGACCGACGTCTTACTATCAGAGAGGTTGCTGATGATCTTGGAATATCAATTGGTACGTGTCATAAAATTGTAACTGAAGATTTGCACATGAGACGGGTGTCAGCGAAACTCGTGCCACGCCACCTGACTGAGGACCAGAAGGACGATCGGTTGTCCATTTGCACTGACCTCCTTCAGATAGCAAAAAACGACGCAAATTTTATGTCCTCGATAATAACTGGTGATGAAAGCTGGGTGTACGGATATGATTCGGAAACAAAGCAAATGTCCTCCCAGTGGCAAACGCAATCATCTCCTCGGCCGAAGAAGGCACGACAGGTCAAGTCCAATATCAAGACCATGTTAGTAGCGTTTTTCGACATTGATGGCCTGGTGCATCATGAATACGTCCCTATAGGACAGAGTGTCAATGCTGAATTCTACAAAACAGTCCTGCAATGCCTCCGAGATGCTGTGCGCAGACATCACCCTGAGAAGTGGCACACAGGCAATTGGCGTGTTCATCATGACAATGCACCTACACACAGGTCTGTCACCACAAACGCATTTTTGACAAAACACAACATTCCATTGCTCCCGCATCCTCCATACTCGCCTGATCTTGCTCCGTATGACTTTTTCTTGTTCCCGCAACTTAACCCTTTGAACCCTGGCCACCCAGCCTGTAAAATCCCATTCCCCTGGGCTCCTGAGCAAAAAATGCACAAAACAGACACATAAGCAAAACTAGTTATTGTGACCCAACAATATAGTCAGTTTTAACTATTGTATCTTAAAATTGACTAACCTGATCATCTCCAATATTCCTGCTTAGTGTGCCAGTCCTCCCAGCATGTAGACCCTTCCTTTAGGCACAGATAGCTCTCACAATATTTACACCAGAATTTAGTCTTCACTTTTTTGAATGGTCTGTCTTTGTAGTCCATGTTTGGGAAGTCACTAACATGTTTGTTGAATTTGTATGCACACACAACACAAATGTTATTGCCAGTAGCTTGTGGAGACACTTGAGGATGATGCAAGCCCACATTTTGCAGCCTCTGATGTGCATCAACACGGTTGTGAAGCTTCATTGCCGCTGTTCTGTAATCGCCAATGAGTGATAAACAGATTTCATTCATGAACATACCAAATGTTCTGTAGCGTCTTCCAGTTACATTGTGGGGATTGTATTTATTCATTAGTATATAGGCATTATTGCATGCCCACATGAAAAATTTCACTATGAGCCGTCGAGGCCAGCGATAATGCCGGCGCGTTTTATTGAGACGACAAACTTGGTCGTTGACATTGCAGCCACCCATGAAAGTATTGTAGTCAATACAAAGTTGTGGAGTTTGAACATCCACAGTTGTTCCATTCTTGTTTCTCCTTCTAACAGTTCCCATTTCTGTTGGGTTATGATAATTAGATATAAAATTGATGGGTCTTTTGTCCATCCATACAAGGCAAACAATGTTATTGAAACAGACAAATTCTGATTGCCCCCTGCACATTTTCTTCTTTCCTGACAGTTCTTTTGGATAATATTTCCTATTTGTCATTGCTGTCCCTACTGCAAGTGTTCCATAATCACTGTATAACTTGTCAAAGAGAGTTACACTGTTATAAAATCTGTCCATGACAAGAATATGGTTTTTGTTTGCCAAATCACCTGAAGTCAAAATCCTGATGACGACACTACCAACAACACCGAGTTCTGGAATAACATCCTCTGTTTTTCCAGTGTAAATTTCCAAATTTAGAATATAGCCCGAGCTCGCTTCACATGCCATGTAAGCCTTTTCCCCACTTTACCGGCTTTGATTTTATGTATTGTTTGAAGGCAAGTCTGCTTTTAGTGGGGATCATGCCCTCGTCTAAACTCAAGTGTTGTGAGGGTGAATAATAATATCGAAATCTTGGAAGCAACAAATTCAGCATGGGCCTTACTTTGTACAGTTTATCTGCTTTATCCAGAGCAGGGTCCTCTTCATCTACAAGATGAAGAAATGTCCATATAGCAAGAAAGCGATCACGTTCCATTACAGTGCGAAATCCAGGAGTTTGCGAAATGAAGTTCGAAGACGAGCTGGACCAGTAATCTTCGTAACGTGGTTTATTCACACTGTGCTCCATTTGAAGACGCAGTCCACAGAATGCTTTTACCTCTGGCACTGTTACATCTTTATAATTTTTAGCATAGTAGCTGGTTGGCTTTTTGCTTTTTACTTGCTCAGCACGTCTGTTTGTCTGCTCACACAAATTGTGCCAGAAATTACTGTCGAGGAAAAGTTCCAAAAATTCAATGGCTTTACTCTCAGGAGAAATGGAATTTGGAATATTCTTAGGGCCTATCTGTTCCACAAATGTTTTGTCTACGGTAAACATAGGTCTAAATATATTTGCGGTAGACCAACCTGTATCAAATTTACTTGATACATTGTGTGGGATACGCCCCTTTCCACGCCCCTGCACCATAGCCCGATCCCCTGAGGGGCCAGGAATAGGGTTAGAACTAGTTTGATCATAATCTGATTCACAAGTTCCATCACTCGATTCATTTTCGATGTCACTTTCACAATAATCACCATCTAAATCTAATTCATCATCCTCCGAATCATTGAGCACAAGTTCAACAGCTTGTTCCGTTGTTAGCCTTTTAGAATGGCTATTTCCTGGATTTTCAACATGCCTTTTCATTGTGAAAACAGCTAAAAAATTGCAAAATATTATCACGTCATGGATGCCGCCATCTTGGTCTAACATTCCACGAGATATGTGTACTTCCTGACGTCATTATTTTTTACACATTTCCATTCCCACCCCATTTTGCTAAGCTAGGTGTGTCAGACCGAGATTACGGTCTCTCGGGGAGAGGATTTTTTACGCATGGACCGAAATTTCGGGACCTCGGGTTCAAAGGGTTAAGAAAACAATGAAAGGTCATAGATTCGATGACATTGAGCAGATTCAAGCCAACGCGATGAGACAGATGAGGGCTATTCCACAAAGTGACTACCAGAGGTGCTTCCTTCAGTGGCAGGAACGTTGGAATAAGTGTGTACACTCACAAGGGAACTACTTTGAAGGAGATAGAACCAAATAGTATGTAAGTCTACTTATTCGAATAAAAAAAAAATGAGTCCCGGAACTTTGTGAACAGGGGAGTAGTATTTGTGGGGATTGTCATTCTGATGTTCTGGTAATAGAAAATTAGTGCTTACGTGTTAAAGTGTTAAAGTTTACCATTATAATTCACTTAAAGTTCTAGCTGTTAAAGACCAGGGAGAAATAACGCGTAGCTATTTTTTTTTACCAGTTGTTCAGTTTAATGTTAATTTTAACACCCACTTTCTCATACAAGAAGAGACGTTTAGTTGCCTGAGTATATGCTAGGCGCGACTGATAGGGACCATAGAATTCATGTTATATTTCATTTTGTGTATTTATAGTAAGCGACCATTATTTAATACCATACGATGACCAACAGATGCCGACAATTTAATAGCTATTAATGACAGCTGATATATTTGTAAGTGCGCGTAGGGATAATTAAATAATAATTGACATTGTACGCTAATTGTTACAGCATGAGCAAGGGCGAGGAGGCTGCATACCTTCATCCGACCTGTAATCTCAGCATTGGCGACATGCGCTAGTTTAGGCATAAAAGAAAACACCTGTGCCAGTTAACTTTAATCAGGACTGATGGCTTGGATAAGAGATCGTCTTTGTCCCTTCTGTGTTCATATATGTAGCTATATAGAACAGTAGCATTTTTTCCATAATGTTTCTTTATTCTTAAGCAGACCTGATCACAAGAGCAGCCAGCTGTCTTTTTCTTCATTTACTGATTGATTAATGTTGTCTTCTTCTTGGCTTATGCATCCCCAAGTTCATTTGTGAACAGGATTGGCTAAAGAGACAAATTAAATGGTAAATTTAACTGGACTTATAAAATCCAGCAATATTTTGTTCAATTTTATCAGCCCACTGGTAAAACCAATAACATTTCTCGGCATTCACCATAGAGCGAGATGATAGGATTACCATCATTTAACAATTGTAACATTTTTTAGCAACTAGATGTTTCCAAATACTGGAAGTATTTTTCACTGTTTGCTGTGAATACAAGATCTCGGTGTTGAGAATTGTTTCATGGTTTGCAAACATCTGGGTTTGAGCTCGATTCGGATGGTTGCACCATGGAACACCTTGGTTGAATAAATAAATGACATAGATCATGTATATCAATGCATGATGCATGAGACATAGTTACAACAGTCTTTGTGTGGCCTTGGAGCTAAACGGCAGTGTTTTCAAATGTGTGGCATGGCCACTTATCCAAAGTGTTTCGAATGTGTGGCATGGCCACTTATCAAAGTGTATAACCGTCTGTGTTCGGGCTTTTAAGCCAATATAATATGAGGATAAAGACCAGAGAGTCTTATGTGTGGCCTTGAGCCTTACGGTAGTGTTTTGAAATGTGTGGCATGGCCACTTATTCAAGTGTATACTAGTGTAGAACTAGGAAAATATATATTGCGGTAATGTAAAGCCGGAAACTCAAAGGATAATGTGTAAGGACCATTGAGTCCGAATATATCTGTACGTCGGTAATGTAACTGCAATCATTGTTAGGATTAACGTAAGTCATAAAATACGAAACGCAGTTAGAATATATATATATATATATATATATATATATATATATATATATATATATATATATATATATATATATATATATATATATAAAAGGCTGATAGAGCCTGTCTGTGTAAGCCAAATTGAAGTGAGCATATGTCTAAGTTCTCGTGATATAGATATTGGGCAGCGACCCTATGAGAACTATTAACAGAAGGAATATTTCTGTATAAATAATAAGGATTCCAAGTATTTGGTTAGATTATATATATTGATCATTAATGAAAATGAAAAGTAACAGACCTGTAATGTCTGATTGAATATGGGCTATAAGACTGTACTTTATCAAGCGTTCTGTAATGTAAACATTTGTGTTGTTTATTCATGATGAAGTTGCTGAACAGTATTAAATATATTTTAGTCCTCAAAACGCGATTTGGTTTCCTGAAGTGTTCTACCAGTCCAGTGTCATTCTATGACTATTAACCGTTAACCTTCAAGGGTAGGTCAAACCATAACACTTTAATTACAGGCTAATAATAATAATAATAAATAAACACTGTCAGACAATACGAATACAAAGTGTATTGTAGAAACACTGAAATGAACATTATAATAATTACGTAAATAAAACACGAGGTTACAGCAAGAAGATACTTCGTGATGGCTGAAGAGATGAATATAGAATACAGAAATTGAAACGTAATATCAACCCAATTATCCAAGCCTGGAAAGCCCATAACACTCAGTTTCTACACTAACCATTCGAAGTGACATTTGTCCATCCAGGAATAAACCACCAATTTAGGCGTCCATCTTATTAATATTAAATTATTAGGGGATGGACTGGGGCCAATTTGGAACATAAAAACACTGGCAATTTTATATTCAGGATAATTGTATTCCCAAGGGATCACCAAGAGTAGGTAAGGAGTGATTGAGTGGCCACGTATGACAGAGAGAGAGTGAATATTTTTCTTTGTTACAAATATTGTACCAACTTTGATTTGCTTAAAAATTGTTTAATTAACTGGGTAGCATTTAGTAGGAACTTTGTTTTTCTTAATGTCTATTCTATAACATAGTGCTAACCTTTGACCTTTGGGGTTATAAACTTGTTGGGTTCTTGTCTCAATAAGGGGAGGGCACATTTATTCTGTTATTTCCTATGTATGTAATTCTGATTTTATTTGATCTTTCTTTAGATATTTGGTGTTGTCAAGTTTAATGATAATAAACAACAAAAAAAACTTAACTTTGTGTGTTGGTCAGACCCATACCCAATTAACCACAGTTTTTTCATGTTTGTGTGTCTTGTTGTCACATAGTTGTGTGTGTGTATAGTTGAACTTATATTTACATGTATAGGGAGGGAAAGATTGTCTTATACTAAATTATAGTCGTATAGATAGGCTGGACTAGAGAAATTTACTCATTCCAGAGACAGATCTTCTCCTTAAGCTATTCACCCATGAAATCTATTTCTCACACCTTTATTTCTCACATACTTATCACCATCCACTCTAATCAGGCGGGACCATAAATAAATTCCAAACCTATCTGATTACGACAACAGGAGAGAAACCGTAGGTCACAAGAGTCAGAGGGAGACCAAGGAACACATGGAGAAGTAAACTGGAGACAGACTCATGTCTGTCATGAAGAAGATATAGAAATACCCTAAGCTGATGGCACGGGAAAGGAAGACTTGGCATAAGATTGTTGAAGGCCCTTGCTTCTTTGGGAGCCAAAGGATGATGATGAGTGTTACTATCAGTGCAGGGAAAATCTTGAACAGGATCATCCTTGAAATATTAAAAAGAGTCCATAGGGATAGTCCAAAATTGTCATTGCTTTCTTTTCTTTCCTTTTTTTTTTCCTCATCACCTGAAAGTCTTCCAACTCATCCACTGTGATCTACTGATAGATTGTAACTGCCTAGTTGTCTACTCTTGGAGTAGATTAAATGTGAGAATTTCTGGATTATTATTGATAACTAATTTATTTCTGTTCGCATTGCCCCGGAACAGGTGTCTTTTTTTATTTAGACCAAGTAATCCTAACCACTCCAAGCAACAATATTATTAAAGTTTTCAAATAATGGTACAAATATTGTACATACCTTAACATCTGTTTCCTGCTTTATGTCTGTAAGACTTGTGACATTAGCCTGAAAGCAATGAACTGTAGTAGAGGAACTTCTGTAGGTATCATTTTATGACCATAAATATATTGCACTAACACCTGAATACCATCAATACCAAGCAATAATCATTGTGAAATGGTGGGGTCCAATACAGCTGTAATTGCTAAAAACTGGCATGTTATAGAGATATGCAACCCCCCCCCATAAAAAATGTATCACTTTCCATGTTAGTCTTGTCTCCCATTGCTTTCAGGCTAATGTCACAAGTCTTACAGACATAAAGCAGGAAACAGATGTTAAGGTATGTACAATATTTGTAACATTATTTGAAAGCTTTAATAATATTGTTGCTTGGAGTGGTTAGGATTACTTGGTCTAAATAAAAAAAGAGAAGGAATTTTGGTTTGTCTATTCTCTGATAATTTAGCATCTTCTGAATCTAAATATAATAGAATTAATTGTCAGAATGCATTCTAACAATGTGTATTTTGACTTTGAAAATGATACCTTCTTCCTCGTTCGCCCTGAAAAGGACGTTGGTTGCGTTGTGTCCGTTTACAGCAATGCTGCAATATCTGCACCTTTCGGCCGACACATCCGACTTCAGCACGGCATTTTGGGGGACTAGGTTTGCCTTCCCACTTCTATCCCTACTCTCTCAGCCAGACTGCAGTAATGCAGCCTGTTTTCAGAACCACCACTTGCAGGTGGAGTAGGGTCTTGGTCAGCTCTGGTTCGCTGACCCTGATGCAAGCAGTCAAGCTATGGGTCGCTGACTGCATTCTCTGTAGCTGCACCTTATCTTTCCCTGAAAATGATATGGCATGAAGGGATTTTCTCAGACGAGAAAATATATTAAATTTGAGCCTAGTTATCCCACAGCAACCAGCCTCACACACACCCCTACATGTTATAACATCGTTGGATTCATCTAAATCTAGGTATTCCTGTGATGTAGTTCAGTTCTTTCAGTAACAAAATTGTATCTGCCAAAATCGCAAATTTATAGGTTGCATTTTTTATTGATTATTTCCATATATGGGAATCGTCGGGTGTTCGCCGAGGTCAGCTTTCTCCATGTAGGGAGAGCTCACTACTCTAAATGTTTCATTGGCTGTGTGAATCAACGTGACTTTCAACCGAAGATGTTTACAGTATGGCGGCAGATCATAAATTCTGTATACACATTTAGTTAGTTAGGCCCATATTTTCTTGACCCTCGGCACACTAGGGATGATGTGGTCAGTATCATGCCGGCCGCCTTAACCTTCACAGAAGTTGCTCTGGTACCCAAATCATGAGGCTGGGTCAACACAGGAGCCATTAGCAGTCTAAAAAAATCCCACCTCAACTGGGGATCGAACCATAGACCATCGAGCTTGGAAGCCAGTGCACTACCCACTGCGCTACCATGGCTCCCTAATTTTTTTTGTTTTGTTATGGTAATGGTACAAAATTAATCACTAGTACAGAGCCAGGCATGTGAATATGCTATTAGTAAACAAGACGGCAATAAAGTTATCACATTTTTCTGATTTTACAAAATAACATGACTGCACATCATTCAAATCTGAAACTGTTGAGTCCCTGTGACAAAAGGCTATCCAACACTCCAATGAGAGCCTTCATTCAGTTATTTGGAGTAATGTGCCAAAGCATATCTTCCATTCATGAAAGCGCTTGAAATTGTGCCTTCTAAGTGCTGTTGCTGAATTTAATCAAGGACCTGAGGCTGCTGCATTTTTCAAGTAAATCCTGGGGCTGAACACTAGAGAACAGGCTTGTCAACTTGCTGGAGCAAGAAAGTGAAAACTTTTTGTGTTGACCTTTAGAAAGGCAGAAAACTGTACTAAGAAAAGGAAAGAAATAAGGCAAAATCTAATTTAAAAAACCCAGACAGTAAGCTGCAAAGGAAGCTGGATATGCTACCAGTATATTCTAAATGACAGGAAAATAATTTTTAGGGTGTAATATTATATACTTATTTAATTCTAGTCTAATTGCAGATAAAAATGTGATTTTCTCAAAATCTATTTTTCTCATCCTAATCTTCTTGTAAACTGCAAATTTCTGTATTAATTGACATAGATTTGGCACAAATATTGTCCATGACCTTTTACAACTTTTGTCAGATCGATTTTTAAGTATCTGATCACAAACTTTTAGACACTAAATTCAAAGCCCTGTAAAGTTGGTTGTATTAAAGTAATTAAAAAATCTGATCTCATAAAAGTTTCATAATTTAATGATAAATGTTTTCTTTAAATTTGGTATTCATAGCTTAATAAATAAAAAAGCCTTAGAAAATCGAAATAGAACAATAGAATACAATATGGCCACAGTTTCATGGCAACTAGTGGTGCTGTATTATCAAACTGTTCATTTTGCATATCTAATATTAATATAGGTTAAGTATATGCATTTTCATTGAAATCCTGCGATTAACAACAAAAATAGCATTTCACTGTAGCTCCACCCATTTTGCATGTTTCAAGTGAGCTCTTTCAGAATTTATGAGGGGTCTATACTGGGCATTTGTTAATCTAAATTATAGCTTAATTATATGTAGTTACTTAACCAAAGTTGATGACTTGTAACAAACACAGTTTTTATCAGGCACAAAAGAATATTAAAACAAATCGTACAAATATAAATGTGGGTGAAAAGCAAGGAATTCATTTGTGGGTGTTTTTTTATTATTATTATTTTACTGATCACATATTAAAGGTTAGGATTTTAAAACAAAAACCTACAAGTGTGGAAGGGGGTAGTGCAGCTGCCTGTATAAGACATCTTTAAAGCCTTTATTACTTGACAATAAGGAACCAAGTTAGAACAGACAAACACATTTACTTACTTAGGATGCATAGTACAGTTGACATTTTAAAATCCGGCTATCGATAATCCGGTTCCTTCAGATTTCCGGCACGCATTTTTAAATTTACCGCGTTGGCGCGCCACTGTTTTCTGTAGAACTATTTTATTTAGTTGAACTAAAATTCTGTAGAACTGTTTTATTTAGTTGATTAACATTTCATTTGCTTTTCATTTAGTTTTTAATTTTCTTTCTTTAAGGGACTGTACAGGTAGTCATTTTCTGTTAAATATATACAGCATATATAACCATAAAAAAATCCGGCATTTTAAAAAATCCGTCACTCCTCAGGTCCGGAGGTTGCCGGATTTTTTAATGTCAACTGTAACGCCAGACGGCGAAACAAGCAAGGACATTAACAACAGAATGAATAAAGCGAGAACAGCCTTTGCTAGTCTCAACAACATTTGGAAGTCTTCCCAGTACAGCACAAACACCAAATTAAGACTGTATGAGAACTGTGTACTTTATGTGCTTCTCTATGATGTGGAATGCTGGAGAGTAACAGAGAAGGAAATGTCGAAGCTGTCCTCCTTCCACACAATCTGCCTAAGGAAAATTCTCCGAATCTTTTGGCCAAAAACCATTAGCAACCAAGAACTACTTATTCGGATTAACCAGGAGGACATGCACACCATCATAGCTGGCAGACACTGAAATTTGGTTGGCAACGTCCTCAGAAGGGACCCTGATACCATTACAAGAATAGTTATGCTATGGACCCCCAAAGGAAAGCGAAAGAGAGGCCAACCAAAAACAACTTGGCGGAGAAATGTGGAAGCCGAGATGCAAAGAATGAACCAGAGTTGGAGCACTGTACGAAGGATGGCCGCCGACAGAGCAAAGTGGAATCAATTTGTTGCTGCCCTAAAAAATGCCACCAGGCATGATGGCTACTGACTGCTTCCACATCGGCGGCTATGGATCAAAGATGAAGACTTGACAAGTGGCAAGATTGAGGTGCTTTACCCTCTCCCCTCCCTGCTGCTGTTTTGGTTAGACTTTTCAGTCAAGGGTTAATGGAGATACACTGACAAAAATCGGGGAAAACCACTGATTAATTATCTTGTGTATGGTGATGAACTGAAACAGGTTCTTAAGAGAAGAGAAATACATTAGTGAAGGTTTCAATGGAAAGCATCATGTGCTATAGGTGATACCGCACCATCATCAAGCTACTGTACACAAAATTAAAAATACCTTGACAATTGGAACTGTTAAGTCATATTTGGAGTTAGAGTTAAGTGTTAAAGATCTTTATGTACGGGGCTGTTTTTTCTAGTAAGCACGTTTAAAGTAATGAGTTGATTTTTGTTTGGGTACTTTTTGTACGCTATGTTTTTCTCGTACATTGCTCAGCTGAGTAGGTGTTAGTCTTTTTAAAAAAAATAAGAAACTATTCGAATGTTCCTAATAGTAGTTTGGGGAAAGATAAGGAGGAGTTGAGCTCAGATGTTAAGCAGGGAGTTCGCACGCACGAGCGACTTCACTAAACGGTACTGAGATACTATAATCTTGTGCAGTGTGTATCTGACAGAGCTTCGAGACGGGTTGTTCATCTCGCTAGTGTGTTCAGAATATGTTAT
Organism: Oreohelix idahoensis; assembly: GCA_024509875.1. Classification (NCBI taxonomy): domain Eukaryota; kingdom Metazoa; phylum Mollusca; class Gastropoda; order Stylommatophora; family Oreohelicidae; genus Oreohelix; species Oreohelix idahoensis. Next base: position 58,956 of record JAMPIV010019129.1, read on the forward strand.
TGTAGGGAAGAGTTTCTTTCCCAATTTATGGATTATTTTTTCAAGATAAGATTCAAATGCCATGGATGAAGTTGGCTCATATTATGTATTGTGAATTGCGATGTATGCGATCTTTTCTCATTTGATGGATATTTATGAGAGTTGCTGTGTATGCAACCGTTTGATGGATATTTATGAGAGTTGCTGTGTATGCAACCGTTTGATGGATATTTATTGCGTGGATTTACTGTACTGAGAGTTGCTGTGTATGCAACCATTTGATGGATGTTTTTTCCTATGGATATTTATTGCATGGATTTTGATTAATTCTATTAGTTAACTTGAATGGCCGATAGATGCTAGATACTAATTTCATACAAACATACACACAATAGTGCATAATAAAGAAAAAGTTTGCATGTTCTACAATGAACTTGGCGTGGCTATGCACAGTGCAAATCTCATGAGATAGCTATGATGTTTGGAGCCAGTGGGAAAGTTGTTAATGAAAACAGTGGAAGAAGTGACAAGTTATGACTTGGAGGAAAATAAGTGAAAGAATTGACAAACATGAAGTATGCAAGAACAGCAAACACAAAGTTCTTAACAACATGCAAGGCACCTTTGGATAAGGGAAAGCTCATGAAAAACAATGTTCATAATCAAATGAACTGCATACTGGTATGCAGGAGATTTTTAAAAATGGTTGTTATCTGTGGAAACTGGGCCAGGAGCAGATTGCAGTAGTGGCCATGTGCTGGTAATAGAAAAAAAATAGTTTTATTCTTACTGAAGAAATTAAACAGCATAAAAAATATCGAGCTATAGTTAGCTACAATTAAATCAGAAAATAAAATGAGTGAGAGGTCATAATTACCATTCATCTCCCTAAGGAGTATAGGCCTTCAACAAATTTAAGTCAAGCCTTCCTGTCCTATGCCATCTGTTCAGGGTCTTTCCATGTTTTCTTATCCATCCATGTCTGTCTCCATTTCCCCTTCTCCATGTGTTTTTTTTTTGTTTCCCTCTACCTCTCTTATGTCCTAAAGGTAGCACCATTTTTCCTATGATGTTTTTCTCAAAATCATCAATGTCAGGCACATTTATACATCAGTTTTGTGGACAGTGAGAAATGATTTCAAGGTAAATTCTGCAGTCTTGATTATGTAAACAAACATACTTCAAACACTTTGGTACATTTAACTGTCTCAAAATTGAACATTGTGATAAAAGCATTGGTTGGTGGTGATTGTGAAAAACCTTTACATAACCTACGATTTTGTTTGCATGTCATCCAGGAATGTTCCTGGAATAATATCTCTAAAGATTCAGACATTAATTACCAGACAGTTGAAAGCATGGACAGGACAAGATCAGGAGAGCAGAAAGTAAAACAGTCTAATATATGGAGAGATGAAGAAGGTAAGCATTTAAATAAGCTCCTTCTACTTATTTTTTTATGCAGTGAAGCATCTCAGTTGAGGCTGAATACTGGTGCTGTGTTACTTCAAGATGCTTGCCTCCCCAAGGATCTATCTCATTATTCTTCTTCTGCGTTCAGTTTGTTGTCATGCTATACCTGCAAGCCTGTCACCAGGACGAAGTCCAGAGTCATTTCCAGGTCAGTGCGGCAGCCCCATAGCTTTTGCTTGAGCTCAGCACCCCCTGGCCAGGTCAGGCATCATGGGTTGGGCAGATTTGGAGAATGTGTTAGGGGGTCTGGATTCCAGTTCCACAAGAACATTCATTTGTATGATATATCCTGAGGTGATAGAGATGGTCTAGTAGTCTGCAGTCCCCAGTTCTCAGGAGGAATATGATGTTCTGTGATAGTGACGATGTTGATTCTTTAAGGATAGATGTTGGTATCCCAGTGATACAGACTGGTGGGTATAAGCTGTAACATCACTGGCTGATTAATTATATACCTGATGTGTACTGTCATTGGATACTGACTGGTATATCATGCTGTAATATGATTTATCGCGAATGCGTGACATGAAGGTTCGTCAAGGTGGACATCTATGTAGCAGTGCAGACTTGTATCACAACATGTAACATACAGGAGTGTGTGTAGCATTCATCACATTGAAAGGTGTAGATGTGGAGTTGATGGAACCATATGTTGTACGTGTTACAGGTATGGAGTCACAAATATTGGTAAACAGCTGTGTACGTTTTCACCATTTATTATAGTCACAGCAACAAGTTGTAGTCAAATCCATGTAAGCATGACACAGGAACATGGCGGATATGAAGACAATTCACTACAAGTGCATGTATATAAGTTCCAATAAATATATGATTATCAAAGTGTTGCAGACTCCAATTTATCTCTCATTCCACAACTAGCAGAAAAACTCCGCATTACCGAACGGGTAAATAACTGTATAAATATCCAACAGTTTCATTCTGACACTTCTTAAATCGCTCTTCTTAAGTCGACCCCAAACATGGCGGGTGACGAAAATAGCATAGTCCATCCCTCTAATCGGACGTATCGAAGATAGGCTGTCCTTTCGAAGATAGTCTTATATAACTCCCTCGTACATCAGGCGAGCTTTCATTTTCAAAGTTATAATAGCAATAACTGATAATTCATCTGGTCTTCCACTCCAGATAGTTATATCTTAGGCCTCTATAAAACAGTAAACACTGTTGATTCCTCATGTGTAGACATAAGTGTCTAAGTTCAAAATATACCGCAAATCATGCGGGTTTTAGAATAATGTCTATTCTCCTGGGTTTTCTGTGTGTAAATCTAAACCTAACAGTCTTAGATGGCTCCAACGATCGTAACAAGTAGAATCATTTCATCTGACAGACCCAGTTCAACAAAACGGCCTCCCGCACAGGAAATCTTCTCCAAACTCTCTTAGTTCGGGCATGCGCTGTTCGCATCACCTCTGACCTAAGCAGTCAGCTGGTATAACCTTTTAAGAGGAGTAACTACATATTTACTTTCCCTCAAAGCAAAAAATGAGTATTCGCCCTTAGATTAGGGTTCTAATGAAAAAAACATTAGACCCAAACTCTTATTCAAAATATTTTCAAACATAACAAGTATACAGACAGACTACATTATCAGTTATGAAAACTGCACGTAACAGTCTTACCACACCTCCCGGGGAAAAAAATGAAACATTTTTTTAAAATACATCTAGGCTCACAATGCATGAATAATGCGCAGATGAAAAGTATTAAGAATAAATATAATGCCAAATGTGAGGCTAAGTCGACATATGGACTACTGGTGAGAATATATCTCATAATCTGAGAGAAAGCGTTTCTCTAAGTATAAATGTTTCCAGAGAGGTGTCACCAACTTATACTACAATACTGGCAATGACACAATGTATACAATAATTTCAGTCACAATTTCATATTAAGTATATCAAGTTCATGATTAACAAAGAAAAAAAATCATCAAAGAACAGCGGTGAATATACATCAATGAACCGCTAGGTAGTGATACAATCACTATATTACAAATTACAAATGTGTACCTATCTTGATATAGAAAGAAACTATTATAGCCTTAGATGTATTAGGAAGTCCAAGACATAAAAGTTAGGTGGAATCCTGTGGAGATCTACAATCACAACAAGATCTATCAAAATTCTTATCTCTGTTGAGCCCATTGCTCTTATTTGAACTCCAGTTAACATAGTTATGATTGTTATTTTTCTTCTGAACAAAATATCTATTTGATGGTTTTTGTTGTCCTGGAGAACAATCATTACAATGTTGATAACCTTTATGAAAGTTCTTATAGTTACTAGGACCAAAATGTTGAGGACAATTAAATTGCCTCCAGTTCTTTGAAGAAGAACTATTATCATATGGACGCGTTTGGTAATGTCCACAATCACGATAATCTCTCTTAGCAAAATTGCTTTTATTTTTCCTTGTGTCACTGTGCTTAATAGGTACATCATACTGTCTGAGCTGAGTACGATGGGTACTAACAGTTTTGTTTTCTTTTACCAACTTATCAGGAGTCTGAAAATTCGATGCACGGTTTCCCTGAGGAATCTTATCATGACACTTATCAAAGTCTTCACCGTGATCTAAACTTGATTTACCTTTGTTGGCCTGACGCCAACTCCCATTAGAGGCAGTATCGTTATTTCGTGGGAAACCATATTTTCCACGAAAAGATTTGTTCACATATTGCTTAGTGTTACTATTAGCATCGAGTGTCTGTCGCTGGCTCTTTGCATTCGTAACATGTTGACCCTCATGTTTATGTTTCAGTCTATCAACCTTAGTAGTAGATAACATGTTATTGTACAAAACAATATCTAATAAACTGTCAACTCTCTTACGAAGTTTTGTAACTTCCACCTCTGCCATAGCTTTCTCTCTAGTAACAGCTTTGTATATTCTTTCGTTGGTTTTAATTTTTCTGTCATAATCCAACCTTATGTCTTGTAACTGAGAAATAAGAGTCTTCTCTTTAGCCATACTATCTTTAAGCTCTTTTCTCAACGTTGTCGTCTGAGACATATTTTCTAAGACCTTAGCTTTCTCTTGAACAAGTTTAAGTTTGAGTGCTTCCATAGCACTATGATGAGTAGTCATAAGTTCATCAACTTTCTCATCTTTTACCTTATTCGCTCTCAACTGCGTCAACTCCAGTTGTAGTACTGCATCTCACTATCCTTCTTATTCTTAAACACCTTAATCTCCTCCAGAGATTCCATCTTCCTCCTTATTGCAATATCTCGCACAAGATTCACCTCACTTCTTAACTCAAGAATTGTTTCTTCATAAGACTTCTTGTCTTGACTGGCCTGAGCTTTTAATTTCTCATAGTCCAGTTTGACTTGGTCTAGCTCATTATTAAGAGACTGTTCTTTACCAAGATTGTTTTTCATTAAGCTCACTTCAACTTCTAACTCTTTTTTTCTCCTTTTTCTGACTAATGATCTTCCACAGTAGTTTCAAATCATGGAAGAGACTTTCTTATTACCATTCTATTAATGAGGTCACTTCATTCTCTAACTCTTTCTTCTGACTAAAGAGTCATAGACTTTCTTATTATCTTCTATCAACATCAGCACTTTATCCTTTAATATTGTATTTTCAGAATTCATTGCTGATAACTTATCAGTAAGAGCTTTCTTATCACTTTGAAGCTCATTTATTGTTTCCTTTAATGCATTCAACTCCAAAGCTAAGAGTTTTACTTCATGTTCCATCTTCGCTTTTCTCTTTTCGGCTTCCCTGTCTAGCTGCATTTGCCTCTTTTTTTCTTCAGATTCTCTTTGAATTTTTTTTTCAGCTTCTCTGTCTAATGTTTTCTCCTCAGCCTGTTTTTCTAATCTTTTCTCCTCAGCTTCTCTTTGTAATCTCTTTTGTTCAGCTTCTCTTATTTGTTTTTCCATTTTACCTTTTATGTATTCTCGTAATTCCTCAGCAGGCATACGCGAGGAACGCGCCTGTTCAATGTAGTAATCCAAGAATTCGTTTACTTCCTCATTAGTCATTCCAAAGGATTTTCCCTGTTCACTGTAGGAATCTAAGAATTCTTCTATTTCCTTAGTAGTCATACGAAAGTATTCCTTTTCGACCCAAAAATACAAACTAGACATTATGTCTGATAATCTGAGATCAGTAACCTGAAATAATAATATAATTTATTTCAACCAAACAGGAGCAAGTTTTTAACAAAAACTTGTATAATCAGCTCCGTTAATCTCAATCTCTTTGGAAGACAAGTCTTTTGTAAGAACTTGTATGGTTATTTTATAATAACAGTATCATCAGACATTTATATCATAAGTTCAATCAAAATGTTAATAGTGTATGTCCAAGTATGTGTACCAATAGAAAACAAAACAATAACAATAATACGAAGACAAATATTCAAAACACTATGATAACATTCGCAGAAGTCAACTAAAAAACTAAACTGAAGGAAATCTCACAAAGGATGTGATGATAACTGCGAAAATGTAAACAAAACAACTGACGTCACAGTGTATAAACATAAAGGTGTATAGAACTGAATGACAGAAAAGAGTAGACCTACAAATACAAACAAATTTAATCAAAACTAAAGAATAGAAAAATCTTACAAAAACAACGAAAAAAAGCACACCTCGTCACAACTAACACAAATAGCAACAAATTGTCGCAAGCAGATTTTCAATGAAGAAAATTGCACCTACAGAACACTAATATAAGACCTCTATCACATGGTATATCTTATATTAGTCACACACCCAACCTCCCACTGAAATATATACTAATATAATACATAAACAAATGACATGTAACATGTAAACATAAATACATATAGTATGAATGAAGAGTGTTGCAAACAGGCTTAGTTATAACATATAAAGTATAGTTTACAACATGAAATGGGCCACTTTTTGAAAAATTATATTGTTCACTAGTCAAGAACAGTCAATTTTCTAGAAATGACGTTCCAACGATGAAAAAATATACTATTGATTCTGCTTCAGAAACTGTGGCGATGGTAGAATCGGATTTCTGTTCTTCAAAATAACAGTAATGACAACGTTCATGAAACTTGGCCTTCTAAACAGCAGTTTTGACAATCAACGCCGGGTACTTTGCATTCTGTAAAAATAACGTCTGCGTAGAAAATCAGAGTCTCACAGGCAACGCTGGGTACTTTGCAATTTGATGAAGGTAACGTCTGTGTAGAGTCTCACCTCGTAAACCCACGTATTTGATCACCACTGATAGGGAACGACGTTGATACTTTAAGGATAGATGTTGGTATCCCAGTGATACAGACTGGTGGGTATAAGCTGTAACATCACTGGCTGATTAATTATATACCTGATGTGTACTGTCATTGGATACTGACTGGTATATCATGCTGTAATATGATTTATCGCGAATGCGTGACATGAAGGTTCGTCAAGGTGGACATCTATGTAGCAGTGCAGACTTGTATCACAACATGTAACATACAGGAGTGTGTGTAGCATTCATCACATTGAAAGGTGTAGATGTGGAGTTGATGGAACCATATGTTGTACGTGTTACAGGTATGGAGTCACAAATATTGGTAAACAGCTGTGTACGTTTTCACCATTTATTATAGTCACAGCAACAAGTTGTAGTCAAATCCATGTAAGCATGACACAGGAACATGGCGGATATGAAGACAATTCACTACAAGTGCATGTATATAAGTTCCAATAAATATATGATTATCAAAGTGTTGCAGACTCCAATTTATCTCTCATTCCACAACTAGCAGAAAAACCCCGCATTACCGAACGGGTAAATAACTGTATAAATATCCAACAGTTTCATTCTGACACTTCTTAAATCGCTCTTCTTAAGTCGACCCCAAACATGGCGGGTGACGAAAATAGCATAGTCCATCCCTCTAATCGGACGTATCGAAGATAGGCTGTCCTTTCGAAGATAGTCTTATATAACTCCCTCGTACATCAGGCGAGCTTTCATTTTCAAAGTTATAATAGCAATAACTGATAATTCATCTGGTCTTCCACTCCAGATAGTTATATCTTAGGCCTCTATAAAACAGTAAACACTGTTGATTCCTCATGTGTAGACATAAGTGTCTAAGTTCAAAATATACCGCTAATCATGCGGGTTTTAGAATAATGTCTATTCTCCTGGGTTTTCTGTGTGTAAATCTAAACCTAACAGTCTTAGATGGCTCCAACGATCGTAACAAGTAGAATACTCTGCCTTTCAACCATTCGTGAGCTCTCGTCACCGGTTGACCCAATATATGTTCAGCTTACACTGTGAACAAAGGAAGTGTGAAAGTTTCATCTTTTACCTTGCTTCAAATTCCTAACACAACTTCATAGCAACTGTCATCTTCCTGACGAACAGAAATAACACAGGGGACTTTAAATAACAGTGGAAGAGTTTCCATCCCCAGAGGCAATGCAGAGAAGTAACCAGACATTTCATCTGACAGACCCAGTTCAACAAAACGGCCTCCCGCACAGGAAATCTTCTCCAAACTCTCTTAGTTCGGGCATGCGCTGTTCGCATCACCTCTGACCTAAGCAGTCAGCTGGTATAACCTTTTAAGAGGAGTAACTACATATTTACTTTCCCTCAAAGCAAAAAATGAGTATTCGCCCTTAGATTAGGGTTCTAATGAAAAAAACATTAGACCCAAACTCTTATTCAAAATATTTTCAAACATAACAAGTATACAGACAGACTACATTATCAGTTATGAAAACTGCACGTAACAGTCTTACCACACCTCCCGGGGAAAAAAATGAAACATTTTTTTAAAATACATCTAGGCTCACAATGCATGAATAATGCGCAGATGAAAAGTATTAAGAATAAATATAATGCCAAATGTGAGGCTAAGTCGACATATGGACTACTGGTGAGAATATATCTCATAATCTGAGAGAAAGCGTTTCTCTAAGTATAAATGTTTCCAGAGAGGTGTCACCAACTTATACTACAATACTGGCAATGACACAATGTACACAATAATTTCAGTCACAATTTCATATTAAGTATATCAAGTTCATGATTAACAAAGAAAAAAAATCATCAAAGAACAGCGGTGAATATACATCAATGAACCGCTAGGTAGTGATACAATCACTATATTACAAATTACAAATGTGTACCTATCTTGATATAGAAAGAAACTATTATAGCCTTAGATGTATTAGGAAGTCCAAGACATAAAAGTTAGGTGGAATCCTGTGGAGATCTACAATCACAACAAGATCTATCAAAATTCTTATCTCTGTTGAGCCCATTGCTCTTATTTGAACTCCAGTTAACATAGTTATGATTGTTATTTTTCTTCTGAACAAAATATCTATTTGATGGTTTTTGTTGTCCTGGAGAACAATCATTACAATGTTGATAACCTTTATGAAAGTTCTTATAGTTACTAGGACCAAAATGTTGAGGACAATTAAATTGCCTCCAGTTCTTTGAAGAAGAACTATTATCATATGGACGCGTTTGGTAATGTCCACAATCACGATAATCTCTCTTAGCAAAGTTGCTTTTATTTTTCCTTGTGTCACTGTGCTTAATAGGTACATCATACTGTCTGAGCTGAGTACGATGGGTACTAACAGTTTTGTTTTCTTTTACCAACTTATCAGGAGTCTGAAAATTCGATGCACGGTTTCCCTGAGGAATCTTATCATGACACTTATCAAAGTCTTCACCGTGATCTAAACTTGATTTACCTTTGTTGGCCTGATGCCAACTCCCATTAGAGGCAGTATCGTTATTTCGTGGGAAACCATATTTTCCACGAAAAGATTTGTTCACATATTGCTTAGTGTTACTATTAGCATCGATGTCTGTCGCTGGCTCTTTGCATTCGTAACATGTTGACCCTCATGTTTATGTTTCAGTCTATCAACCTTAGTAGTAGATAACATGTTATTGTACAAAACAATATCTAATAAACTGTCAACTCTCTTACGAAGTTTTGTAACTTCCACCTCTGCCATAGCTTTCTCTCTAGTAACAGCTTTGTATATTCTTTCGTTGGTTTTAATTTTTCTGTCATAATCCAACCTTATGTCTTGTAACTGAGAAATAAGAGTCTTCTCTTTAGCCATACTATCTTTAAGCTCTTTTCTCAACGTTGTCGTCTGAGACATATTTTCTAAGACCTTAGCTTTCTCTTGAACAAGTTTAAGTTTGAGTGCTTCCATAGCACTATGATGAGTAGTCATAAGTTCATCAACTTTCTCATCTTTTACCTTATTCGCTCTCAACTGCGTCAACTCCAGTTGTAGTACTGCATCTCACTATCCTTCTTATTCTTAAACACCTTAATCTCCTCCAGAGATTCCATCTTCCTCCTTATTGCAATATCTCGCACAAGATTCACCTCACTTCTTAACTCAAGAATTGTTTCTTCATAAGACTTCTTGTCTTGACTGGCCTGAGCTTTTAATTTCTCATAGTCCAGTTTGACTTGGTCTAGCTCATTATTAAGAGACTGTTCTTTACCAAGATTGTTTTTCATTAAGCTCACTTCAACTTCTAACTCTTTCTTCTGACTAAGAGAAGAGTCATAGACTTTCTTATTACCTTCTATCAACATCATCATTTTATCCTTTAATATTGTATTTTCAGAATTCATTGCTGATAACTTATCAGTAAGAGCTTTCTTATCACTTTGAAGCTCATTTATTGTTTCCTTTAATGCATTCAACTCCAAAGCTAAGAGTTTTACTTCATGTTCCATCTTCGCTTTTCTCTTTTCGGCTTCCCTGTCTAGCTGCATTTGCCTCTTTTTTTCTTCAGATTCTCTTTGAATTTTTTTTTCAGCTTCTCTGTCTAATGTTTTCTCCTCAGCCTGTTTTTCTAATCTTTTCTCCTCAGCTTCTCTTTGTAATCTCTTTTGTTCAGCTTCTCTTATTTGTTTTTCCATTTTACCTTTTATGTATTCTCGTAATTCCTCAGCAGGCATACGCGAGGAACGCGCCTGTTCAATGTAGTAATCCAAGAATTCGTTTACTTCCTCATTAGTCATTCCAAAGGATTTTCCCTGTTCACTGTAGGAATCTAAGAATTCTTCTATTTCCTTAGTAGTCATACGAAAGTATTCATTTTCGACCCAAAAATACAAACTAGACATTATGTCTGATAATCTGAGATCAGTAACCTGAAATAATAATATAATTTATTTCAACCAAACAGGAGCAAGTTTTTAACAAAAACTTGTATAATCAGCTCCGTTAATCTCAATCTCTTTGGAAGACAAGTCTTTTGTAAGAACTTGTATGGTTATTTTATAATAACAGTATCATCAGACATTTATATCATAAGTTCAATCAAAATGTTAATAGTGTATGTCCAAGTATGTGTACCAATAGAAAACAAAACAATAACAATAATACGAAGACAGATATTCAAAACACTATGATAACATTCGCAGAAGTCAACTAAAAAACTAAACTGAAGGAAATCTCACAAAGGATGTGATGATAACTGCGAAAATGTAAACAAAACAACTGACGTCACAGTGTATAAACATAAAGGTGTCTAGAACTGAATGACAGAAAAGAGTAGACCTACAAATACAAACAAATTTAATCAAAACTAAAGAATAGAAAAATCTTACAAAAACAACGAAAAAAAGCACACCTCGTCACAACTAACACAAATAGCAACAAATTGTCGCAAGCAGATTTTCAATGAAGAAAATTGCACCTACAGAACACTAATATAAGACCTCTATCACATGGTATATCTTATATTAGTCACACACCCAACCTCCCACTGAAATATATACTAATATAATACATAAACAAATGACATGTAACATGTAAACATAAATACATATAGTATGAATAATAGTTGTGTTGTGAAGAAGGCTTAGTTATAACATATAAAGTATAGTTTACAACATGAAATGGGCCACTTTTTGAAAAATTATATTGTTCACTAGTCAAGAACAGTCAATTTTCTAGAAATGACGTTCCAACGATGAAAAAATATACTATTGATTCTGCTTCAGAAACTGTGGCGATGGTAAAAGAATCGTGATTTTCTGTTCTTTCAAAATAACAGAAATGACAACGTTCATGAAACTTGGCCTTCTAAACAGCAGTTTTGACAATCAACGCCGGGTACTTTGCATTCTGTAAAAATAACGTCTGCGTAGAAAATCAGAGTCTCACAGGCAACGCTGGGTACTTTGCAATTTGATGAAGGTAACGTCTGTGTAGAGTCTCACCTCGTAAACCCACGTATTTGGCGACCACTGGCCACCACTGATAGGGAACGACGTTGATACTTTAAGGATAGATGTTGGTATCCCAGTGATACAGACTGGTGGGTATAAGCTGTAACATCACTGGCTGATTAATTATATACCTGATGTGTACTGTCATTGGATACTGACTGGTATATCGTGCTGTAATATGATTTATCGCGAATGCGTGACATGAAGGTTCGTCAAGGTGGACATCTATGTAACAGTGCAGACTTGTATCACAACATGTAACATACAGGAGTGTGTGTAGCATTCATCACATTGAAAGGTGTAGATGTGGAGTTGATGGAACCATATGTTGTACGTGTTACAGGTATGGAGTCACAAATATTGGTAAACAGCTGTGTACGTTTTCACCATTTATTATAGTCACAGCAACAAGACGTAGACAAATCCATGTAAGCATGACACAGGAACATGGCGGATATGAAGACAATTCACTACAAGTGCATGTATATAAGTTCCAATAAATATATGATTATCAAAGTGTTGCAGACTCCAATTTATCTCTCATTCCACAACTAGCAGGAAATCTTCTCCAAACTCTCTTAGTTCGGGCATGCGCTGTTCGCATCACCTCTGACCTAAGCAGTCAGCTGGTATAACCTTTTAAGAGGAGTAACTACATATTTACTTTCCCTCAAAGCAAAAAATGAGTATTCGCCCTTAGATTAGGGTTCTAACGAAAAATACATTAGACCCAAACTCTTATTCAAAATATTTTCAAACATAACAAGTATACAGACAGACTACATTATCAGTTATGAAAACTGCACGTAACATTCTGTTGGTGTCTGTTAAGTTGGTGGATTGGGTCATCTCTGCTGCATGTATCACCTTCCACTGGTTTTTGTACTTGTTGTGGATCATTGTTTTAGCTTCTTGATAGGGCAATGGGTGGCTGAATTGTTCCATTTTACTACCATTTCTAGATAGCGCATAGGGGAGTAAGGGTTGCTATAGGTCTCACCCAAAAAAATGAGTAATGCCTGCAACCAAGGCAACTCTACCTTCACGCGTGGTCCAATTCTTGGATCTGGTGCTCCCTGTTTCTACCAACATGGCTATGGTGAATGGCAAGTATCTGGCGCCAACAAACCAGATCCCAATAGTCTACTGGGATAAAACTCTAGACTATGGGGGAGGTAACCCTACAGAAACCTCTGGCAGAGCAACTCCTCCATCAGATGCGGCCGATGCTGGGCCCACCGGCATGTGGACACGTCCCGATCCCCATCGAGACTTGCCCGTGGAGCACACCCTGGCTCAGAAAGCAGACAAGGCCACTCTCTAAACCTCCGATTTCTTGCGGGCAGTGTTAGGATTTGCAAGAACATGGACAGGAAGACTCCACAACTTCCCCACCGAAGACACGCCCACGACGACCGCTGCTCCAATTGGCTGTGTGTGGTGTACCTGGAAACAGGGCCTCCCAGTACTGAGGCACAGCTAAGTCTCCGATGTCACTCAGTGGTGCAGCCACCTCACTGTACATTTGTATTGGACATGTGGTATAGCATACATACAGATATGAAGTGGCAGGGAAGCAAACCCGTAAAAACTGCTTGCTGAAATCGGATGTGTCGGGCTGAAAGGCACAGATATCACAGCATGGCTATAAACTACGGCACAACATAATTAACACTCCTATTGTTATATCATTTCTTAGTTGAAACTGCCCTGGTCAATGGGCACATAACCTACAACACTGCCAACTCTACAAAAAAAGATCAAAGCAAAGATCAGGATGTCAGTATGACTCATGAACCTGCTATTCTTCGACGCAATGTGACACCTTCAAAACCACAGGTCAGAACCACACGACTTACTGAGCACCACTTCATTGATAAATATGAAAGGGCAAGGTACAAACCAGACTGTAAAGTGTGTAAGGCTGCAGGGAACAGAAGCCAGACTTGCATGTACTGCCCAGATTGCAATGTACCTCTTTGCCTGATACCGTGCTTCAAGTTATACCACACAGTCAAGGATTATCAACGATCCAGACAAAGGCTCTTGCAGAGGCCTACAGCTATAACTTCAACCCCAGTTAATGAAAAAAAGCAGCTCAGACTCCAACTAGAGGTACTTAACTACTCAAACATTTACAAACGCTCATTGTCAGATGCCACAGACGCAGAATACATTAAAAAAAGACAAACACGAAAAATATAGTTTTTTTTGCATTTTATTCACAATTTTATTAGCCTTTTATGTTGATATACATGGTTAATTGTTAAATCAATACGTCAATCGAGCTTATTTTATTCATTACCATCCATGTCACTAACATTTTATTATGCTGATGTTGAACAAATTCACTAAAAACTTGGAAAAGATGTGTTTTTCAATCTTTTATGAATTTAAAAAAAAAAAAAAACAGTTCTTTTTAAAAAAAATCTGCAAACACCCTTGTTATTGGGAGACGGTAATGCTCCGGATTGCTGGTCAGCAAAGTGATAATTATATCTGAGAAAATTAGAAGAGGAAAATATTAGAGTTTTCCATCCTTGAAAATCACGTGCTGGACCTGGAAAAACCTGGAAAATGCTTGAAGAAATTTGCTATGAACCCTGTTAAAAAAATGGCCAAACGAGTGGACGCAGTCATTAGTAATACCGCTTCCAAAGAAAGGAAATCTAAAAATGGGCAAGAATCACAGAACAATTAGCCTTATTAGTCATCCAAGTAAAGTGATGCTAAGGATACTTTTGAACAGAATAAAACAGAAATCAGAAGAAATCTTGTCCGAGGAACAGGCTGGCTTTAGACCAAAAAGAAGTACCTCAGAACATATCTTCAATATTAGATTACTGATAAAAAAACATCTCCAGTATCAATGTGCTTTATACCATAACTTCATCGATTTCACAAAAGCCTTCGATTGAGTCTGGCATGAAGCAAATAATGAGAAAATTCAATTTTGATACCAACATCATAGATATCATTGAAGCACTATACTAGGATGCAAGCAGTGCTGTTTTTGCAAGCAATAGCATTGGATAATTTTTCAAAACAACTGTAGGAGTTCGTCAGGGATATATCCTGTCCCCAGTGCTTTTTAATATATATCTAGAACATATTATCCAGGAGGCTCTCTACGATTATAAACCAACCATATCAATTGGAGGTCGACCTCTTTGCAATCTACGTTTTGCTGATGATATCGATCTTATAGCTGGAACAGAATCAGAACTTCAAGACCTTAGGTGAATAGCCATAAGAAACATGTTCCAACCAACATTCCGTTAAATGGGAAAAGGTTAGAAAAAGTGAACACCTTTAAATATCTGGGGTCCACTATATGTAGTGATGGAAAAGCAATAAAGAAATCAAGACGACTTGAGATGGCCTCAGCTGCCATGACAAGGCTGAATGTGATCTAGAAAAGTAACATCAGTTTTCCTGTGAAGATCAAATTATACAAATCACTTGTACTATCTATTCTCTTGTATGGGTGTGAGGGCTGGACACTCACTGCAGATACAGAGCGAAGGATTCAGGCTTTCGAGTATAAATGCTATAGAAAAATTTTGCGCATTTGCTACAAAGAGCACAAAACAAATGTCTATGTTAGAGAGAAAATAAACACGTATGCAGGCCACCAAGAACCATTTTTGTCAGTAGTGAAACGTTGAAAGCTTGCCTGGTTTGGGCATGTAACTCGTCATGATGCCATTTCAAAAATGATCCTCCAGGGAACAGTCGAAGGTAAACAGAGAATAGGAAGGCAAAGAAAATCCTGAGCTGATAACATAAAAGAATGGGCAGGGCATGGTTTTTCCACACTTGTATGCATTGCTGAGGATAGAGAGCAGTGGAGGACCCTGTCTGCTGATGCTTCCACCATGGCACCTCTGCGACCTGTTACGGGTTGAGATGATGATGATTATTAATGTATACTTTTAGGTTTAATATTACATAGTGTACCATGAACTATTCAAATATCACACAGAAACAAATAATTCTTCTTAAACAATCATAAAGTTGCATAACTTTTAATTGATGCCTATGGGAGCCGCGCTGGTGTAATGGCTATGACGTTGTACTGGCGACCAGGTGTTCATGGTTCAAACTCGGCCGTCGGCGTTTGAAAAAATGTTTACGACCGGAAATTTGACTGAATAATCTGAACGGCTCCTGCACATAAATCCCGTGTGGATGGGAAGGAGCGAAGCTCCTGACCGGGTTGGAAGGAAAGTCCACTGACCCCCCAGCCTCGCAATGACATGTCATTGGGCCGAAAGAGCTGGAAAGCTCGAGTGCCGCTGGTTATAGAAAAAAAAAAAAAAATTGATGCCTATTGTAAACATACAGAATTATAATTTTATGTGCATATCATAATTGTCTGAAGTTTTTATTATTATTTTTTATTCAATGAATTTCAGGTGACCATTTCTATAACCAGTGCTCCCGTCCATACTCTAGTGTTGACATTCCAGATTTGAATATTATGAACAATTTAATAAAAAGGGAACCAATGCAGAATGCTGCATTCATTGAAGTGGTGCCAGAATTTGCAAAATACACTGTGAGTGAAATGAAAGCAGATGTAAGTACTGCAGCTGCAACACTAAATACAGACATTAACATTGAATCAAGATTGAAAGAGGTACAATCACTGAATGTCACAGACTCTAGCATAATGACTGTAGACATGAATCTGACTCCTGAGATTTATACTGCAGTCTTACAAAATGAAAACTGTAGCAGGGAATCAACAATAGTATATGAGGATTGTACTCTCAACATTGGAAGTAGTGAAAGTTTTAAGTTATGTGGCAGAGTGCAATCAGATGAAATAATAGGCACAAAAGTGAAACTTTTCAGCTGTGATGTTTGTGAAGTACAGTTTGGCAAAAAAAGGTGACCATAGTGAACATGAACTTTCACATATGAGAGAAAAGTGTTATATAAGTAATGTTGGTAATGTAGAATTACCTACAAAATCAACTCTGTGTCAACAAGAAAAAATACACACAGTACAAAAGCATTATAAATATGATTTCTGTGGTCCAGATGTTGCTGACTTTGGAGCAGAATTTTCTCAAAGTGATCACAAGATGACACATACAGGAGGAAAATCTTACACGTGTGATGAGCTTACAGGACGAAAACTTTATTTAAAAAGGTACAAAAGTCAGCATACACAAGAAAAATCTTATAAATGTAATGTTTGTGGAGTCGAATTTTCTCAAAATGATCTTTTGAAGAGTCACAAAAGGACACACACAGGAGAGAAACCTTATAAGTGTGATGTTTGTGGAGTAGAATTTTCTCAGAATAGTGCTTTAAAGATACATAAAAGGACACACACAGGAGAGAAACCTTATAAGTGTGATGTTTGTGGATTAGAATTTTCTCAAATTGGTAATTTAAAGAGTCACATAAGGATACACACAGGAGAGAAACCTTATAAGTGTGATGTTTGTGGTGTAGAATTTTCTCAAAATGGGAATTTAAAGAGTCACAAAAGGACACACAAAGGAGAGAAACCTTATAAGTGTAATGTTTGTGGAGCAAAATTTTCTGATAGTGGTTATTTAAAATGTCACAAAAGGACACACACAGGAGAGAAAAAGTGTGATGATTGTGGAGCGGAATTTTCTCAAATTGGTGCTTTAAAGAGTCACAAAAGGATACACACAGGAGAGAAACCTTATAAGTGTGATGTTTGTGGAGTAGAGTTTTCTCAAATTGGTGCTTTAAAGAGTCACAAAAGGATACACACCGGAGAGAAACCTTATAAGTGTGATGTTTGTGGAGTAGAATTTTCTCAAAGTTGTCATTTAAAGATTCACAAAAGGACACACACAGGAGAGAAACCTTATAAGTGTGATGTTTGTGGAGTAAAATTTTCTCAAATTGGTAATTTAAAGAGTCACAAAAGGACACACACAGGAGAGAAACCTTATAAGTGTGATGTTTGTGGAGTAGAATTTTCTCAAAATGGTAATTTAAAGAGTCACAAAATGGGACACACAGGAGAGAAACCTTATAAGTGTGATGTTTGTGGAGTAGAATTTTCTGAAAATTGTCATTTAAAGTGTCACAAAAGGGCACACACAGGAGAGAAACCTTATAAGTGTGATGTTTGTGGAGCAGAATTTTCTGATAGTGGTTATTTAAAATGTCACAAAAGGACACACACAGGAGAGAAACCTTATAAGTGTGATGTTTGTGGAGTAGAATTTTCTCAAAATGGTAATTTAAAAAGTCACAAAAGGACACACAAAGGAGAGGAGCCTTATAAGTGTGATGTTTGTGGAGTAGAATTTTCTCGAAAGGGTCATTTAAAGAGACACAAAAGGACACACACAGGAGAGAAACCTTATAAGTGTGATGTTTGTGGAGCAGAATTTTCTGATAGTTGTTATTTAAAATGTCACAAAAGGACACACACAGGAGAGAAACCTTATAAGTGTGATGTTTGTGGAGCAGAATTTTCTCATAGTAAAGATTTAAAGTGTCACAAAAGGACACACACAGGAGAGAAACCTTATATTTGTGATGTTTGTGGAGCAGAGTTTTCTTGTAGTAAAAATTTAAAGAGTCACAAAAGGACACACACAGGAGAGAAACCTTATAAGTGTGATGTTTGTGGAGCAGAATTTTCTCATCATGATACATTGAAGAGTCACAAAAGGACACACACAGGAGAGAAACCTTATATGTGTGATGTTTGTGGAGCAGAATTTTCTCAACGTGGTGCTTTAAAGAGTCACAAAATGTTACACACAGGAAAGAAACCTTATATGTGTGATGTTTGTGGAGCAGAATTTTCTCATCATTGTGGTTTAAAGTTTCACAAAAGGACACACACTGGAGAGAAACCTTATAAGTGTGATGTTTGTGGAGTAGAATTCTCTCTAAATGGTAATTTAAAGACTCACAAAAGGACACACACAGGAGAGAAACCTTATATGTGTGATGTTTGTGGAGCAGAATTTTCTCATAATGCTTCTTTAAAGAGTCACAAAAGTACACACACAGGAGAGAAACCATATGTGTGTGGTGTGAGATTTGTTTAGGGCAGTACTCTAAGAAGGCATACAGGGGAAAAGCCATATAGTTGTGATCTTTGTGGTGATGCGTTTTCTCAGCCTTCTCAGATAAAGAGACACGTGTTGAAACACATTGGAGAGAAAATGTATAAGTGTGGGTTTTCTACCATTCCGAAACTTGTTGAATTGAAGTCATGATCCAGACCTAAAGGTCTTTTATATTTGGACATGTGCCCTAATATAACCGGCTAGGTTATAACCTCGCTAAAACGAGGCAAAATTTTTTTTTTTAAATGAGCTTCAGTTTCTCCATCTTATCTTGCATTTAAAGGATTGTTTCACCACAGAGGGAGTCCCTGGAAGTGTGTGGATGATTTCAAGAGTCAGTGAGGGTGTAATTAGCCTCACAGAGGTTCACTTCCACATATGTATATTTAGGTACTCCAAACCACCCATATTTGCCACTTATGGCACAAAATTCTCATTTTGTCTATAACTTCAACCAAGTATTGCAACTTTATTTCATATAGCATTGAAATAAAACTAGTATCACCAGAAAGCTTGTTTTCTTATTATTTACATGGGTGCAAACATAGTTTGAAATATTATAAATGAGTTTGTCTTTTAAGTGTTTAAAAAGTATGCACAAACAGGTTTCGTGTGGTCCTGACAAAGGAGAAGTAGGGTTACCCTTTTCAAATCACAAGTGATGCGTTTCAAATGAAATCAGCCTGCAGATATGATAAGAAACTCTATACAGAGCGATACAACAGGAGACAATCTGATCATCAGGAGAGGAAGTCCACCCCGTCAAACAAGTGTTTCGGCCCTTTATTCTTGTTACGTGTCGTTTCTATCATGAATGTTAATATTATATATATCAGGATGGTTCCAGTGGCCAAGATGACTTCTAGGGTAGTAAATCCCTCGAGACAACATAAT
This sequence comes from Oreohelix idahoensis, assembly GCA_024509875.1. Lineage (NCBI taxonomy): Eukaryota > Metazoa > Mollusca > Gastropoda > Stylommatophora > Oreohelicidae > Oreohelix > Oreohelix idahoensis. The sequence continues at coordinate 78,636 of JAMPIV010019129.1, forward strand.
CAGCCCACATTCCTCTAAATGATTGAGTCACAACAAGCAAAGTAGACGGTATACACTTTATTTTGGACAGCACGTAGCTCCACAAATCAAAAGTACCAGCCAGCATAGAAATGGCAGATATTGGACAGTCAGTCCATGTCAGTAAGGCTGTCCTTTTCTCAATAAGCTTTATTCACATCAATACTCGACACTGAGCAATTATACTTCTATTCCATACAGATAACAGAACTCCATTTTTAAACACTTTAACAAGCAGGAGCCCAAACACGTACGTCCACTCACCATGACACACAGTCCTCTGCCCCCCCACTTCTCTCTCTCTAGTATCACAAGAGCCAGCCAAGCATATCAGCTTAATGACGCTCACCCGTCATTATCAGTGACTGTCGTAGATTTATTAAGATAGGTCAGAAGATATTTATGGTCCCGCCTGAGCAGAGGTGATAGTGGTAAATAATTGAGGTTAAAGGTATAAGAAATAGATTTCACAAGTGAATAGCTTAAGTGTAGAATCCGTCTCTGGATTGAGAAGATACTCTAGTCTAGCCTATCTTTACGACTAATTTATTATAAGACCATCCTACTCTTTATATATGTAACATATACGTTTAACCACACACACACACACAAATATGTGACTAGAAGACACACAACCATGAAAAACTGATTATTGGGTATGGGCCTGACCAACACACAAAGTTTAGTTAGTTTGTTGTTTATTATCATTTAAACTTCACAACATCGAATATCTTACTTACTTAGTCGTTCCCCTTCTACTGTGAGGTGTAGAGGTTTGGAAGAGAGAGTGCCAGACTATTCTATCAGCTGTCTTCTTCCTGGCCTGGTTCCTTTCTAGTCCTCGGTCGTTCAAAGATTGTCTAATGTTGTCCTCCCAGCGGACTCTGGGTCGTTTTGGAGGTCTGGATCCCTGGCTCTTTGTTTCCCATGCTTGTCGTGGTAGCCGATCTTCTCCCATTCTGCAGACATTGCCGAACCATCTTAGTTGGGACTGTTCTATTTGGGTCTGCAGCAGGTGGGATTTTAGGCCTTGACATATCGTCTGGTTGCGGACCATGTTTCTTCTTGTTACTTCAACCACCTTCCTCAGATACCTCATTTCTGAGGTTTGGATCTGGCTTTTGTGGGTTGTAGTCATTGCCCATGACTCGCATCCATATGTCAAGACTGAGACATAGGTGGAGCGGTATACAGCCATCTTCGTTTTCTTACCAACCTCTTTCTTGCTGGGGAATCCTCGATTTATGGCCTGAAAAAGTCTCCCAGCCACTGCTTTTCGAGTGGCCAACTTTGATGCCTCCCTTTCAGTCTATAATAGCTCCGAGATATTTAAAGTGTTCGACCTGCTCCAGGACCTGTTCTCCCAACTTAATCTGATGTTTTCTTTCTTCTCGTGATATCACCATGGATTTTGTTTTAGAGCTGCTTATGACCATCACTCTCTTCTCCAGCTCTTCCTTCCAGACTTGCAGGTTGGATTGGAGATGTGTCTCTGATTTAGCAATCAGGACAACATCATCAGCAAATGCTAGCTCTGAAATACAGACCTGGCTCATCTTCCAGTACCCCACTGAATACTTTCTTGTTATCTCCTTACATGCCTTGATGACATCGTCCATGAGGAATATGAAAAGATAAGGTGACAGGATATCGCCTTGTCTTACACCAGTGGTGGTCCTGAACTCTTCTGACTTATAGCTTGCTGTCCTCACATTATTTCTGCAAGACTTGTAGAAGCTCTGTATAGCATGAATCAGAGGTGCTGGAATGTTCTTCCTTGCCAAACAGTCCCAAAGTTTGCTCCAGGGGACCCTGTCAAATGCCTTTTCTAGATCTATGAAACAAAGATGGATCTCACTCTTGTACTCAAGGGCCTTTTCCCCCAGGTAGGATCCTTTTGTTGCACCTCTTTTAGTTCCATAGGTAACATGTTAGGCGCAGGCTCCCGTTCCCTCTTGGTTTGCCCTCTTGTGGTTACTGCTGCCACAATCAGCTCTTTCGATCTCCCTATAAACACATATCTACAACCAAGTATGACTGGGTAGATTGGATCATCCATTATAGCCGCTTTGATAACACCTCTGACGAAATCAGAGTGTATCTCCACCAGTGCGATGGGAAGCATTATGGGTGCATCTCCTTTGAAAACTCCACATAATTTGACGGTTTCTTCTGTCTCTTGACCAGGTTTGACCAAATGCCTTGCAGAATACAATCAAAAGACAAACCTGTATCAAACAGACAATAAGTTGAAGTCCCGTTCAATAAAACAGTTCCTCACGTCTAGGGCCTCTCACCCTCAGGTTGAGAACCACTGACATTTCTCCTCCTTTGCAAGTCTGTTTGCAAGCAACCGATCCGATTTGTCCCGGTGTGCTTGCCCTGATCAGATGTCCCTTGTGCAGGGGTCTTACCCTTTCTGGCTGCGGTGCCATGTAGGACGATTGGGCTGATCATGGTTGTTGGTGGGGTATCTGTTTTTGTAGAATTTCGATTTTTCATGAGGAGGATTCTGGGGTACAGTTTCTCTTTGGTTTTGGTGATGGAAAGAATGGGAGGACTGCTCTAGATTATTTTTTCGAGAAGGCTCATCTGTCGGTTTGCGTTTTGAGCTTGGGAGCTCAGCTAACGCATTTGTGTAACGCTCAGACTTACTGAGAATGTCATCCCGCTTCACAGCCCCTTGTTCAGCAAGAAATCTACAGGTTTCATTTGACAAGGTGCTTTTTATTTGCTCTGTTAGAACAAACTCTTCTAGCCCTTCAAAAGTGCAAGGGAGCTCAGAAAGCTCCAGGCACTTCGTCAAATATCCCTTCAGACGAGAAGAGAACTGGTGAAATGACTCAGTTCCTTCCTCTCTGCTGTTTCGGAACAGTTACAAAAATTTGTGAGCATTCATTTCGAAACGCTCTAGTAAAGCTTTCTTCGGCATGTCATAGTTGTCTTGATGGCTGCTTCCCAGTTTCGTGTATGCATCATACACAGTGCCTTTTAAAGCCTGGGAAAGCTTCAAACACCATCTCGAACTTTCTAAACCATACAGTGTGGCCATTCTCTCAAATTTCTCTAGATACATGTCAATTTTCTCATTGGGCTTGGGACGGATTCTAGGGCAGAGGACATTGCTGCTAGTTGAGGAGATTGAGTACTGGACTGATCAGTTAAGAGTGACTGAGGTGAAGATGGCTCTCCGTTATTGGAGTTCGACGATGCACCGTGACTTTGGATCTCTAGAGTTTTAAGTGCCAGTTCATGCTGACGTCGTTGCTCATTCTCTCGTTCGTTCGCCCTGCGATCTTCCATTTCTGCCTCAATTCACTTCTGCTCCAATTGACGCTCTTCTCTTGCTATCTGCCTAGCTTCCTCTGCTTTTTCTTTCTATCTTCTGCTTCCTTCTTCTCCAAATCATAGCTGTCGAGTTCTTCGTTGACAAAAGCTATCACTTCTTCTCCTTGTAATTCGGTTTCCCTTGCTTCCTCTCTTAGCATTACTCTAAGTTTTGCACGCTCAGCCATGGCAAATAACTGACTGCAACTTACCCGAGAAATTAAGAAGAAAAGAATACACCACTTCCTAACCAATTACGAGAAAATAAATAAAAATGTCTCAGATTTTACTGTGATACCTCCTCCTTGTTATCAGTTATCTAAATCTATCGCTGCTGTTACCTGGCAAAAGCTCCTAACACAGACGACTTGAACCATAAAAATGGTAGATCAGGCTAACAACTGAAAAACTAGTATTAATACGGGGGGGGGGGGGGGGGGGGGGGGGGGGGGGGGGGGGGGGGGGGGGGAGGGGGGGGGGGGGGGGGGGGGGGGGGGGGGGGGGGGGTGGGGGGGGGGGAGGAAATTGTATATAAGAGTATAAAAATTTAAAAAGAGAAAAAAAACTTTTTCCTTTTTACAAATCCACCAAAAACTCGTTTACACCTGAAGTCAGTTTAAGAGTTAGGGAAGGCTATTAACTTGGCGATAGCCAGAATGCTCTCTCTTTGCTAAGTTCACACTCCACTGCTCCCAAAAATATTTTGTGATTGATAAACAATCACGCATACCACCTTTTTTCTTGTACCAAATAATTGTATCACATATCTCCAACAAAGATCACCAATCAAAATCAAACTATATGTAAATTCTAAAATAGATGTGAAAAGAACAAATTCTAATTTGTGTGGTCAGAAAAAAAAAATAGGAAACGTTGTCTAGGGGATAATTATTTAATAATCCTTAACGCACAAACAAACCGCACAGCACACTATCTAGATGAAAATTGAGAATCAATATCAGACGTTAGTCAATTATCTAGACTCAGACTTAGATCAAATCCTCGAGACGAGCAAACATTCTGTCGTAGATTTATGAAGATAGGTCAGAAGATATTTATGGTCCCGCCTGAGCAGAGGTGATAGTGGTAAATAATTGAGGTTAAAGGTATAAGAAATATATTTCACAAGTGAATAGCTTAAGTGTAGAACCCGTCTCTGGATTGAGAAGATACTCTAGTCCAGCCTATCTTTACGACTAATTTATTATAAGACCATCCTACTCTTTATACATGTAACATATACGTTTAACCACACACACACACAAATATGTGACTACAAGACACACAACCATAAAAAACTGATTATTGGGTATGGGCCTGACCAACACACAAAGTTTAGTTTGTTGTTTATTATCATTTAAACTTCACAACATAGAATATCAAAGAACCAAATACATCAAAATTACGTATAGAGAATTAACAGAATGCCTATGCCCTCCCCTTGGTGAGATGATAAGAACCCAACCAAGTTAATAACCCCAAAGGTCAAAGGTTAGCAATAGGTTACTTTACTTAGGCAGTAAAGTGAGCAAAATTCCTAATACATGCTATCCCGTAAAGTAAACAATTGTTAAAGCCAAATAAGATAGTTTGGTACAAAATGCATTAACAAAAAAAATTCAATCTCTCTCTCGTGCGTGGCCATGTTCTCTCTTTCCTTACCTAATCTGGTGTCATTTCCAGCCATGCATAATTATCCTGGATATAGTTATCGATATTGGTAATGTCAGTTTTTAGTGGCAAACTTGGCCCCAGTCCAGTCTTAACAGTAACTTTATAAAGGTGGACGCCAAGTTTGGTGAGGTAATCCTGAATCGATATTGTCACTTTGACTAGTTAATGCTAGAAAAATCGAGATACGTGTTCACCACAAGGAATGGAAGATGAATAGTTCTGGTATTTGGACACAGCTAGACTAGTTGCTACAAATTGTTACTGATGTTGGTATGCGATTGATTAGATAGATCCTACCGGCTAACTCTGGTGGGTGCCAATTCTGAAATATATAACACATAAGGAAGGGAAACCCGAGGCCTGTAAACAGTAAAAACAAAAAAAAAAAAAAAAAAAAAAAAAAAAAAAAAAAAAAAAAAAAAAAAAAAAAAAAAACAAAAAAAAAAAAAAAAAAAAAAAAAAAAAAAAAAAAAAAAAAAAAAAAAAAAAAAAAACAAAAAAAAAAAAAAAAAATAAATATTAGGCTAGACAAATATAAAGGTATGTTTTCAGGCACTCATAAGAAATAAAGAAGTAGAACACTAGACAACAGAAAAACAACAGATGTGAGTGGCTTACCCAGGATTCGAACCCCAGACCTTCCATGCGACAACAACGCCTAGCAATGCAAGCGAATCACACTATCCTGCCAGCCATCTAGGCATCACCAAAAAATGATGCTTAGGATAGTGTGATTCACTTGCATAGCTAGGCGGTGTTGTCGCACGAAAGGTCTGGGGTTTGAATCCTGGGTAAGCCACTCACATCTGTTGTTTTTCTGTTGTCTAGTGTTCTACTTTATTTCTTACGAGTGCCTGAAAACATACCTTTATATTTGTCTAATATTTATTTACGATTCTGAAATAGCGTAATTCATCTGGCTAAATATCCTCTTGGAATAAAACGACTATCAGAAGTCAGGAGAACAGTTATTGTTATTTTACCACAATGGGCTGATAAAATGCAAGAAAATATATCTGGGTATTTGGTCAGTCCCCGTTAAAATTTTACTTATTACAATGTTCGTTCATCTCTGTGGCCCATCCTGTTCACAACTGAAACTTGGAGACTCGTCAGCTAACAGAAGACAACTTTACTTTCACTACGTAAAAAATTGAGATACAGCCCAAGATACGGCCAAATTAAAAAAAACACTGGTCGCCTTTAAACTAGTTGCCTAAAGGATATAAAAACATTATGAAACACTTACTGATAATAATATCTACATATATATATACACACACGGAGGGGGCGAGACATCTCTCATCCTCTCCGTCATCCCTGATTAAGTTAAAAGGCGCACGTTATGTCTCGCCTATCCTGTCTGGTCAGTTATTATTTAATCTTTAACCAATATCGCGATTATACAAATATCGCTTGTCGTTACTAGCTGTTTGTTTCGCCTCATGATATTACACTAGCCACTTATATAATTACATTAATGAATTAGAAGTGAAATATATTCCATCAATTATCATTTGCCTAGTGTATTTATAAGTCAACTAAACCAACTCCTTCTGGGTGATAGCGAGTGATTAAATTTACATTACGACTGAAACATCTGGAATAAAAATAGCTATGCGTTATTTAATTCGCTAGTCTTAACACCTAGAAAATCCCAGGGAATTATAATAGTAAACTTAACACATCAAATCACGCCAATGCTGATTTTATTACCACAATCAGAAATGTAACAATCTCCACGAAATGCTAATAGCACACTTTCACAATGGCTCTAGAATAACGAACTAGATTATCTAAAAAAATCTGAGCAACAACTGATAATGGTTAGAGGGAAATGCGGTTTATATAGTATCATTGTATTTTGATCTCAGAAGGTTGTTACTTTTCACACTTCTCGTGTGTAGCAAAAATTCAGGAAACTGATTCCCCCGATCAAGGGTCCTCGTTCACTTTTGTCGGCCGCTGCTAACGGCAACAGAGATTAGTCTATGTAGCAGGTTCCTGCCTGCAAATTTCCTTGTTTCACGAGATCAAAGAGATACCTTTTCCTAAATGTATGGACATCACAGGATTTGCTCCCCTTCATAGAAAAACTTCAAAAGATGTTACCTCCCACGTGTTCTGCACGTACTATCTGCCAGTTATCATAATATTGACAAATCAGCTCACGTGAGAAACTCAGGTAAGCAAACGTGATTTGCTCCCCTGAATAAATGACAGTTTGCGGAGTTTGTAAACAAGCTCGCAAGCTCATCTGGTAAGGTCAAGTAGACAGAAAGAGGCGTGGATTAAGATGTGAGTCAGACAGTCAGAAATTGTGTGGTTTTGCTTTAGCAAATGGTAGGCATTAAATGGGAAAGCAAAGGCTGACAGATTATGGTATCACTATTTACATTTCTATGTCACAGTACGTCCGGGCTTTGAAGATGTGAAACCCTTTCATATCTCATTTATGGAAATAGAGGTACTGTCATCCACCATGTCGGAGTGATTGTTGATATTCATGATGTCTTCTTATTCCATTAACGAGTACCAAACATTCCGTCTCCACGGTCGAATAATTCCTTTCTGCTGTATTCAAAAGTCAAGGGCCACTTAGAAAAACCTTGGTTGAAACTATAAAACAAATCTGATATAAACGTAATTGGTATCAGTCAAAACGGCATTTTTTGAATACCAAATTGACATGTCACGTAAAGAAATGGAAACACATTCAAACGCAATGAAGCTGTGAAGTGTGTCACCCACCTTTTCAAAAGTCACACACTAGATATTGGACAAATAGACATTTCAAAATCGGGTATGACCACCGTTTGCAGCAAGGCATTCAAGACAGCGTAGACGCATTGAGTCCACAAGGGTCCGAAGAGTATCCGGAGGAACAGCTGGCCATTCCTGAAGCAGAAATGCAGTCAGCTGTGCAATATCCATTGGCAGGGGGTGATTTGTTGACAATCTTCGACCAAGGACATCCCAGAGGTGCTCAATCGGAGAAAGGTTAGGTTAATGTGCTGGCCACGCCATCCTGATGATCCCATGTTGCTGATTAAACTCATTCACCACACGAGCTCGATGGGGTCACGCGTTATCATCTTGGAGAATGGCATTACCACCTATGGCCTCCAGAGCAGGCTGAACAATTGGTCTCAAGATTTCGTTCTGGTATCTTGGGCCGGTCAAGTTGCCTTGGATGATGTAGAGTGGGGTCCTGCCGTGTCTTTAGAAGCCTCCCCAGAACATGACAGAACCCCTACCATAACGATCCACCTCTTGAATTGTGTCATCAGTAAATCGCTCTCCTGGTCGTCTCCAAATTCGAATCCTGCCATCATTGAATGACACAGTGAAGCGAGATTTATCAGTGAAGAGAACTTGACTCCATTGTTGCCTTGTCCATCGGATGTGCTCGCAAAAGCAAACAACACGGGCTCTCCGATGAGCAGGAGTAAGAGGGATTCTGACTGCAGGATGTCGAGCAGCCAGTCTAAATTCATGTAAACGTCTACGAATGGTGCTTTGACTGACATTAACGTTTACAGTTTGTCTCAGCTGACATCTTAGAGTGGAACAAATCCCTGTTCGATGGCGCAGGGCTGACAACAAGAAGTACCGGTCATCGTGTTTATTGGTGCATCTAGGGCGACCTGGCCGGTGGCGATCCTCCACACTTCCTGTGGCTTGAAATCTCTCCAAAATTCTTTGGATAGTAGAGTGTGACACTGCAAGCCGTCTAGCAACCTCACGGACAGATAAACCACTTTCATCTCACGCTATGGCCCTCATTCTTTGTAAGGTGTCAAGACTTCTTCTCGGTGAAAGGGTTTTTGCAAGTGATGAAACTACCCTAAGTCTACTGATTGTAAAACAAATTAAGAGTGAACTCTGTTCACGAAAAGTCGCCATTGCACGTGGAATGTCAATCAGCACGATGACTTCACTTGTTTGGTTGTACGGACGTTTGAAAAAACAGATTAAAAATATGAATTTACGGTCAGCAAACCAAATTGCACGTGATCACCATATTTGTCGGTGAGTTGTTTTTATGCTTAACGTGCATAGAGGACTGTCAGAGGAAGATATTGCACCCATTTTTACTAAAAACTTCCTTCATTTAATCATTCTATGCGCTTATATAAAAGTGTATTGAAAATAATAGGGTGGCCCTTGACTTTTGACGAGTAATATATATATATATATATATATATATATATATATATATATATATATATATATATATATATATATATATATATATATATATATATAAATATATATATATATATGGGAGCCGCGCTAGCGTAGTGGTTACAACACCGCTCTGGCGACCGGGTGATTCAGGATCAAACCCAGGCGACGGCATTTGAGTATTTTTCGTCGACCGGGAATTGGACTGGATTAACTCGAGACCTGGCGAGGACATTTGAAGGAGTGTCGTCGACCAGGGATTGGCTGCTCCTGAGCCAACCCAGCTCTAATGGGTACCTCCGAAATTGGCGAGTATCTGCCTGAATGGCGAGGGACACCTGTCTCTGTACAAGAAAAGGGATACTCACGTAAAATCAATGTCAGGATAGACATTAATAATAACCTGAGATTTCGCCTTGAGTATTAGCGGGCGTACGAAAAAAATATATATATATATATATATATATATATATATATATATATATATATATATATATATATATATATATATATATATATATATGTTGATATTTACTGTTGTGTGTAGTAAATATTGTAAGATATACGACGTGGCTGGCTGTCATACAATCTCACGTTACTAAGCATAATCACGAAGCTTGAACACAGGATACAAACTCGACATGTTTAATCAGCGTACGCAGTTTCCTGTTGAACAGTATTTCTGCTGGACTTTGATCAAACCCTTGTCTCGGCGTATTACGAAGTTCAAGTAGTGCCTCATATGCATCTGTGTTGTTTTGAGCAGTCTTTCTCATCATACCGTTGATGAGTTTCACAGCAGATTCAGCTAATCCATTGGCTTTATGGTGACCTGGTGCTGATTTGACATGAAGTATTCCCCATCTAGCAGTAAATGATCTGAACTGTGCAGACGTAAACTGAGTACCTTGGTCAGATACAATACCTTTAGGAACACCATAACGAGCAAAATGAGACTTCAATTTCCTGATGACTAACTGTGCTGTCATTGTAGGTAGAAAGTCTACTTCAATGAAGTTGGAAAAATAGTCAATCAGAACTAAATAGTATCGGCCTTCTATAATAAAGATGTCGGTGCCAACTTTCTCACAGGGTGATAAACCTCTTGAGTGTTGGTTTAAAGGTTCTGTAGTATTCCTTGCCTTCGTTTCTTGACATTCTGGACAACTGTCAGCTATCTGTCGAATCTCAGCCGTCATGCCGATCCAAAACAGACAACTTCTGGCCCGGCGCATCATGCTGTCAAATGCAAGATGAGCAGCGTGTAGCTTTTGTTTGATTTCAGGCCTCAGTGTTTTTGGGATAAGAATACGCTCTCCTTTAAGTATTATGCCTTGTTCTGTTGTCAGAGTGTCACAAATGTCAAAATAAGTCATAAGCTCAGCTGGTACATCAGACTTTTTAGTAGGCCACCCATCCAAAATGGTCGACTTCAACCTCTGAAGCACGCTGTCTTTGAGAGTTTCAGCTTTAATCTTTTCCATCATCACATCTGGTATTTCAGGTAATCTTACAGGTGCATCAGCTCCTGCATTGCTCTCTTTATCAGCTAAGAAATCCAATGTGACATTATGAATACTAACTCTGGACAGTGTGTCGGCTATAAGAAGATCGGAACCTTGTACCCATTGGAATTCAAAGTCATATCGATGGCTGCGCATCAGTAAATTCTGCAGTCTTCGAGGAATTTGACTCAGAGGTTTCTTGACGATGGCTGCCAAAGGTTTATGGTCGTTGATGACTGTAACTTTCCTTCCATAAGTGTACTGGTCAAAGCGTTCCAAACCATATACAACAGCTAAGAGTTCCTTCTCAATTTGAGCCCAGCGTTGTTCTGTTTCAGTTAGAGCTCTTGAAGCAAACTCTATTGGATGACCATTTTGTAGGAGGACAGCCCCAAGTCCATAGCTGCTACTATCAACTTGAATACACAAAGATTCATCAGGATCATAGTATGCGAGTACTGGAGTAGAAGTAATCAGTTTCTTAACTCTCTTGAAAGCTTGTTCACATTCAGCAGACCAGATAAAGGGAGTATCCTTACGGGTAAGTTCTCTTATTGGATGAAGAACTTCTGAAAGATTGTTGAGAAACTTTGCTAGATACTGTATCATGCCGCAAAATCTGCGAACCTCATGACAGTCCTTAGGAACGGGCATGTTTAGTATTGTCTCAACCTTTTTCTTGTCTGGTTCAACACCTCGAGCAGTAATAAGGTGACCCATGAAGGTAATTTCTTCTCTTGAGCTTTAGCTTCATTCAGTTTAATGCCTTTCTCTTTACACCTATGTTTCAGTGCTTTAAGCTTCAGATCATGGTCCTTAATTGCTTGCTGTCTGTTTGATCCACAACCTGCAATAACTATGTCATCAGCAACATTGATGCAACCATGAAGACCTTCCAGAGCTTGTGCTAGATGCCTCTGGTTTCACTGCTTACATTCAACCCAAATGGTAATCTAGACCATCTGAACCTACCATAAGGTGTAATCATTGTTGTAAGTTTACTAGACTTCTCATCAAGTTTGATATGCCAGAATGCTTCCTTGATATCCAGCTTTGTGAAAATCTTGGCATTATTGAGTTCAGGCAATACATCATCCAAAGTTGGTAATCTGTAATGCTCTCTCTGCAAAGCCTCATTCAGGGGTCTAGGATCAATGCATATTCTTAAAGAACCATCAGACTTTTCAACAACAGCCATTTGGTTAACCCATTCAGTCGGTTCCTCTACTGGTATTAATATACCTCTGTTCATTAGACTTTGAAGCTCTGACTTTACCTTGCTCTTAAGTGAAAATGGTATTTTTCTGCACGACAGTGCCTTTGGACGAGTATTAGGATCAATATGCAACACAGCTTCACCCAGGACACCTAGATGGTTATCAGAGTTATGATCAATATCTAAACTGTCAGTAGCCACCTTAGCAATAAATTTGTTTGTGTTGACTGTCACAAACTGTAGATCCTGCAGTGTGTTGTTGCCCAGCAAACATGTGAATCTATTTTTCACAACAGTAAACCTTATATTGTGTTTTGTTCCAGTCTTAGGATTCTCAGCAGTTAATAGAACTTCTCCCAGTGGAGTCATCTTAGTACCATTCCACATGACAAGCCTCTATTTAGTGGGTAACAATTGTTCTTGCATCACAAAGCGTTGACAGATTGTATTCACATCAGCTGCCGTGTCTAGCTGACATTTTACCATTTTTCCATTGACAATGAGTTGTGCAGATGTACAAGCTTTGCTAGACTTCACACAATTAAGAAAAACTTCAGAATCTTCCACTGACTCTGTGTGAACAGTGTGAACTTTCTTGCATTTAACTTTAAAATGGTTTCTTCCCCCACAATTTGAGCAAAACTTCCCCCATGCCGGACACTTTTTCTTAATCAATAGATGTTTCTGTCCACAGTAATGGCACTCCTTTCTAGGTTCAAAGTACCCACTGTCAGTGTTACTTTGACAGGCTTTACCAGCATCATGCCCAGTGTCTCTCTTGGGAGGTTTATGGTTGAGTGATTTTTTTCTATACCTTTTCAACCCTTGCTTCAGAAGGTTGTACTGTATTATTCATCTCACTTATGTCTTTTCCAGTTTGCTCGAAGACTCTGCATATGTGAATGGCTTTCTTTAGATCGAGGTCAGCTTCTCTCAAGAGCTTCTATTGTAGCCTTTTGTTAACAGTAAAGACAATTTTGTCTCTTATCATACGATCTTTGTCGTTAAAGTTGCGTAAGTCTGCCTTAGTTCTCAGCTCAGTCAAAAAAGAATTAAAAGGTTCTTAAAGAGGTGTGTTCCAGAATCTGAACGTATGTAATACTTCATTGCTTCGTGAGCTGCAGTGGTTCTGGAGCAAATCGAGAATTTTATTAGGATTAGAGTGGTCTCCTTCCTCTGCAAGTTGATCAAAAACTTCAACAGCTTGAGGTCCAGCACAGTGTAGGATGATGGCCGCCCGAACAGGATCAGGTTTAGAGGCCACCTCTGCTGCATCCATATACAATTCTAACTGTCGTCTCCATTTACGAAATGTATCTGGTTCGACGTTATTTATGTCTAAGCAGGGTGGTAACCGAAACATGGGCCGTTCTGCCATGACGAAATGTCTAATAATGGTATGCAAGCAATAACCTACCAACAGAAGAGTTAAACTTGGTGTTACCAGTTTATTTTCCTTTCACCTCAAGTCTATGACGTCAGCACACGTGTTCAGCAGAATAGTTCGAATTCTGTAGAAATAAACACCGCTGCCACCATGTTGATATTTACTGTTGTGTGTAGTAAATATTGTAAGATATAATGAGACGTGGCTGGCTGTCATACATTCTCACGTTACGAAGCATAATCACAAAGCTTGAACACAGGATACAAACTCGACATGTTTAATCCGCCATCTTAGAAGTAGGAGGTAGTAGAAGAGTTAGCCTAAGAGCAAGTAACTCTAGTGGGAAACAAACTAAACATCGAAACATATATATATATATGGTAATGCATTTACAACGTACAATACAATAATGAATTAGCGTTGAATATGACAGATGTATGACACAGAAAATATGTAAATCACCAAAAGTGTTAATGTACAAAGTTGGCACAAATATCTAGAGAATAACAGCACTTTTTACACTTTGAAAAGAAAAAGCTCTGCCAGAAACAACTCCCCCGAGATTTACCTCTCTCAGTACAACCCAGTAAAAAATTATACATTGCGCGAACCAACCGCGTGAGACTACAGTTAAGCTTAACCGTCTCTTCCCCAAACTAACACTAAGAACATTCGAGCACTTTCCTTCTATTACTGCACCGACCCCCGGAAAAAAAATAATATCATCATTTTTTTTTTTTTTTGAAAAGTACATCGAAAAAAAAATATGAGGTCCATGAAATTCTAATATCTACACACAAGAATTACATTATGTTAAGTCATATCACTAAATCAACACAAAAAAAATAATGGAAGTAAGTGTAAAGTGAGAAAATAAAGTATCCAAAGATAACCAAATTCAAACAAAGATGAAGTATATCAAGTATAGACTAAGTATGAAATAATAAGTGGAAAGTGAAAAGAAAAACCGAATATCATCACCAACCAAGATCTACTTACTCGGAGCAAGCAAGAGGACATGCACACCATCATAGCTGGCAGACGCTGGAGCTGGGTTGGCCATATCCTCAGAAGAGACCCCGATGCCATCACAAAAACAGCTATGCTATGGACCCCTGAAGGAAAACGAAAGAGAGGCCGACCAAAAACAACTTGGCAGAGGACTGTGGAGGCTGAGATGCAAAGAATGAACCAGAGTTGGGGCACTGTACGAAGGATGGCCGCCGACCGAGCAAAGTGGAATAAATTTGTTGTTGCCCTACAAGACGCGACCAGGCGTAATGGCCACTGACTGCTTTGACGATTGGCGGCTAAGGATCAAAGAAGAAGAAGAAAAGAAAAGATGAAGTAAATAGAAGAATGACCAGTAATGAAAGAAAGCAATGAAATGAGAATAGGAAAAGAAAGCAATGATACAACATGATAACCGTTAAATTACGAACAAAAAAAATATGAGGTCGATGAAATTCTAATATCTACACACAAGAATTACATTATGTTAAGTTATATCACGAAATCGACAAAAAAAAAATGGAAGTAAGTGTAAAGTGAGAAAATTAAGTATCCAAAAATAATCAAATTCAAACAAAGATGAAGTATATCAAGTATAGATTAAGTATGAAATAATAAGTAGAAAGTGAAAAGAAAAGATGAAGTAAATAGAAGAATGACCAGTAACGAAAGAAAGCAATGAAATGAGAATAAGAAAAGAAAGCAATGACACAATATGGCAACCATCAAATCAAACAATGCATTTTATAAATAAACACTATTTTGCAAAATAACATATAAGGGAAAAAACAATGAATATCTAAACCAAAGAACAAGTAGCTAGCTAACATCTAAAAATAGTATAATTTGCAAGATAACCAAGTTAATAAACTTATGCAGTACAAATGATGAACTTATTATAGACATCAAAATTAATAATACCGCTATACATAGTTATCCCTGACGCACAATCAAGCACTGGGTAAAAAAAAATACATCGCAATGTCAGATAAAAACACCTTTCCTCTGTACAATATCGAAATGTATCGTAATCATAATTTAAGTTTAAATCGTGTTATCACTATAATTGTAACACGTTGTCGTAAATTTATTTGGAGAAAAAGAGTCTTAGAAATAGTAGTCCGGTTTAGAGTGTAGAATGATGGTGAAAGCTCAGTGATAGAAATTGTAGAGAGTAAATAGTTGCTTCACAGAGTGCTGGAGGAGAGTAAAGACAGACTTATTTATGACAAATCGTTTCTCTCAATCTACTCTTCAGGCTCTCCTGATCAAACAATTATTTGCCAGTTTCCAGACACACATCTGCGCTCACACCGATTTGGTGCTTCAATCACACAGACGACGTGGATACAAACTATATTAAACAAATAGGGGGAAAGTTTGGGCTTTGGGTATTCCAACACAGGAACAATTAAGTTTATGTTGTTTATTAAAGTTAAAAAAACAATCACTACAATAATCATGTGTTTACAGCAAAAATTATCTTAAGTACAGAAAAATGCAAATAACAAGGTAGGGAGGGGGTGAAGAAGATTGGTATCGACTAAGCCCGTCCCGCTTATTAGTCAAAGATAAACCCAGTCCAAAGATAGATAGTTATCAGGAACATAGGTAAGTTAACCTAACAGTGAAGTTAATTACTCTGAAAGAGGTGTTTCAAAATTAGGTATGGGTGGTAGAAAGAATCCTGTTCTTCCCAATTGTTCTTCCCTTTACTAAGCAAATGAAAAGGAGGGGTTTTTTAACAGAGTTAACAAATTATCAACTATCCCACTTAATGGGGGGTTTTTAAACAGAGTTAACAAATTATCAACTATCCCACTTAATGGAGGGGTTTTTAAACAGAGTTAACAAATTATCAACTATCCCACTTAATGGAGGGGTTTTTAAACAGAGTTAACAAATTATCAACTATCCCACTTAAAGGAACAATGCAGGGTATACAGAAAATTATATTACCAGGTAAGCAAGTTAACAAAAGGGTTACAAAAAAAGATAAAATTTCCTGTCATTCATACACGCGCGTGAGGATCCACACTCATATATGCACACACTTACCGATTACAGCATCAGACACTCCAATAGAATTATATAAACAGCAATTATACTCTTGAACTATGAAAAGGTCTGGTACTTCCGTGTCCCGCCCCAGATGTTGCGAGGTTTGCTGATAGCAACTATTCTCACTTATCGCCGGACTTGAAGCCTAAGAGTTATTGTGTTTTATTATATAAAAGGAGTCTATGGGATGGCACTGACACAGTTCGACACAAGGGTGAAAATGAAGTGGTCTCTTTAATTTTCCGCTATGGTAAAATTCCTTCAATGCGTGATGATAATAACTGACCAGTAAGTTTATTAATCCAGTTGTGGCGAGAGGTTTTATTTGGCTGTAGGATCAGTATAGTACTGAAAATTACAGAAATAGAATTTCTGCAGAAAATGGTGAAGTCCCAGTGTCTGAGAGGACTACTGGTATCACAAATTAGTTACGGCTGTGAATGTTCTGATCTCGAAACAATAGTAGAGAGGAGACCGACATAAAGTGCCACCTCCGCTGTGTAACTAACTGTGATATTAATAAACAAGGAAACAGATTTTACTTAACACTGATAAAATTGACAAGTCGTTCAAATACAATTTCCTTATTTTTATTTAGTATATACACTATCTACTCTTGTGCTGAAGGGTGAATCTTATTTGTCGATTAGTCTTGAATTCTTTCCAACTGATGTTCATGAGTTTTCTAAGACATTTGTTCTCGAATGTATTCAGCTTGTTCTCCAATGATTTTGTTATTTTCCAACTCTCACAGCCGTATGTTAACACTGAGATAACATTGAATTAAACAGACGAAGCTTGGTATGTATATTCAATGATCGTAATTTCCAAATGTTAGATAATCTATTGAAGGCGCCTAGCTTGCCAAAATGGAATGTAATGAATTTGTAAGTTTACATATGATTTACAAATATTTATATATATATTTATATGTAAATAAATATTACACCAAGTTTTCCAATTATAGGAACAAAAAATTTATATCAGCTGTGCTGTTAATTAATTATAGTACATGGATCAGCTGTGCTGTTAATTAAGGATATAACACTTCTCAGCTATGCTATTAATTTTGTCTCTTGCTATGTTAATTCACGTTTTCTTCATTGACAGTTCTATGCTCACAATGCCGACAGAAATGGTACTAATGTGTACTCATCTCTCTTAAGTCTGTTCTTCTTTGTTTGGTTCACACCACCGGCAGAGTATCGTTCCTTTAGCCCACCCAAGACTGAGGGGGACCAAAGATGTAGAGTCTGGTCAACCTCTATGCTCCTGCGGAGTTCCAGGCAGCGGGATTGACTCGAACATACGACCTCAGGTTTTTTAGGACACAATTAAACCTGTAACAAAGCAAAAATAGGGGCTAATTTCTGTCCTCAAGCCCACCTATTTCTAGTGTGAGTGAAATGAGCGTGTCTCCGATGTATGCATGTGGAATGAATGACAACATGGCTCAGTATGATTTAGCAATAGCGAGACAAGACAGGTGTCTACTTGCAAAACATTCTTTCTGATAAACTAATACATGGATACCTTCAATAATATAGATTCAATACATGAATACATTTAATACATGAATACATCCCATAATATAAATCAATGCATGAATAAATCCAATAATATGTACACCTAGGTGTGATACAACAATGTCCTTCCCCCTATACTATACCACGCCCTCTCTGACAATAGCTGGTAACATATATCCTAACAATATTGTTATGTTCTTATGATAGGAGTATATGCGACGAGGACTGTTTGGTGATATATCAGGTTGGAGTTATAGGAGACAATAGATTGGAGTTAGATGCGACAATAGATTGAGTCCTGACAAGGACTGTTTTGGTTATATTGCAGGTTATAGGAGACAATAGATTGAGTCCTAACAAGGACTGTTTTGGTTATATTTGCAGTTGGTTTTATCTGAGACAATAGACTGAAGTTATAGACTGACAATAGATTGAAGTATAGGAGACAATAGGTTGAAGTATGAGTCCTATTAGTCTTCGTCTATTCAATCATAATAGGAAATACAATCATTATACTTAATTTCCCCAAGATACAATCAGTAACCTGATAAGTAGTATAAATGACACACAACAAATACCAACGGTTATCGTGAATATATTTACCCTCCTAAGATTTTAAACTGGCCAGGTTTTGACGCGACTTAGCGAAGTAGGTTGCAGGTCGATGCCCTCAGGTAAGTTGTAAATCAAAGTGACAGCTTCTTCCTCTTCAGCTCTGGCGTCAAGTTCGGGATTGCGTGGTTAGCATAAAATCCGCTTGATTATATAGTCAGGTAACTACTTGAGGAAAGCTTTCGGTTGGTTCCTGGCGGAGCAAAATGATTGGTTTCCTCCGGTTTTGTACCTGGTCTCATACAGCCTAATTTTATTCAGTTTTCATCGGCCATCTTGCGTGAACAAGATGGCCGTTAATTTATTCTGTCTCAGAGACTGGTGAACGTTGATCGTTGATTGGTTGAAGCAAATCTGTATCTCGACATAGTGATTAACAAAGTAGTGGGTTACACTTCGCTTTACGACACCAGTGAGGAAAAACTTAAGCCGTCACAGTTCAGGAAAAAATGTACTCTCTCACAGTAGGGCAGTAAATCAAGTATCGCTACTGGCATGGTTCAACTTCCGGTTTATCTTACCGAGTTGTAATTTTAATATGATGATTGTTCTTTAAATAGTCTTGGGTAGGCTTTCTTTCATGTAAGTATGATAGCTAGGTTGCATTGAACTGCCACAAGATTAAATTTAAAAATGTTTCATCAATATGTCTGAAAGTTTTTAAGATGATTTCTTTATTGCTGGGATTGCAAAGGTTACGATCACTCTGAATGGAAGAAAAAGAAACATGTAATATACCGAAAAATCAAATAACATTCTAAAGCGCGATGAATTTCCCGTCAAGACTATTCATAGATATATATATTCGCGTATTTAATTATGTATTTAATAAAACACTGCGCGAGTTCTAATGGTTAAAACACGCATCTATAAATATAGGACTTAACTAAATTTATTAATTATAAATTCCTTCGCGACTTTAAAAGTTAATTAAAGCATTACAGCCTCTATTATCTTTTGGAAATAATATAGCAGATATATCATTACATTTATAACTGGAACTATTGAGATGGTTTAATTTAATAGATTTAAATTAACACAAAATCCAGTGAAATAAAATGAATGAACTAGACCACTGATCACTTTACACAATATATATTTTACCGTTTTGCACAGAAATAGAATTCACTGCAAATATATATAAAAATCCAGGAAAAAATCTATAACAAGATTTCAAATATAGCTAGTGCTTCTGTAAAGATCTGGCCAACGAGTGATAAAGTGTATTTCTACGTGGTCTGTATATATCTAACTCAAATGCAAGATGAGTGGGACATGAGAATTTCTGACACCTTTTTAGATCTCAGGACACTTTTGGGGTTCTGACCGCCAGACTAAAGAGAGATGCCGTCCCTGGTCTTCGTATCTCCGCTTGCTGCTGCGATCGGTTCTGTGTTTAACACCGAGATGCGAAATACCTGTAGGAACTTGCGTCGCTCGTTTCAGGGACCACTACTGTCTTTGATCGTGGCGCTAGTCTTTCCTGAAATCCCCCAGTCTGTGTCTTTGATCGTGGTCGCTACTATCTGTTTGATTCTGGCGCCGCCCCCTCTGGGCCAAGTTAATGAAAATACTGCATATGATTGCTCAAGAGATGACCATGGGCGTGATTTAATCTCTCCTTAAATCAATGCGATGACCAGAATGAACGGTAGAAAACTGTCCACATATTAATCAGCAAACGTGTTTGCCCTCTGTGTGGAACGGTTGCATAGCTAATGAGTCCAGGTGAAAAGAAAAATCCCGTTTGACGAAAAGTTACAATATTCGGGGCCACTGATGTTATCCAAAGGGGTCGTTACGAAGGGTCGTACCATATCATCCAACACTTCAGGGTCACTTCAGGGTCAATGAGTTCGTCTGTCGCACACGTTCAACGTTTATCTAAAACACAGTCATATAAGAATAACATGGTAATGGCATGGTGCATGAGAAGGAAATAATACAATGTCTTAAATTAAACATACACTATAAATTTTAACAGCTCCAGAGATCTTGAAAACCCTTGTGAGCATGAGGATACATAATCATCTAGTGTGGTGTCAAAATTCTGACTGTCTTCACTGGAACCGCAAAACCGGTGCAAGGCGACATATAGAACAGGTTGAAAGTAACGGCTTAATCACGTAACACAGCAACTCTGATTCTCATGGAAAAGCCGTTGCTGTGAAAAAAATGAATAATAATTTCTATTTTAATAACAGTAGGATTTTATGACAGGCAACAGTTAACTTTAAATTCAACCTAACGGGTGTGGCTGTGTAAACTTCCGACCCCTGTACGATGTTAATCAAACCGTCCTCCGTTACACAAGAACGGGTATCAGAGAAAGTAGCACAGACTAAACTGGAATCATTAATTATATAGGTTAGGAGACCCTCTTCCGTCATTTGTAGACAAGGCAGGAAGAGTAGGTAGAGGATTACCGCAACTCAAGGTAGCCACCGCTGTAGGCTGGAACAAAGTTGTGCACTCAGGGCACTGAGATGCTCTCTCGAAATCGAAAGTAGAGCAAGCAGTAGCATTAGAGACCCTATTATTATTGTTACCTTGATTACCAATAACCCGGGGCTTCTGTTGAGCAGAGTTAGCATGGTGATGCGATCTATCATATGGAGATCTACCATCATATCGAGATCTATCATAACTATTGTCTCTATTGGGACCATTTTATTTCCCCTATTGAGACCATTCTTCTGATTTGAACCCCAGTTAGCATAGTTGCGATTACTATTTTCCCTTGGATCAAAATATCTATTAGATGGATTTTGTTGTCTTCGAGAAAAATTACTGTAAGGTTGATCATCCCTAGTGTAGTTATCCCTTCCATAATTTCCAGAATTGTTGGAACCAAAATGTTGAGGTACGTTAAATTGTCTCCAATTTCTCGGAGAAGGAGAATTACTACGTGATGGACCCCCTTTGTACTGTCTAAAATACGATAATCTCTCCTACCAAAATTGCTTGTATTTTTGCATGTGGGAATGTGCTTAACAGGTGCATCGTACTGACTTTGCTGAGTATGATGAGTAACAGCATCAGCGAAACCACTGTGCACAGGAATGATAGAATCCTTATTGTTACGAAAATAATGGGTATTATTTTGGAAACGAGTACTAATAGTTTTGTCCTCTGTTAGGAATTTATCAGAAATTTGAAAAGTCGATGCACGGTTTGTCTGTGGAGCCTTGACATGACATTTATCAAAGTTTTTATTGTGATCTAAAGGACTGACTGTTACAATAGGATTATTTTTGTTGGCCTGACGCCAAGAATCACTACTATTAGAAACAGTATCGTTATTACGTGGGAAACTATATTTGCCACGAAAAGATTTGTTTACACCCTGTTTAATGTTATAATTAGCATTGAGTTCATATGGCTGACTCTTTGCATTTATGAAGTGTTGATCATCAACTTTATGTCTAGCACTGTCAACCTTGACAGTAGACAACACTTTGTTGTTTAAGAGAATATCTAATAATCCATCAACTCTGTTACGAAGTTTTGTAATTTCTACTTCTGTACTAGCTTTTTCTTTAACCAGAGCTTTATGTATTTTCTCGTTGGTTTTAACTTGAAGCCTGTTGTAATCTAACCTTAAGTCGTGCAACTGAGAAGCAAGAGTCTTCTCTTTAGCAATTCTATCCCTAGGATATAATTTCGATTTTTCCTTCTGAGATGTAGTTTCCAATTATAGGCTCTTAATTTCTTGGAGAGTTTGAATAGTTTCCAAAGCTTTAGTCCTCTCTTGTACAAGTTCAAGTTTGAGTGCTTCAATAGCACTATGATGGCTATTCATAAGCTCATCAACCTTCTTGGGAAATACAGTATTCTTTTCTTTAAGTTGGCGACTGAAATCTGTATTATCATCAAATAGAGCAAGAAGCTCTTCTGTATTCGACTCCTCACGTTTCTTAACCACAACTATTAATTCCTCATCGTCCATTTTGACTTGTACTGTCACGCCGGTAAAAGCATGTTCCTTACAACGTAGTTCGAATTGTAATAAGCTCATCTCATTCAACACAAATGTGACACAAAGAAAATAAAACAATTTCGGGGTTTTTTGATTTTCAATAAATATAAATAGAATTCCCAAAAGAGATATGATCTGGAAGAAAACCCAATCACTAGATGTTGTTTTTACAAATATAAAATTCAAGTGTCAACTTAAAATGGCACCAAGTGTGACAACAATGAAAATCTACTTGATAGTTTGGTAGCTTTTCAATTACAATAGAATTATTGCTTTGAATATGTTATTTGGTGTGATATAACGAATGCTTTCTTCATTTGGACATACGTATAAAAGTGACGTATATATGCTTCTCGGGGCTGGTATTGTCTGCTCAGCTTTCTAATTGTGTGCGTCTGCTTGGCTGTAAGGTTAGCCAAGTTGTAGTGGTATTCTTGAGGTAATAGACCAATACTGCAGGATCCTCTTGTCTTTCACGCTCCTCTTACAGTCTCAACTTTTCGACCCTCCAGAGTCCAGCAGTTAAGTACCGACAGTGAGGCTGGAGAGCAATTAAATGTAATATTTCCTTAGCTCAGTGCTGAGCGCAACGCATTTTGCCTGCCCTCTCTGAAGGACTCAGTCCATGAGATGATTTATGACCCCATCTAAAGCGGGTATCATTCCATTGTGGCATTGTAACCTTCCATACTATTCTATCTTGCTGTCTTCTTCCCTGGCTTGGTTCCATTCTAGTCCTCGGTCCCTTCAAAGATTGTCTAATGTTGTTCTCCCAGCGGACTTTAGGGTCCAGTCCTGGAGTTTCTGGATCCCTGGAGCTTTTCCCATGCTTGCCAGTGTAGCATTGTATCCACGTGTTCTAACTTTCTGCCCCAAATTCTGGACTTTATTAGTTTAAGGAAATGTCTCGCTAGCCCGGCTGAGCAAAAAACATAACAGAGTTTGTACTTTTCTTAGTCGCTGTTTCTATTAAGTGTTCTATAATCATGGGCAATTATAGAATACTTTTTCCCACCCATATAAAATGACAATAGTTATTATGTACATAACGTACAGTGTCAAAAGTGAATTCAATAATAAACACTGCTGTATACATAAAGTGCGTTCGCCAACTAAGATGGGTTTGGCCATGTTTGCAGAATGTGAGAAGGTCGGCTACCACGACAAGGGCATGGGAAACATAAGGAACTTAGGGATCCAGTATGCTACGAAGTGTCTGGCTGATAGCAGTTTACATGACTAAGTTTTACATAAGAAGCATATAAGTAACAACATTATTTACAGTTCAAGAGGTAGCATTACTTAGTCTGATTTCCACTTCTTCCTGTTAACGTTCTAATAATTTTAGAGTGATCCTTAATGATTAAACCAATGTGATTTCTGGTTTGGTTTCCTTCTTTCTTTCATATACTCATTCTTTACAAAATTCATCCATTGGAAATCATTAATCATGTAGTTACACAATAACATATCTTACATAACATGAAACAGATATATTGCATTATGATATACAAATACATTTAGACAGTAATCCAACTACCGTACCCCCCCCCCCCACCCGCCCCCCCCAGAGGTCAGCCCTCATAAATTACACAACTGGACAAGTGACTTGGTTGACCAAGAGCACGCTGCCACAATACACAGATGGTGAAAGAAATCACGACTAGCCCTCTTTCCTCTATGGTTCTCATCATGCAAAAACTAGCGATAAGTTCATAGTTTGTTCCACATTCAAATGTAAGGCGTGCTTAAAATAGCTTTTGATGGCACACCAGACATAGCTGGGCAGATGCTGTAACTGGGTTGGGTCATGCCTCAAAGAAGCGAACCCCGATGCCAGCACAATAACAGCTATAGCTTTGGTACCCACCGAATGGAAAACGAAAGAAGAGGCCGAACCAAAACCAAACCTGCGGAGACTGTGTAGAGCTGAGATATGCAAAGAATGAACAGAGTTGCTGGCACTGTAGAACGAAGGATTGCCACCCGATCACGAGCAAAGTGGAATCAATATTGTTGTTGCCCAAACAAGTACGCCACTAGAACGATGGGTGATGGCCACTGACTGCTTTGACTTCGGCGGCTAAGGATCAAACAAAGAAGAAGAAGAATAGCATATGGGCTTCCGCGCGTAAAGTTAGAGTTGATTTGACGCCTCATCAGAACATTGGTGTGATACTTTATTTTGCCGTCGAACTGTGTAACATCTTGGTCATCTGTGCATTTCATTGTCAATCGCCACGTTTCTTCGTCGTGCTCATCTGCCTACCCAGCTAAATCCTTTCCTCTTTTATCGCCTTTTTATCAAGCAAAAGTATAGCTTTTCTTTCCATATATCGTTTGTCCCAAATCTGTCTTCATTCGATTGATACGATTTCTTGTGCATAGAAAGAAACTTTAGGTCCCTATTTGCTAACAACTTGACAGCACTGTACTTTGGCTATTATCTCCAAAAAATACAGCACGATCACACTTGTTAACATAGCCCACATATCCGTCGTTTCCTCTTTGAACAAAAAGATTAAGTAGAAAATTTCAATATGTCCATCAATTTTATTATACTTTCTACTGTAAACAAGCGCAGTCCTAACATAAAGTGCTTTTCGATGCTATATTTCCAGTGTACTGAGTATGCCATTGCGTTTGTATGCCGAGCCGGCAGAACATGCCGAATCTGATTTGACGCTATTTCTTGAAAACACTACTAGATAATCCAGATGTATGTGTTTTCATTCTTCTACAAGAGTCAGAAACAATTCTTCCTTCTTCTTCTGCGTTCAGTAGGGGGGGGGGGGGGGGGGGGGGGGGGGGGGGTGGGGGGGGGGGGGGGGGGGGGGGGGGGTTGTAGTCATGCTAAATCTTCAGGCCTTTCGTCCAGGACGAGGTCCCACAGTCTTTATACCAGGTCGGTGCGGCAGCCCCATAGCTTATCTGCTGGAGTTCAGCCACCCCATGAGCCAGGTCGCACGTCCGCTGGTTCATCGGGGTTGACAGTTACTGGAGAATGTGTTTCCTGGGGTCTGGATTCCGTCCATTCCACATGGGGCATTCATAAATTGTGTGGGATATTCTTGAGGCATAGAGATGTCGCTAGTAATCTGCAGTGTGCGGAAACATTGTGTGAGGTCTGTTGGTATCTATTTAGAATGTGTATTGGGTATCTTCTGCGCTGTAGATATCCCCTTTCTCCTTCCACGAGATTTTGTACTTGTGGAGTATGGTTTTTAGAGCTTAACATCATTCAAAGCGTCATCAATCATTGCCCCTTCATGGTCTACCTCTCCCATTGTGGAATTGCTGGGTAATGCGAAAAGCAGATGGGACTATCAAGAAGTGGCAGTAAAATGGAACAATAACAGCCCATCCACTGCCGTAATCAGAAACAATATACTGGCTCTGGTTAGTGAATAATTCTCAGTCCAGCGTTTGCCACTCTATAATTATCTTTTCTTTTCTTTTTTTTTCTTTTTTTTGGTCCCGTCTATGTGTTCATTTTCCTTCATTAGTTTGAAAAACACCACAATCAATTTTCGGTTTTCGCCCCCCCCCCCCCCCTACCGACCCCCCCCAAAACAAAAACTGGCCTAAAGATCCCAAATACTCAAAAGCTAAGGTAATTTTTACAGGAGTCCTCCATCTAGGTTTCTTCTTCAAAAATTTCAGGTTGGGAGGCAACACTGTTTCAGTCATCAGCCATTTCATACTGCGGGTTTCGACCCGCAGAAGTAAATACCCTCTATCTCTCCACGCTATCAAGCATAATTGGTAATTGTGATTTTCCCCTAATTTACAATGATTTTGTCAAATGTTGATTCAACTTTCTCATATCGGCAGTTGTGTCATATTATTTGGAATTGAAAACATAACCTATATATCCTAATTATAAACCCAATCAGGTCAACGGGGGAATGTGTTTATTTTAAGGACGTCGATTGTGTTTAAAATATGGAACAAACAAATAAGGAACTGGTTATTATGTATTACGTTAGGGGTGGAAATTTTAATGAAAAATATGTTTCAAGCACTTTAGAAACTTACAGAATGTTAGTAGACCTGATATCCAAGAACTTGAGATATTTCTGCTACTACATACTTTAATATTCCAGAGGATTTCAATTCTTAAAAATTGCTTGGATAAACAGAAACCTTCAACCTGTTGGCATAGAAGGAAAATGAAAAGGCTAAGATAAAGAAAGCAAGAAAGGTAGAATCTGATAAAAATCTAATAAATGTAGGGATGAGTAAATAAGAGATTATTAAAGCTTAATTAAAGATTTAATAACATATGAATGGAAAGCAGAGTGGGATAAAAATCTGAAATAGCTGAAGACATGCGAAAAATAAGATGTTCAATGGCTCCAACAAAAAATGTCAGATATCTAGGAGGGGAATTGAAAAATTCCCGGTAATAAGAAACTTCCAGACTATAAGAAAGCTGGGAAATGGCTAATTTCAGAATAAGAAGAACCTTAACTGTGAGCAGATGTCTTCAAGACAATAATATAGAACACTTCCTTATTAAAATGTAAGAGGTATGAACAAATTGAGAATACCAATATTAGATTATTTGCAAGCATTATCCAATTCACACTACCTATAAACGATAGAATAGAGTTTATAAGAAAAAGAATAAATATAGACCTAAAGATAGACCTAGGGAACACTGCATAAATATAATAGTCAAAAAAAACAATTATTTAACAAATAACATGAAACAAAATAGTTAATAATCTAGGTTTGGCTTGATACATGGTGAAGATCCTGGTGGCTGATTTTATAATTTTTTTTTTTTTTTTTTTTTTTTTTTTTTTTTATTTTAATTTTTTTGTTTTTTTTTTTTTTTTTTTATTATTTTTTTTTTTTATTTTTTTTTTTTTTTTTTTTTTTATTACAATATGCATATTCATAACATTTAATTTTAATTTTACAAAAAGTAAAATTGTAAAAAAAAAACACAGATGTAATAAAGTCACTTAAAATATCTGTTAAATAAAAGAGAAAGAAAAGAGAAAGAAAAAAAGAGGTCCAGTTATAACTATAAACTAAACCAAAACCACCACCACCCGGGGGAGAGGGCAGACGTCGCAGTAGGTCAGGGAAACCGACCCGCCAAGTTACATTCTATACACACACTCCCAACCCTAACCACTTTCTTAATCTTGTACCGATTTTCTTTTCATCACCATGATTTTTTTTTATTTTTTTTTTTTTTTTTTTGTTTTATATTTTTTTATTTTTTTTTTTTTATTTTTTTTTTTTTTCTATTTTTTTTTTTTTTTATTTATCTTTATTTTTATTTTTTTTTTTTTTTTTTTTTTTTTTTCTTATATTTTTTATTTTTTTTTTTTTTTTTTTTTTTTTTTTTTTTTTATATTTTTTTATATTTTTTGTGTTAGTCCCATTTTTTTTTTTTATTTTTTATTATTTTATTTTTTTTAATTATTTTTTTTTTTTTATATTTTATTTTTTTTTTTTTTTTTTTTATCATTTTCTTTTTATTTTTTTTTTAGTTTTGTTTTTTCCTTTTTTTTTGTTTTTTTTTTTTTTTTTGTTTTTTTTTTTTTTTATTTTTTTGTTTTTTTTTTTATTTTTTTAACATATAACCATAATTGTGATTGTCCCTATTTACATGGCTTTGACAAATGTGATTCCACTACTATCTCATATCGCAGTTGGTTCGATAATTTGAATTGAAACACAATATATAAATTGAATATCTTAAATTATAACCCATAAGAGGTTGTACGGGATATTTTTTCTTCATTAATTTTAAAAAAAAAAAAAAATCCAAGAGTTGAACAGGATATATTTTCTTCATTAAGCTATAAAAAAAAAATGGTTGGAGGATGTTGTCAGGAAAAGTTCCTAATAAGTTTTAGTCGATGACCCTGACCACTTACACTAGGCGTTAAAGCGACCTCATCCTGATTTTCCTCACCACGAAGAATAGATTGCCCATCATTGAAGTACTGTGTGCATAATTATATTGGTAAAATTTTACCTGCAAGATTAATTTAATGTGGCTTGAATAATTTATAGTGTCTCGCTTACCATTAGGCCTACACCACAGTCTCTACTACCAACTCTCTGCTCTGCCAAGGGTGAAATGATGGCTTGTTTTGTGGTTTGGTCCCAGTTGCCGTCCCGTGTTTTCTCCTCTCTTCCTTAACACTCTTCCCCCTGAATATGATTCTCCAAACAGTAGAACACCGTCCCAATAGGTGTGAGGTGTGTTAATCCATTATACATCTGTTCCTCAAAATTTCTTGCTCCTTTTATGTCCGCAATTATTCCCACGAATGAGGAATTATGTTTTTGTCTTGACTTCACATAAAGGCTTTTAGCCTGAGTCCATAGCATGTGTAGAACTTTAGTGCATCTGCGACTTACTCCAGGCTAAGATGCCGATTTCCTTTGTTGTTTTTCATTGTGAATTCTAATTCTATCATGCATAAGCTTAACTGCATGGGAATTTAATTTTGGTTTGTTTAAATTCTTTTAAGAGTTATTATTATTATTATTGTCCATTCATAAGACTATTGAATATATTAAGATGAGTTTTTATTACTTAGTTTTAATTTTTATCATTACTTATTGAACAAGCGACTTTCCATTTTTTTGAAAGTCCACAGGCGCCATTTTTAGAATTTGGAAATTTTCGTATACTATACAAAATACTAAAATATTATACTTTATATTTAAATTTAAATAAGATGCAGAAATTATTCTAAAAGTCCTTCTTGATTTTTTGTCCATTTTTTTTATTTTTTTTAAAAATCAATTATTTTTGTTATTTAAATTTATTTAACGTATAAAGCAATAAATTGGGTGATTGTCCCTATTTTACAGTAGATTTTGGACCAATGTGGTGGCCACTTATCTCATAACCGAGCAGTTTCCAATATTATTTGGAGTTTGAAAAAACAAAATATCTCCTAATAATAAACCCATCCAGAGGTTAAAACGGGAATTATTTTTCTTCCCCCATTAATTTAAAAAAAAAAAAAATGTCAGGAATTCAAACGGACAGAAGTCCAAGTGCAAGTTCCAAAATCGCCTAACAATGGGTGATCACTGATGCAATCCAAGGGGGGGGGGGACTATACACAATACCCATAATTTGAATAAGTTTCAAAATCGTTCAAATTGGTGACCATAAAAGTGTGAATTAGTCCCAACCCAATAATTGATTACAGGACAAGAGACCAGCTCATGAATTCAGGATAAAATAGGTCAAATCTCTGGCTGTCCATATGTTGCAGCAGCCATGGTTTTTTTAGAGCTGCCAAACCAATTACTTGCGAATTAGGTAAGGTTTGCCTCATCAGCGTACTTGTAATGATAGACAATGATCAAACATTACACCTAAGATATTTAGTCTGTCCTGCCTTTCATTGTTCTGCCCATTGAGAGTAATGTTAAAGGAAGGTCCTGCTTTCACAATGAAAAGAGCACCCCATGCACACAAAAAGTGCCCTGCGTTGAAGAATGACCTTCGTAGTCAGTTTTGCAACCATTTAGTAAAACGCGCCATGTAGTGTCTTAATTTATAATTATTCGCCATTTCCCCTGTATGTCTAAGGTAGCCAGTCCTATAAATTTTGTAATGTCCATCTGCACGCTGTTCCTTCCAGGCCCTGTTTGATTGAACATGGGCTATTTTTTTGCTAGTGAGATATTAAACATCTCCAGTTGATAGTTGACAACACTGGGGCTAAATACTAGGCACATGGTTCATTTGGTTCTTATGTCCAGGTTACCCCAAAATAGAAAGGTGAAATGATCTCCTCCATCAATTGCACCTGCAAAGCAATTCTGGGTCCAGCCAAGGATGTATCCTTACATTCCATTTTTACAAGATAATCAGGTATTGCAAAACTGATGTATGCCAACCTCCAAGTACAGTCATCACAGCAACTGGTATTAATTTATTTTTATTTTTGTGGCTTAACTTTGAATTGAAAGTAAAACAATCTGTATTCAAAAGTACCAACATATATCCCAGGGTGACCTTTATTGTTCCCTGTAACCTACCAGGTTGTTTATGGAGAAAGTGCAGGCCTCGTTCTAATGCAGTGTGGCATACATTACCAGTTTAGGAAATGGTCGCAGATAACCTATATAGCAACAGTTTGTTAGATTTCTTTGAATGGGCAACTTTATCGTTTTATCTGTGCTGATTAATAACAGATCAATACTAGATTCCTTCAACCATCTTCAAGGTTGAATTCCTGGCCATCCATTGAATGTTAGGGATGTGTTAGTGCTTGTGTACTTTTCCTATTCAATGTTAAAAGAAAAGTTTATGTGTACATTGAAGGTACCTGGTTTGATAATCCTGGCTAACAACCTCACAACAGTCCCAAAGTATAAGATTCATTTGAAAATTTGGTTATATTTAAATTTAAGATCATGCATTCCTCTACCCCATAATCTTTGAGAATAAAACTGTAAATAAACATTTTATTGTTTGTTTTTTTTATTGGCATTGTGTAGATGTGTACTTAAATCTCATGTATTCCTCCTAAGAGTGAACCTGCCACCATCCTCCCATTTTTTATTGTTTGTTTTTTATTTAAATTGAAAGACTCAGTTTTTTTTTTTCACTAGGATATGGTCACGTCTGGTGTCACATTTGCATTTGAACAGGTGCGGGGACGAGGGAAGATATGAACGGTACGGTTACAAAGAATTTTTGAAAAGTGACATATATATTGTGTTGTATTAAAAAAAATGAAAAGCTATATCTAGTGTGAAGAACAAGTACTTTTTCCCTATGTTAAATATAGTGGTAATTAGAGATGTAAGACATGTCAGTGGTACCTGTTTAAGTATTTTCTGTACACAATTTTAGCCTAGGGTGCCATGTGCCTGACTCATGAGTTTGATTCCTCTTTTTCACTTAAATTTTGGAGTTTAGTTGATACCATCTTCAGTTCATTTGTTAAGTGTTCGTTTTTAAGCTCTGTTTAAGAGCTTCTCTGTTCTGTTTCAATTCATTGTTGCTTGGCATTTTTCTTGCACTGAAAAATTGTAGAAGATTCTGGCAAGGGTTTCACCTTTTTATTTCGTCTATGATTAATGTTTATTCAGGCCCTATCATTTAGTTTAATTGTTGGCTATTATTACTAAACAGGACAGTGATATCAAAATTATAAATACAAAAAGCTGGAGGAACTTCACCATTGCATTGGGGAATATATGGAGATCAAAGGAAGTCATGGGTTAAACACTAATTTATCAGAAATCCTTTAACATCAAATTGTAAAGCCAGTCCATCCTACTGTGTGGCTCTGAAACATTGTGAACAAACAACAGAAGCAACCATACAAAAAGCTACAGTGAACTTCTCATAAGTGGATTGCTTGCATAAAATTGGATGGATTGAACCAAAGTGGCATGACAGCTAGTTTTAATGTATGGACAAGAACCAAGACCAAGTTAGTGCTAGTGAAACAAGAGATGAGAAGGATAAGACACTAGAAAGATTAATATAAGGCACACATTGAGGAAAAAACCAGTTGAGGGCAATACCAGACAGTTCTTATTCTAGAATCTGCTGCGGGAATCAGAGAGGTAGAGGGAGACATAGGAAACATGTGGAGAAGGAGAACTGGAAACATAATATGAAGGGGAATGAAGAAGAGATGGACAGACCTTGAGCTGAGGACACAGCACAGGAAGGGGCTTTGGCATTTAATTATATGAAAAACCTATGCTCCTTAGGAAGCTGAAGGGTTGATGCATGATTATATAACTCCCCCCGTCCAGGCATGCCATACAAGACAATTAATATAAGGTTTGCGGGCATGGGACTCAGGCAACATCATGTAAAATCAAATTGCCGACACAAAACCACTGCTGCTAGATCATGCGACTGCTTGGTGCAGGCATCTTGTGGGAACCAGCTGCAGTGGTGAGGTTCAATGACCCAATAAGGATTTGTCCAAAGGGAAATGGTTGATGATTATGGCTTCCTTTTTGCATTATTTTTGTTTTAATTTGAATTGTCGCCCCTCGCTCCATCTTTTATAGAATTAGTGCACAGCTTTAAAGTTTCCCAATAAACTTTGTTTATCATTGAGCACTCTGTTATTTGGTTCTTTTTTTGATTCGTTTTAATATTTTAAAATGAATCTAGATTTTTTTTTTGGTGGGAGCGGGGCGGGGGGGGGGTGGGGGGGAGTCATCTTTTCTTCCAATATTTCTTTTATTAACTTACACAACTTAATCATTCCCTCTTCTACATATAAGGTGCTATGTTAGAGCTATTAGACTAAGAGAGGAGTGCGCTCATCGAGCATACTCATCCCTATAGGCTTTGTCTCATTCCTCATTAGCTCCTCTGTTTTCCCATTATTGTCCCTCAAGTGGCCTTCAGCAGGATTGTCTTATAATTGGTACCTTACCCAGCGGACATCTGGGTCCATTCCTTGCAGGTCTTGGAATTCCTTAAGCTCTTAGTTTTCCCAGACCTAATTCTTTCTCCCATTCCTGCAAGGACATGGTCAGGACCCATTCTTAGGTTTGGGACCCACGTTCTACTTGGGTGTCACTGCAGAGGTTGGGTTTTAGAGGCCAATATGAGTCTTGTCAGGAGCCAGTACTCTCATCCATAATGCGGCCGATGCTGGGCCCACTGGCGCGTGGACACGTCCCGAAGTATTCCCATCAAAAGATTGCCCAGGGGAGCCCACCCCGGCTCAAAAAAGCAGAGAAGGCACTCTCCAAACCTCCGATGTCTTGCGGGCAGTGTTAGGATGTGCAAGAACATGGACAGGAAGACTCCACAACTTCCCCACTGAAGACACGCCCACGACGACCATTGCCTCAAATTGGCTGATTGCTGTGGTGTACCCCCGGAAACGGCGGGAAGGTTGGCCTAACCAAGTCACTGAGAGCACAGTTAAGTCCCCGATGTCACTTATCGGTGCAGAAGTTGAGAGAGATGGCTGAGCATCACAATCCCCCGTCTATGTTGCTAGAGCATGATGAAAACCCAGCATTTGCACACTGAGCTTGGGGGTATCACTAGGGCACCAGACTTAATACTGGCTCTTGACTGGATGGCCGCATGCAGGAGATTTCTACAATGGAGGGTTGGCAGGTGGTGGGTATCTGGAAGTGGCTCTGTGCAGGACGTGAGGAATTCCTAGTTTCGGGAGGAGCCCCAGAAACCAGAGCACAGCATTGTAGCAAGCTCTGCATAGTTGGAGAGCCCCCTGGATGACGGGGAATGCACAGTGTGCTACCCCACCTATCCCCAACTGCTAACTTAGAACCAGAAGTGGGGTCCTCTGTATGCGTGCCAGGCCAGGATAAAATGCCTGGGAAAGAGACTGGAGCTCAGAACTCCCTAACTCAAAGTTGCAGGATGGCAGAAAAGCCATGGGAAAGACAGGGGCTATTATTTGAAGATAAACGCAACCATATTTTCACCATACGAGCTCGGACGCCGCCTCGGTAAACAAGGTCCGCGCAGAGCAGTGACACCCCCAGGCTGCTTGCGAATAGTCTACTACTGGGAACATAAACAGATTAGGGATGAGCCCACTCTCCCGTTGAACAAGTGCTAAAGTCATAGATACTGGGCCAGAAGGCGCACCGGAAACCACAGTATCACGCAACTCGCTTTTTTTTCTATGGAGAGTACACCGTCAAATAAATCTCGTACTGGTGCTCGCCCTGTGGAGCTCCACCAGGCAGGTGCAGTGCCGGGCTCTGAGCCTCGACAGAGCCCACCCTCAGCTACTGGAGGACCCTCTAGAGCGTCTTGTGGAGTCAGCAGCAGGCGGAGGAGAACTACTGACCAAAACAAAACAGAAAAAGAGAAACCCAGAGTGCCACTTGTCATGATGCACTGGAATGCAGAGGGAGTGAACAGCAAGCAGGCTGGATACAGCAAAAAGACAGAGCTGGAAAACATCTTGTATGAGAAGCAAGTCAGTGTTTGCTGTATCCAAGAGACTCACTTGAAAGCAGATCAAACCTTTAAAATAAGGGGATATCAATGCTTCAGATCCGACAGAAAAGATAGACGAAAAGGAGGAGTACTTACTCTTGTAAGGAATAACATTCCTGCACACGAAAGGAAAACCTTCATGGATGGAGCAGAATATCAGCTGTTGCAGATAAAGGTAGACACAAGATGGAAATAGAACTCCTGAACTATTACTGTCCGAACAACAAACCCCTGAGTCTCAGCTCTATACAGGTATTAGCGATCAACTTTATAGCAGTTGGAGACTTTAATAGCCATTCTCAGAGCTGGGGCTATAACTATCTGGATCACAGAGGTGAAGAGGTTGAAACTTGGCAAGATGATCACTCCCTAATCCTAGTCAATAATGTCACAGATACTCCTACCTTCTACTCCAGAGGATGGCACACAACTTCAACACCAGATCTTGCCTTCTCCACACCAGATATAGCTGGATCTATTAGTAGAGAAGTAGGAGACCAACTAGGGGGAAGCGACCATCGCCCAATCTTTCTTACTGTCCAGAGTGCAACTCTCAGTACAGGCCCAGCCATTACAAGATGGAACTACAAAAAAAAGCCAACTGGGGTTTATTCAGGCATCAGGTGAACACGCTGCTGTCTACCCTCAAGGTACAGAACAGAGACATTAATGAAGTGGTAAAAGACTTCAACAGATGCATACTACAAGCTGCAAAAGAAACCATTCCCAAAGGATGCCGGCGTAACTACATACCATACTGGTCCAGCACACTCCAAGAACGTCAGGAAGCCATGGACAGGGCTAGAAAGGACGCAGAGTCTCAGCCTTCACTTGAAACTCACAACAAATGGAAAAAGGCTGTAGCAGAGTTTCAGAGAACAAAGCTAGAAGAAAAACGGAAAAGCTGGAGAACTAAAACGGCATCGCTGAACCTTGAGAAAGACGGCAGGAAACTTTGGAGATTAGTCAAGTCTCTAAATGAAGAGCGTTCCTCACCTAGGCAGACTATCACATTGGATGAAGGTGGCAAACTTTTCAGAGGAAAACAAGCTGCAGACTTGTTTGCTAGAAGATACAGTTCAGAAAGCAACTTACCCATTAACATAGATCATATCAGAGAGAGATAAGAAAAGAAAATACTGGCAACCATGGGACAGACAAGATACTCCTGCCCCAATGAGGGAACCCATCACACTAGGAGAAACTACAGAAGGCTCTATTTCCAAGCTTAAGTTTTCAAAAGTCACCCGGCCCAGACAAAATCAGCAACGAAATGCTAGTAAATCTGAGCCTCAGCAGCAAAGACAAAACTGCTTGAGATATTCAACCACAGCTGGTTGAAAGGAACGGTACCCCAAGTATGGAGAGAAGCCATCACAATACCCCATACTAAAGAAAGGGAAATGTAAGACCGAGGCTGCAAGTTACCGGCCAATCAGTCTCACAAGCTGTGTTGGGAAGACTATGGAGCGAATAGTCAACCACAGATTGAAATGGTATTTTAGAGTTCTGAGGCAGATCCTGGTTCCGTGCCGAACAAGCTGGATTTAGAGAATGCTACAGTATAGAAGACC
>JAMPIV010019130.1:0-140000 GCA_024509875.1 Oreohelix idahoensis
ACCTCTCCCCCCCCCCCCCCCCCCCCCCCCTCCCCCCCCGCCCCCCCCCCCCAAAAAAAAAAAAAAAATCATTATTATGAACAAAGTAATCAATTTTGAAGTCACTACGTACATGTCACGGCTTCCTGACGTGTCGTCCTGCATGATCTACTTCTATTCTCTGTACTGCTGCTTCTGTCAATAGCTGGCCGAGTACATCTCCCCTTTCTGGTACTTTGCGTCACGCCTGAAGAAATCAAGGAAACCAAGGTGTTCTCAGGACTTGAACAGTTGCATAGTCATTTCTTATGCTGACGTATTTACGTGTGTATCTGATGGACTTCTCCTCGTGTTGTTACCGCTGGTCTCTGATGAGACAATAACAGAAGATGGCTACTGCTTACTCTGGCAATTCATACAAAGCGAATAATATGAGGTTATGCAATAGGTTGGCAACCTTATGATGTAAAACAGATTGCTACAGACAATACTGCTGGAAGAACATGTGAATGATTGATGCAGGTTTCCTGCTAGGGGATTAGCTACAGCAGTGGTGACTCCATGCTTCCCGAGCAGAGAAAAGGAAAGTAATGATGATGACGAAGATGCTGATGATGATGGTGGTGATGATGACGATGATGCTGATGATGATGGTGGTGATGATGACGATGATGCTGATGATGATGGTGGTGATGATGACGATGATGCTGATGATGATGGTGGTGATGATGACGATGATGCTGATGATGATGGTGGTGATGATGACGATGATGCTGATGATGATGGTGGTGATGATGACGATGATGCTGCTGATGATGGTGGTGATGATGAAACGATGATGCTGATGATGATGATGGTGGTGATGATGACGATGATGCTGATGGTGGTGATGATGACGACGATGCTGATGATGATGGTGGTGATGATGACGATGATGTACTCGACTGAACTGCAAAATTATACAATAACGTTTGCACTGAAAGCAAATGATAGTTATGAAATATAGAATATAACCTTTCGGTTATCAGCGGTAAGCACTTCTGATCAAGAAATGATCTCCACAAATATTGCTGTTTTTCTCCAGCTGAATTTGGGGTACTCATCGTCACAGGCCTGTCTCATCATGACGACGCATTATTTATCATTTGATGATATTAAAAATAATGAAACCTCTCTCTGGATATAGTAACTGTTAAGCTGCACTTTAATCTATTTGGTTTAGAGGCATCAGTCTTTCGGGGGGGGGGGTGGTGAGGGGAGAGAGAGAGAGAGAGGGAGAGAGAGAGAGAGAGAGAGAGAGAGAGAGAGAGAGAGAGAGAGAGAGAGAGAGAGAGAGAGAGAGAGAGAGAAGTATCTGTCTTTCCAGCTAAGGGACAAAAAAACTTCAACAAAATTCAATAAAAACATCATTGCAAGTATAGTTTTGTGGTTTTAAGAAAAAAATTTTAAGATATAAAGTCTATGTTCATGGTAGTCAAAGTGAAATGGCACTGAAAGTAAAATGAAAATTATAATAAATGCAAAGTGAAAAAATCGTGAATGATTTCTCATTTTGTTGTCGTTCTAAAGATGAAAAGAAGGGTGAAAACAACAAATGCTAATGAAAACTATGTGTGAAGTGACAAAGACAAAACTCAAATGCAGAAAATTGCTAAATTATTTACTGTTTCTTCATGGGTCACACGAATCGCCGTTACACTACAGTTATTTGATTCGCTTGCAGTCGGTAATACTGAATCAAAAACTGACATGATTGCTCGCCTGTTCACGACTTCTATGACTTTGCGTGAAGGACAGAGAAATGCGAACAAGATAAACTGTTGGAACTGGAAAAAGAATTCAGATTACATAATTAATGTTAGAACACGAGACTGATAAGGAAGCGGTAAGCGACAAGAGAAAAAAAATTATAGATATTTAGAATACGAGAAGAAAAAATATAAAAACATTGCGCAAAGAAACCAGATTTAGAGAAATAACTGAGAAGCCAGTCCGGTCACCTTAGAAGAAAAGCAAATAGTGTACGCAGCAGTGTTTTTACAGGTGCGCTGTAAGGAAATACTGGACAAAGAACAGATCTGTTTGTTTTTTTCCGTGGCTCAGAGTAAAAAGACGACGTGGAGAATAGTAAGAGTGGCAGAATGGAGAGCAAGGGAATGAAAACATTTTGTGAATTTTTACGAATGTGATTGGTAGAGTGATTCGAGAATTTGTTTCTCGAGACAAAGGGACTGAGTTCGAAACCAGTCCGTGTCACACTCAGTCTACTGAGCTGTAAAAACTGGGTCCCTGATTCTGCTCTTGAATTAGGGCAGGCATAATCAGCGAGAAGGGAATTGGTCACCCCAGCAACCGCTGATAGTTCATCTGTTTAAATAATATAGGTCTGCGCAAAACTATGCATGTCGTGTATCTGCACACGTTTGCAGGCTGTTAATTCGTTTCATATAAAGTATTCCATTTATCTGGCCTCTGTAGAAGAAGCATTTTCCTAATGTTTTCGAGGTGCTGGACACTCAAAAAGGTGGTGGTCAACATTTTTCTAAAGAGATACAGAGTATTTCTGAAACACACAGCAAAAACGAAGTAAGAGGGTAATTGAATATTTATTTATAAAAGTAATTCCCAGCAATTATCTTCTTGTAAAGTGGCAGTCGGTAATCAAAGGAGAAATGATATATGAACCTCTCCTGAAGATTTTGTGGGCATAAACACTAAACGTGTACAGATATCAAGCGTCTGAAGTGTGCTGGTGCACGAGCAACTTTTTTATGAAACCTAATCCTCACGTTTAAAAGATAACACTTGCTGCTTTAACGTAAAACCCATGCTGTTTTTCCTGTTTTGTTAATCGATATCGGCAATAAACATACAACAACCATACAAGTGCCGTCAGTGTAATTACCACCATTTTGCTATTAATGTAAACATCACCACCATTGTCATCACGAGCATCTTGTTCGTTGTCTTCACTAAAAAAATCATCACAAACACCCCACTGACATCATTAATTTTCCCACCGCCAAATACCCCACTATCACCACTAATATCCCCACTACCAAAACCAAACTACCACCACTAATATTCCTACTGCCAAACACTCCACTATCACCACTAATAATCCCATTGCCATATACTACACTATCACCCCTAATTTTTCCACTGCCAAACACCCCACAACCACCACTAATATTCTCACTGCCAAACACTCCACTATCACCACTAATATTCCTACTGCCAAACACTCCACTATCCCCACTAATATTCCCACTGCCAAATATTCCACTATCACTGCCGTGTGGTGAGTATTGGGGCAACTACGACAGTAGTTTTAGCCAGGAATAGCCTATGAGATATTAGGTAGAAGGTCTCCAGAAATTGGCTCGTTAAGAAAAGATAGAGACCTATCCGAGATAAGGACACGAAGAAGAGAAAGCGAATGCTTTCCACTGGACATTGTTTTCTAGAAAATTGTGGAAAGAGTTCTGTTTCCCCACGACCTTAGCTTCTGCCCTTAAATCCCGTAACAGAAAAAGCCCCCAACCTCACCTGAGTGTAGAGATTTACCTATAAGTAAATATTTAACACCGTGTTACGTACATTTATTACCTAAGGGGGTAGTCTTCGGTCCTGCCAAATGTACGCACCAGTCTCAATATAGTTATATTATTTGTGCGGTCGAATGATTCGCGCACTGACGTGCACAAAGCAGTGTGAGTTGCTTTGAGACGCACGGGTAACCTAGTTGAGTAGATTATGACGTCATGTTTTGTATGGGGCAGTACGGACCATTGTGATGTCCGGGGAATATTTCTTGTGTTGTGGCAAGTATGGTGGAAGCCATCCTTATTGCGATATTGGTCTTCAGGTCGAAGCCAATATGGAAAGTATTATGTAAGTTGTCGCCCCTCATATTTGTAT
Source organism: Oreohelix idahoensis (assembly GCA_024509875.1). Classification (NCBI taxonomy): domain Eukaryota; kingdom Metazoa; phylum Mollusca; class Gastropoda; order Stylommatophora; family Oreohelicidae; genus Oreohelix; species Oreohelix idahoensis. Next base: position 3,901 of record JAMPIV010019130.1, read on the forward strand.
GATTAGTGAGTGAAACGTGTAGTTTAAGGCTGCTCCTTGTATCAGTCTAGCGGGGATCCATCTTGTAATGTTATCCCTAGAATGGACCTACGGAGTTGATAGCCTCTGAGATCGATCGTAGAAGGAGGATTCCTACGACGGAAAGAAGTTAATTTGATTGCAGTATTCAGATGTGTAAACGCCTTTATTGTAATGCCAAAGTCGTGGCAGGATTTTTGAGAGGTTAGTTAAAACCTAAAGATACTAACTCAGATACCTCTTCATATATGTACCATTGAATATATTTTGAGTCTACGTTATATGGAACTATGTCTTGGATAGAAAACAGTCTCTTTATTATTGGACGAATGCGGGAGTTCGTGGTATGGGAGTACATGCTTAGTTGGATGACCTCAAGCAAGGTCAACGGACATTTTATCTAGCTTGAACATTACTGGATCCGTATTAATTGAATGTAAGGAACATGTTTGAAAGGATCCCACCACAGTACCAAATCATCATCATTCACCAGAGTATTCTTGTCATGCATTTTTATGTGATTGTCCTAGTCAAGAACAGTGTATCGTAGCGTTGAACTTATGTCGTCAATAAACCATGTTAACTGTTCTACCAGCCTTCAACAGTTTACTTCACTTCACGGCAGGCTTTGATTAACATGCCTGAAGTTTACATCGTTGTGTGTTGAACTTATTTGACAGTTGTGTGGATTATCGTTTTATTATCAGCACGATAGAAAACCATCTATGGAAACTCAGAAGAAACGCACTATCAGTAAATAAAGCACTATCAGTAAATGGCGGCCGGTGTGGCTTGAATTGCTCAAGATTCAAAACTGGAATTACCTCACAAGTTCCACACTAGTTGAAAGTACGTGGATTCTCTAACAACTCATATCCTTTATAACGGCTACCTCAAGGTCAAGGTACATTGAACCTCAATCTCAAGTTCTACATCAGTGTATGACTACGTGGGGACCCTCAGCTGTTAGTCCTCATCTGGCAGAACTCAAGTATTCGAAACAGAGTATTTCGTTGTCTCAAGCGTACAATCCACGGAGACGAGGCACATTGATTTTTTACCTGCACGCGAGATGAGTATAACGTGTTTTCGTTGTACACTTTATTACGTTTAGCTGTGCCTCATGTAGTTATGTCCACATTTATATTTTTCATGTTACATGTTATATGTGTTGTATTCTTCGTGGGAGGTAGGGAGGTTGATCTGACGAACGAGATCCATCTCGAAGCCAATTCGGGCTCTTCGTCAGACGTTCTGTAGGGCTCATTTTGTAAGTTTCAATTGAGCGATAATTCCGGTACAAGGCTAGAAACCTTGCCGAAGTTCCGATCGCTAGTTGTCCCTTATAACAGTATCTGTTTAGCTGTTTCGTCACGTTTTTAATTGTTGTTTTCGTAGTTATTTTTACTCGTATTTAGTTTTATGATGAATTTTGTATGTGATTATCGTCCGTCTAATCTTCCTGTCGTTCAGTTTTTTACAAAACCTATGTTTTTACACTGTGTTGTCAATTGTCTTGTGCATTATTGGATCGTAGATGTCATCGTAATTTTTTACGACATTCTATTTTAGTTCCACATTTTTATTTTATTTGATTTCTACGACTGTAGTCATTTGTCTTGATTATCGTGTCGTGTCAGTATTGTACTGTTGTCTGTCACGTTATTGCTTTCACACCATTACATGTTATAAATTACATTATTAATTATTAATATTATTGCCTATTATATAACTTGATTTTACCGTTCTAGAACAGGAACGAAGACCAATAGTGTTGTAGTACACTTTTAAGTAGTATTATTAATAATAATATTAAATAATGTCTACCTTAGACTATTTTATTAAGCAAGCTAAGGCGCTTAATATACCTCCGGAAGAGATTAGATCATTTGCTATGACAGAATATAAAGAATCTCAAAGGTTGGAATCTCAAAGATTGGATGCTGAAAAGTTACGTTTGGAAAATTTGAAATCTGAGGCTGAGGAAGATGAAAAGAAGAGGAAATTTATAGCTGAGGAAGAGGAGAAAAAAATGAGACTTGCCGCCGAATTAGAAGAGAAACGATTTCATCGAGAGGCAGAACAGAAACAAAAGGATGCTGAATAAAGACTTAAAATTGAAATGGAAGTTTAAACAAAAGGAAATGCAAAATAAACAAAAGGAAATGGAAGAAAGAAGATTAATAGCTGAACAAAATACATTACGACTTCAGCTTGAGATGGAAGAGAATGATAGAAAACGACAGCATGAACTGAAATTAGCAGAGTCAGAATATGAGAGACTTAGGTTAACTCAGGAAGCTAATTCTCAGAGAACTTTTGAAAGCCAAACTTCATCCAGACATGACCATTTTAAGGAAATTCACCTTAAATTACCAAAATTTAATCCCCCGTCTGATGACGTGATATTCTTCCTAGATAGGTTTGAGGCCACTTGTGTGTCTTATAACGTGGATAAAACACTGTATTGCACATATTTATCCAGGTTACTTACTGGGGATGCTTTAGCAGTTTATCATACTACCAGTATTAATGAGAAGAATGATTATAATGCTCTTAGAGCCGCACTTCTGAAGAAATTTCAAATGTCAGAAGATGAATACCGATTAAGATTTCGTACATTGCTACCGCAATCAAGCAGAAAATTTCAGTGATTTTCTGTCACAAATTACGACTCACCCTCGAAAGATGGATCGAATTATCCAAAATTGAAAAGTCGTATGAAGGTCTCTTCGATTTACTGATGCGCGATAAGGTACTATCGTCTGTAAATCCTACATTTCTCGCATTTTTACACGAACGGAAACCTTTATCAATGAAAAAACTTAGAAGAACATGCAAAAAATTTTTGCACTGCTCACCCAACCATGCATCTGAGTAATGCGCAGATTAAGAGTGAATTGCCTGTTGCTTTTGCAGCACAACAAAACAATTTCCCACGCAATCGTTCCTTTAGTACTGACAGGTATGTCAATAAGGGAAATAATTACAATTTTAACAATGATAACTTTTACAAAGGGAAGCAATTTCAACAATCTGCTCCATTTAATGTTTCTTGGAACCAAGCTCACAGATCGCGAGATTTTGGTAACAATAATTTTAAAAATAATCAAGGACATTATAATAAACAAAACTGGAGATCAAAATCTCAGGGTTCACAAAACAGACAATTTTTTGGAAATAAACCATTTAACCAACATCATAACGATCATTCTACAAATTATCGGACTCATCCAAATTTTAACTCAGGCAGAAACTACAATTGTGGCAATTTTAATGACAATAATCACAATCGATCGCGCCGACGAGATAGATCGTCGAGTAATACGGGTAGACTTTCTAATGTCGCTTTAAGTGATACACAGGCTAACATTGAACAGGGTAAAGTAGCTGAAACTCACAATGCTATGTCTTGTTCTCTTGATTGTACCCAGGTGAAAGACTGTCCATAATGCTCGACTCTTTTCCAGCCTAAGGCGATCACGACGCTGCGTTGCGGACATACCTTGCCTAGTCTACCTGCAGTCTGTACGGCCACTGCTGCGTCAATACACCAGGGACAGGGCTCTCTTACGTTTAACAAGGGATTTGTCAATAACATTTCATGCTCTATCCTATTTGACTCAGGTTGTAGCACTGTGGGCGTCCGGACTTCGCTGATCAACCCAAGTTGTGCCACGGGCAGGGTTGTCAAGTGTGTGACTTTCGGTGGCACAGTGGAAACATTTCCCACAGCCATTATAAAACTTCATACACCATTTTTTTCAGGACAGATCCAGGCTTGTCTTCTTCCTGACCCAATTTGTGATGTTATACTTGGTCGCATACATGGTATAAAAGAGTGTACACCACAGCAAAGTGCAGAATGGGAAGAGCGTCATATTCAAACTGCAAATGCAGTAGTGACTAGAGCGCAAGCTACTAATATGTCGCATGATACACCTATTGAACCTACAGTTCATACTACTTGTGATGATGATGCTCCTATTTCACGGGAGTTGTTTGCAACATTGCAAAAGAATGATGATTCATTAAAAAATTTTTTTCAGTATGTGAACAAAAAGAATACCAGCAACAAACTTGCAAAATCTAAACATGACTTTATACTTAAAAATGGGATTTTGGTTAGAGTAATACGGGAAAAGGATTCATCCTTATGTTATCAGATCTTAGTCCCATCCTCTATGAGATCTCGTATATTACGACATGCGCATGACTCACAATGTGCGGGCCATATGGGTTTTTCGCGTACCAAATCCAGAGTGCTTTCGGCATTCTACTGGCCAGGCGTCCATAGGGACATCACTCTCTACTGTCGGTCTTGTTTGATATGTCAGGAAGTTAAGGTACGGGGTCCATTTCATGCGGCTCCTATTCAAGCTGCGGACATCCCGATTAGACCATTTGATAAAATGGCTATAGACATTATTGGTCCGATGCTTCCATCTGCTAGAGGGCATACGCATATTCTTACGTGCATTGATATGTGCACTCGCTGGCCTGAGGCCATCCCTCTCAAGAACACTTCATCTGCCAGTGTAGCAGAGGCATTGATGTTAATCTTCTCACGCATTGGTTTTTCCACGGAAAATCTTGTCGGATCATGGGGTTCAGTTCATTTCTGAATCCATGTCTCAAGTTATGAAGACATTAGGTATAGACAGATCTCTTAGTTCTATTTATCATCCGATGTCAAATGGGTTAATTGAGCGTCTCAATAGGGCACTCAAGCAGTTGTTGGGTAAGATGACCCAAGACCATCCCCAAGACTGGGATCGGGTCATACCCGCGGCTCTGTTTGCGTATCGCGAAGTACAAAATCAAGCCACGGGGTTTTCTCCATTCCAGCTTGTTTTTGGCATGCAACCACGCGGTCCAATGTCGTTAATCCACGACTTATTGGTTGACGAGAATATTGAAGAGGAAACTCAATCCTCTTATGAGTATGTGATCTCTCTGAGAAAGAGAATCATAGATGCTTGTAGACTAGCTACTGCATCATCCGAACAAGCCAAAGAAAAAGCTCGTCTATTTGCAAACAAGTATAGACGTCTTCGCCAGCTCATACCTGGTGATGAAGCTTTTGTCTTACTACCTGCGCATAACAATCGTCTTTTAATTACCTGGAGAGGTCCTTTCAGGATCATCTCAAGAATATCCGATGTCGACTACATCGTTGATGTTAATGGTAAACATAAAACCTTCCACATTAACATGTTGAAGGAGTATTACTCACGTCCTGATTATCTACAGTCAGTGTTCCAGGCAACTGACGATCCTACACCTCCTATTCAACACTATTCTAGTTTGTCAGTCATCCAAGAAGAAGAATCTTCTTTCGATGATGTACAACTACCAATACCAGTTGTACCACTCCATTCCACTGAGAAATGGAATGATGTTACAATCTCATCTACTCTTTCGGCTGATCAACGTCAGCAAGTCTCTAATATTCTACACTCGTATGAGGATGTCCTCACTGACATCCCAGGTCATACGTCAGTCATCCAACATGACATTATTCTGACTGACGATACGCCTATTCGAGTTCGCCCATATCCTATCCCTTTACACTTTCGTGATAAGGTTGATAAGGAATTGGATGAGATGGTTCAATTATATTTAATTGAAGCATCTTCATCACCATATTCTTCTTCTATGGTAATCATTAGGAAGAAGGACAACAATATACGTCTTTGCGTAGATTACAGGAAATTGAACAAAGTTACAAAATTCGATGCGGAACCGTTACCTCTTTTAGACGACTTATTGGAGAGGTTATCTCATGCCACATTCTTTTCGAAATTTGACCTTTCAAAGGGCTATAGGGCAAGTGCCATTAACTCCTAAAGCAAAGCCATTCACCGCTTTCTCGACGCCACGGGGTCTTTTTCAATGGAATTTTATGCCATTCGGATTAATGAATGCGCCAGCTACCTTTGTACGCATGATGCGACGCATATTGTCTCATCGTCCCGATGTCATTACTTATATAGATGACATCTGTCTTTTCAGTGAGTCTTGGGATGAACATATTCATGGATTAAAAGCTTTACTTTCTACTTTACGGGATTATAACTTAACAGCAAAACCTTCAAAGGCTTTTGTCGGTTTTCATGAAATCTCATTTCTGGGTCACCGCATAGGTCATGGTTTCATGTATACAGAAGACAGTAACGTCTCTAAAATTTTAAACATCTCAGCACCTAAGACAAAAAAACAAGTTAGGTCTATTTTAGGACTAATACAGTTCTATTCAAAATTCATCCCTCATTTGTCTACTATAACTGCACCTTTTTTCGTCTCTACTGAAAAAAGGCACATCTAATGTAATAAAGTGGTCGCAGGATCACCAAACGGCGTTAGACTATATAAAACGATTTTTTTCAAAAGAACCTTTTTTGAGGTTGCCTAACAAAAAATCTCACTTTCATTCTTCGCAGTGATGCATCTTCTTACGCTATTGCTGCAGTTTTGATGCAGGAATATAACGGCACCTTATTTCCGGTGATGTACGTGTCCAGAAAACTTACGGAGAGCGAACTCAAATACTCCGTTCTAGATAAAGAGCTCCTTGCGTTAGTGTGGGCAATCACAAAACTGGAACGTTACCTCCTTGGCTCACACTTTGTGGTGGAATCTGATCAAAAATCTCTTACCGCACTGAACTCGAAAAACGTAAAATCATCGAAGTCAGCGCGTTACGCTATAGCGCTTCAACCATTCAATTTTGAAATACGAGCTATTCCTGGAGTGAAGAATGTGTTCGCAGACTGTTTGTCGAGATGCCCAAGCGAACTTGTCGAAACTAAACCACTTCCAGATGTTGAAACATCCTCACCGATAACATGAATAACTGTGTACATTTTCATTGATTATACATCTATAAAGACTGATCATATAACTGAAGTATTCGTATAAATATATCTTTCAGGATATACTTACTTATGGATTATAACATTACTTCTTGTATAGTAACGTTTTATTAGAACGGGAACAGTGGTATTAGAGTAACATTTTATTAGTATTGCAACATTGGTACTACAGTAACTTTTTATTAGTATGGAAACATTGTTAAAAGCGACAAATATACATTTGTTATTTCTATGGAACATATTACACTACATATCGTGTTCGAGAACATATTTTATCGTGTATGGAACATTGAGAACATCGTCTCGTCGATTACTAACTAGTTGTAACTGAACATTGACATTGAGTGATATTGGAATTACTTAGAATATATTGGTAACTGGTTATTTGTTAGTAATTAAGATATATATATAAATTACTATAATTCAATTTAATCTATTTAATTAATTATGGATCACACATATACTAACTTTCTTAGTTGTCACGTAATACCTGCATTCACGGGTCTTAGTTATGATATCTCACTGTTAAGATCACTAGTCAACCATACTAGTGATAGAAAACATTAAGTGTGTTGATTCTTAAAGTGTTTAATTTTGCATTGCTTCATTTTTGCACATTGTATTTTCAATTTTTCTGTTTTATTGATTCTCTTGTCATTGATTATCATCAGTGTTGCTGTTCATTTTCATTTTTGAAATCATATGTTTCAAATTTTTTTTAGAAAAAAACTTAGTTGAATTTTATTATCATCTTTTTTTTTTAATGGTTTTTTCATTTTCATTGTCAACTTCTTTTACTTCGAATATTACCACATCGTTCCAAAGTAGGTCGATGGTGGATGTGTGCTTTAATGCATACTATCATTTAGTTATATTGATTTCGTTTAATATTCTTTTTTTAATATGGTATAATTTTATGCATTTCATAAATCTTGTTGTAGTTTTGACTCACCTCTCTCGGGTACTAAGTTCAAAAAAATTAATAGAATTAATTTTTTTAAGGGGAGGTAATAAGGGAGCTGTTACGTACATTTATTACCTAAGGGGGTAGTCTTCGGTCCTGCCAAATGTACGCACCAGTCTCAATATAGTTATATTATTTGTGCGGTCGAATGATTCGCGCACTGACGTGCACAAAGCAGTGTGAGTTGCTTTGGGACGCACGGGTAACCTAGTTGAGTAGATTATGACGTCATGTTTTGTATGGGGCAGTACGGACCATTGTGATGTCCGGGGATATTTCTTGTGTTGTGGCAAGTATGGTGGAAGCCATACTTATTGCGATATTGGTCTTCAGGTCGAAGCCAATATGGAAGTAATTATGTAAGTTGTCGCCCCTCATATTTGTAATGATTAGTGAGTGAAACGTTTTGTGTAGTTTAAGGCTGCTCCTTGTATCTTTTTTTTTAGTCTAGCGGGATCCATCTGTGTAATGTTATACCTAGAATGGACCTACGGAGTTGATAGCCTCTGAGATCGATCGTAGAAGGAGGATTCCTACGACGGAAAGAAGTTAATTTGATTGCAGTATTCATATGTGTAAACGCCTTTATTGTAATGCCAAAGTCGTGGCATGATTTTTGAGAGGTTAGTTAAAACCTAAAGATACTAACTCAGATACCTCTTCATATATGTACCATGTGAATATATTTTGAGTCTACGTTATATGGAACTATGTCTTGGATAGAAACAGTCTCTATTGGACGAATGCGGGAGTTCGTGGTATGGGAGTAACATGCTTAGTTGGATGACCTCAAGCAAGGTCAACGGACATTTTATCTAGCTTGAACATTACTGGATCCGTATTAATTGAATGTAAGGAACATGTTTGAAAGGATCCCACCACAGTACCAAACCATCATCATTCACCAGAGTATTCTTGTCATGCATTTTTATGTGATTGTCCTAGTCAAGAACAGTGTATCGTAGCGTTGAACTTATGTCGTCAATAAACCATGTTAACTGTTCTACCAGCCTTCACAGTTTACTTCACTTCACGGCAGGCTTTGATTAACATGCCTGAAGTTTACATCGTTGTGTGTTGAACTTATTTGACAGTTGTGTGGATTCGCGTTTTATTATCAGCACGATAGAAAACCATCTATGGAAACTCAGAAGAAAAGCACTATCAGTAAATAAAGCACTATCACACCGACAGCACGAGTGATACATTAACAAACTAGATAATGATGAAACGATTAGTGGGTTTATTAATTAAATATCTACACAAATATGGTTAGTAGTGATTGGAACGTGATGATGGTACAAGACGATTCACACAAAACACACAGATGAGATATTAGTATTGTAGTTAACTAAATAGACGAATGAACTTGTGTAAAGCGAATTGATGATGATGCCCCAAGTTGTTCTAAGTTATTTCGAGTGGGGTATATCTACGTCGGGAACGTTCTGATGAAAACTTTTGTTGTACTGAGAACGTTGATAATATACCGTCCTTCACTGTTTGACAATATCTCTGTAGCGTTGACCAACAGTTAACAGTTGTCGCATGAAAATGGCTGTTGTCTAATCTTCGAAGGTTACTGGCCAGACTGGATATCTTCACGAACTGTTCTTAATATGTAGACTCATTACCTTGAGTATGTAATCGTGATTCATAAAGTATACTTTGGAGTCTGCTTCATAGAGTGCGCTTAAGAGTGTGTTGCACTTGATATAGATATGGGATTCAACTTTTGAGCTCTTTAGCTTGACTTCAGATGGTAAGCTTCCGATGGAGCTGAACTTGATATGAGTAATCAACTGTGAGGTTTAGCTTGACTCCTGTAGTAAGCTTTCGAGTGATTTGAACTTGATTTAAATATGTATTGAACGTGTGCGCACGTGATATAAGGTGACGAAAAATGCTGCGTCCACCGTCTTAATCGTGGGCGAGAAATATTCCTTTTTATTTGAGGAATGAAGGATGTCCTATGGCGAATTCTGCTAGCCAAATGTCCGTGTTGATAACTTTTTTTCTGGTTAGACGTCAGATACGTAGCTTGTAGACTCAGACTTTTGATGGACTGAAGACACACAAAAGTCTTCGTAAGTTTTCACACTTAATACCACTGATTGATTTTCATTTATTCTACTTCTCACTAATGATCTTTATGAGTTCGATTCTAATAATGTTAAGTATATTGTGCATGAGAGTGTGTGCGCATGGAAGACTGTGATGATGATTTAACAAGCTAGATGAAGGTGAAGTATGAACTATTAATTACTTCCTATCAGCCTATCATTTTGGGGAAAATCTTCTGATTTTATTTAGGCATTTACTGTAAGAATTAATTGAAAAATTAACTATTACCACTAATATTCCCACCGCCAAACACTCAACTATTACCACTAATATTCCCTCCGCAAAACACCCCACTACCACCATTAAATGTCCCACCACCAAACATCCCACTACGACCATTAAATGTCCCACCACCAAACACGCCACTACCAACATTAAATGTCCCACCATCAAACACCCCACTACCAATACCATTAATGTCATCATCGCCGATACCCCAATATCCAGCCACCACCATCACTATTGTCCTTACCGCCACTATTCCACTACTACACCACTAATTTCCTCACCGCCATTATCCAACTACTACCACCACAAACTTCCTCTCAACAACTGCCACCAATGTAATCACCACCAACAACCTTACCAGCACGTCATCACAAAAACTACCACAATTGTCACATTGTGGCCGTGTATGTTTATACGGCACTAGTAGTTATATTGATTTTATTTAGTCAGAGTTAATCCTTCATATGTTGTGGTGGTTCAAGTGCTAACAGGCTTTCCGCCAGAGATGGTGATACTTGACCTTTTGTTATTATTAGTCAACCCAGGAATGTTCTTCCCTTTAAGTTTAGTGATAAGCAAAACAGTGTCAGCACAACAACTATATCCAAAAGAAATTACTGTAAAGTTCCACAAACAGCAATGTAGAAAAATTCAATTAGAGTTTATTGATGTCATTAGACAAACACTGTAAATTTCACAATGATGATTGGTTATCCAAGATGAAAAAATATGTAATCCAACTGAATAATATATGTATATCCAAATAGAATAATATACTGATTTGTCTACTCAAAAACTTGTCTTGGTATCCTCAAAGACGAAGTTCACCTAACGCTATCTGTAAAAATCCTCTAGTCTAAAGTTATGGTTTCATTAGAATCATAAATCCTGAAATCTCTGCCTATCGCCCACAACTCTTCTATTTATACTATTTCTTCTTTTTGCCCCGTCTTTTTTTCACACGGACCCGTCCTTTTTTTCACACGGTACAATAATCTACATTTGCACTCCTTTCCTCAGCTTTTCGACCTTTTTTGTACACGACATTCGGTGTTATTTCGACTTTTTTTCACATGTGTGATCTTTTCCAACTTAACAATTGGATTAAACAAAAACCAGATCACACAAACATTCATGTCCTTCACCCACTTTTTATCAAAACCCATTCATTTATTTGTCTTGGTTTTGTGACTATGGTGTGAGCTCTCTGTAGAGAGATAGACTGCCAACTGAACTGTGGTTAGAGGGGACCCTGGCGTTGTGGTGCGTATATATACGCTAGATTTTTGCTTTCACCGTCTGTTATTTCTATATATCTAACACGTATAATGGTCTTTACTCATCTAGGGGGGGGGGGGGGGGGGGGGGGGGGGGGGGGGGGGGGGGGGGGGGGGGGGGGGGGGGGGGGGGGGAGCGGGTGGCGGGGGGGGGGGTGGGGGGCGGGGGGGGTGGGGGGGGGGGGGGGGGGGGGGGGGGGGGGGGGGGGGGGGGGGGGGGGGGGGGGGGGGGGGGGGGGGGGGGGGGGGGGGGTGGGTAGGGGGGGGGGGGGGGGGGGGGGGGGGGGGGGGGGGGGGGGGGGGGAGGGGGGGGGGGGGGGGGGGGGGGGGGGGGGGGGGGGGGGGGGGGGGGGGGGGGGGGGGGGGGGGGGGGGGGGGGGGGGGGGGGGGGGGGGGGGGGGGGGGGGGAGGGGGGGTGGGGGGGGGGGGGGGTGGGGGGGGGGGGGGGGGGGGGGGGGGGCGGGGGGGGGTGGGGGGGGGGGGGGGGGGGGGGGGGGGGGGGGGGGGGGGGGGGGGGGGGGTGGGGGGTGTGGGTGGGGGTGGGGTGGGGGGGGGGGGGTTGGGATCTGGGGGTGAGTGGACTTGTGTGTTGTGGTGTGGTGTGTGTGTTTGTGTGTGGTGTGTGTGGGAGTTGTGTGTTTGGGGGGGGGGGGGGAATGTAGATGGGGGTGGGGGGGGGTGTGGGGGGGGGGGGGGGGGGTTTGGGGGGGTGGGGGGGGGGGGGGGTGGGTGGGGGGGGGTGGGGGGGTGGGGGGGGGGGGGGTGGTGGTTGAGGGGGGGGGGTTTGGGGGTGGGGGGGTCAGGGGGGGCGGGGGGGTGGGTGGGGTGGGGGTGGGGGAGGGAGGGGTGGGAGGGGGTGGGGGTGAGGGGGGGGGCGGGGGGGTAGGGGTAGGGGGTGGTGGGGGGGGGGGGAGGGTTGGGGGGAGGTGGGGGGGGGGGGGGCGGGGGGGAGGGGGGGGGGGGGGGGGGGGGGGGTGGAGGGTGGGTGGGGAGGGGGCTGGGGGGTGTTTGGGGGGGGGCGGGGGTGGTGGAGAGGGGGGGGAGTGTATTGTTGATTTTTTTTTTTTGTATTTTTTGTATTGTTTTATCTTTTTTGATTCTTGTGTTTGTTTTTTTGTGTCATAGGGGGGCCCCTTTTTTTTTTTTTCACACTTTCAAAATGAAAACTATTAATGTGTAATATAAGACGTAACCGAAATTTGCTTTTTTTTTGTGTCTAGAAAAATAACAGAAAAGATAAAAACACACGCAGAAGCAAACTTGTAAAAGCAACAAAAGCATTAAAGAGTTGAATTGGGATACAATACTTGAAACTTAGATCCACTGATCACAATAGCTGCGTTCTGTTTCTAACAGTTTGACCACATTGACCCGACATAACACAACGCTGTCGAAAAGTAAGCACGTTGTGAAGCTTCTCCCAAACACACCCCGTATACAGATCATTGAAATAATCACATCCCAACTTAAAACCTGTCGATTTCAACTGGAAGCTTGAAACTTTCAGACCATCAAAATATTATGTCTAACTTAAAACGTTTCAAATGCTCATTTAGTAAAAAGATATTAAAAAATGATGTATTTTTTGGGTGGAAGGCGAGAAGTATCAGGGCGTGGTTGAATCGTTGCTAGATATTCGTATGTTTACAATGATCGTAATGTCTGCTTGAAGTGTAGCCATAATAATAATGCTCTTCTTTCGTTTTGGACGTTCTATTGGCTAAGCAGTTACAGTGCTTTCCTCTGGCGGGAAAGTTACCGTGTTATTGGATCGAAACCTGGTAGCATCACGCTCCAGTCTACCCAGTTTAAATGGGTATCTAACTCTGCTTTTGAGTTAGGGAAGACTAGGAAATTAGTCACCCCACCTCACAAAGCTGGACCTAGTAGAGTGTAGACCCTAAGGCTTGACACATTTAGGGGTATGTCTTCGCCTTGTCTGCTCAGCGAAAGAAATGATTAGGCCAGCGCCATCAAAGTTTTATTGATCGCAGCATTCACATAGAGAACAAATGATCTTTACTTCTTGAAGCTATCCTGTGATCATCATCATCAGCTACCATCTCAGCAACGAGGGTCGGCTGCAATGGATCTCCATCTTCTGTTGTTGTCTTGATGGTGCACTCTGATAGGCTCTTCCCTGTCCATCTCTTGATGTTATCTTCCCACTTATTATAGCGCTGTCTTCCTCTTGCACGCTCGCCTTCAACTCTGCTTTCTACCTTCATTAATTCTCTTTTCATATTTATGTTTTCTAGCATCTCCTTATTTGTTTTCTTCTCTTTCCTTGAGATGCATCCCATTCTTCTATATATCCACATCTCGAGAGCCTCGATTCTTTCATTCCAATCGCTTATTCATTGTCCATGTTTCTACACCATACAGTAATGAAGAATATATATAACACTTGATGATTCTCAGTTTAAATTTGACAGTTAATTGTTTAGATGTCAGTATATGTCTCATGTTGTTGAATGTAGCTTTGGCCATTCCTATTCTCTTCTTGATTTCTGTTTCACATCTGCTATCTTCTGTTATTATATGACCAAGATATGAGAAGCTCTTGACTTGTTCCAGGTGTTTCCCATTTATGCGTATCTTTAATGTTTGCTTATCGTCTGTTTTGCTAATTATCATAGTTTTCCTTTTCCCGATGTTAATATCCAATCAATATTCGTGACTTATGCTGTTTACAAGCTACACTAGTTCTTGTAAGTCCTGTTCACTTTCAGCTAACAAAACTGTAGCATCTGCATATCTAAGGTTTTTTATTAACCTTCCACTGATGTTCAGTCCTGGCATCTCCTGTATCTGTTTGAAAAATGTTTCTATGTATAGCTTAAATAGGCAGGGGGACAGTACGCAACCTTGTCTGACACCTCTTTTTATGTCTATAAATGGTGAGTGATTCCTGCCAGATCTTACTGTAGCAGTGTATTCCCAATAAAGGTTGTTGAATATTCTTGTGTCTTTTTCATCAATACCTATGTCTTCGAGGCGTTCAATTATTTTCTCAATACCCCACTACCACCACTAATATAGTCAACGAAGCACATGTAAATACTTTTTTGGACCTCTGTATATTTTTCTGCTATTATTCTTAGGCAAAATATTGCTTCTCTTGTTCCGCTGTTATGCTCTTCTTGGACTTCCTTGGCTATCTTACTTTTTATTCTCTCCTGTATGATTGTGAACAGTATTTTAATCGTGTGACTCATTCGGCTGATTGTTCCTGTCACCCCTGAGCAAAGACACGTTTTTATTCATAACGCAGAGAAATAGATTTCAGCAGAACAATTTGAAGCCAGTGTGCAGAAGAAATTCGCAAAGCAATTTTCACGTAAGTAGCAGCTTATTTTCACACCTGTATCACGTATAAAGAGAGACTGAAAATTATGTAGTATATCAATCTCATGTGAATGAAGCCTGATAAGTTATCACTATGCGCCTACAACTGTAGAAAATCTGGCTTCAGAGCACGGGGAAGAATAAGATGCAGAAAGTTAGGCAACTGTCACGTAGGTCTTTATGTCATTAAATTACCTACATCTTCTTCCTATTCTCTCACCCTAATCCTTTCATTTATATTCTTTCCATACTTGTTTTTCCTGTATTTTTCGCATCACTCGGTTGCGAAAAATATTTTTCTTCAGTATTTTTAAATTTACCTGTTTCTTTCTCAACATGAGAATCGCGCTAGGACGATAATTACGTAGATGTCAGGGCTGCAGGGCGTCAGAAGGCGTGATAAGTCGGTTCGCTGAACATAGGACGTAGACCAATCGTCTTACATTCTCACCGAGCGCGCCGAGCTTCTTCTCGGCATAAGTCCCGGTGAGGTTGTGTGATACTTTACTTCTGCACCGGCCACCGGTCAGTACTTCAGACATTTGTCTGAAAAAATCCCAAAACTGACACGGCGCTCACTGTGGGGCCATGGTCAGCTGTAGTGTGAAAAACTGCCTGCATTGGAGACTAGGTTGTCTGAGATTTCGCAACTGACACGCAGAAAGTGGCAGTTTACGACAGCCTCTTCTAGTTACGTCGAGTTGTTATGAGAAAGGGGGAAATTATTTCGTTTTTGCGAAATAAACGTTCATCTCTTTGTCTGGGTTCTTCATATATGCATAGAATGAGCTAGATTTCATTATCACTCAGTAACTTCGCAGTCAAGACTAGAACAAGCCTCGTTCGATTTCTAAAAATCTCTGTTAAAAAGAGATGGCCTTTAGTTTGATCGAAGTGGTTTAGTTTCTTAGGAATTTCTGTGTACTTGAGGTATCATATATTATTATCTAGTATATCTAGTATTTTGTGAAGTGTGTTTAAAAGTGCTAAATCGCTATTTATTTCTCTAGGTAGATCTTGGTGCAGAGCGAATATAATTTATAAGTCGGTATTAATTTCTAGTGACGTGTCTCAGTGGAGCGAAAGCAGGATAAAATTTATATTTCCAGCTTAAATTCAGTCGGACTTGCTATTACTAAAACTCTTTAATTTAACTGCTAAATAATCAGACGAGAACATAATTTTCAAAACTAACTTATAAATGCTAGACTAGATGTCTCATGAGTCGTGACGAGAATATATTTATATATATCTCTAATTCATGATGATTAATTTATGACTATAACTTATTTCACGGGAGGTGTTAAATGATAAGTTTTTTAAGTTAAGGTTTTACGCCCGCAGTTAAAAATATAAGTATTCCCTTAAACATAGGATGTATAAATACTTTCATTTATATTGTTTCTTTATACAGAGATTTACTGTGGTAACCTAAACCTTATACCAGCGTTACGTACTGATGAAACCTATCCTGTGAAGACTAAAAAAACTTTTCCCTTAAAGACTTGGTCGTAAGCTTTTCAAGAACTTTAAACGTGAACTGAAATAACGGGCCCAGTGTGTGCCTGAATTAGTCCTTCCAGAGAAAACGATATTCTAAAGTACTCAGCCTTTGTGGAAAGTAACATTATTCATAGCATTAAACTTGCCGACATCTTTTTGAGACCCCAAATGTGTGGTGAACCCTGATTATCTGTTGAGAGAAGCTGTCCACCGGTCATTTTCCTAATTTAGGTGGAAACTCGTGTTTCTGACATTGTGTGCTCGCTTAACCCTAAAATTCTTACTTCGTTGAGTCAAGATACATACTTTAGTCTGAAATAGCTGACGCTCTGAAGCTGATGCTCCCCGGAGAAATTTCTGAGAAGGAACAAAAAACCAGCAAACCACTCTGTAGAGCTGGGATCCGCTTCAGGTGAACGACAGAACAGACAAAGGGTGTGAATGTTACCAAGATTGCGCCAGACGGCAAGCTACATCACGTTGTGTAATTAGTACAGGGCCCTGATGAAAGAAACCCGAGTGGAAAGTAGACGGTGTTTTGTTGAGGTATGTGAATTTCACCCATGTTTGTAATTCCATTTATGAAACTTGTTGTCAATGCAAGAATATTTCTGACTTTCCTCAGGTTAAAACCTACTACATCTAAGTCGGTTCATATTTGTTTACGAGGAAAGAAAGAAAAACTATTAGACAAACTCATACGTATCATTGAATCTCCTGGCTTTCACATTTACTTCATTACGGGACTGTGGGTTATTTCTTGAGGGGATGAGATCAATATTTGGGGTCTATCATTTCTTGTAGCAACTTTCATTGATTATTGTTTTGACCACGTGTTATATGTTTATTTTATTTTCTTGATGAATTTTATGTGTTGTGAGGAAATTTTTAGCTGATTTTTTTTTTTTTAAATAAGAAACGTCCCTTGGAAGCGAAAAGCAGCGTGTTGGTCGGCTAGTTCAGAATATATATATGTTATCATTTTGATAGTCTACCAACGTCTGTGAGTGTACCTGTTGTCACTGGTGTGTGTGCACGTGAGTGGTATGTTCATTACATATTAGCATATGTTGTCAATAGTCTGTCCGACTCTTACATAAGTGTCGTAGAAGATAGGCCTGAGAGAGAGAGAGAAGAATCTTGTCTTTTTCCAGGGGACCGTTCTATTGATTCGCTACCACTGCACTCGTGGAAAGATCTATTTCCGTATTTAATACTCTCACTGCAGCTATTCACTGATTTCTATCTATTCAGAAGGGACCAACCAAAGTTCTTAAGTTCCTATCAAAAAATCTACGGTCAGCAACCATCACTCGGCAATTTTAAAACAACGGGCTGGAATGCAGCCAGTCGAGCAACACAGCGTAGCTCAATCAAAAACGGGGTCTGTACCGACAACCAGCGCAACACACTTAGTCTTGAACAACTACAAAATTGCCAGATCCCCTACTACGTTTCGCGTCCACGACTGGAATGAAAAAGTAAAAGTACAGGAATCCCCCGGTTATTAGGTACTGGATGAGACAGGTATCTATTTCATAGCTGGCATTTGCTGATGATGTTGCCCTGATTGCTAAATCAGAGGCACATCTCCAATCCAACCTGCAAGTCTGGAAGGAAGAGCTGGAGAAGAGAGGGATGGTCATAAGCAGCTCCCTATATACAAAATCCTTGGTGATATCACGAGAAGAGAAAGAAGACATCAGATTAAGCTGGGGAGCGTGAACAGGGTCCTGGAGAGCAGGTCGACCACTTTTAAATATCTCGGAACATATTATTGACCGAAAGGGAAGGCATTCAAAGAAGAGTTGGACCACTCGAAACGAAAAAAGCAGCAGCTGGGGAGACTTTTTTCAGGGGCCTTAAATCGAGAAAGGATTCCTCAGCTAGAGAGAGGTTGGGTAAGGTATTGAAGATGGCTGTATTACCGCTCCACCTTTGTCCCAGTCTTGGACCATTTCGGGTAAAGATGCGAGTCATGGGCAATGACTACAACCCATAAAAGTCAGATCCAAACCTCAGAAATGAGGTATCTGAGGAAGGTAGTTGAAGTAACAAGAAGAGACATGGTCCGCAACCAGACGTTACGTCAAGGCCTAAAATCCCACCCCCTGCAGACCCAAGTAGAACAGTCCCAACTTAGATGGTTTGGCCATGTCTGCAGAATGGGAGAAGATCGGCTACCACGACAAGCATGGGAAACAAAGAGCCAGGGATCCAGACCCCCAGGACGACCCAGAGTCCGCTGGAAGGACACCATTAGACAATCTTTGAAGGACCGAAGACTAGAATGGAACCAGACCAGGAGGAAGACAGCCGATAGGATAGTCTGGCGCTCTCTCTTCCAAACCTCTACACCTCACGGTAGAAGGGGAACGACTAAGTAAGTAAGTAAGTAAGTAAGGATCCCCCGATTAGCGCGGTTGATTCATTCCTGAAAAATCGAGCGGTAACAAAAGCGAAAAAAAGCGCTAAATGAAAACTGATTTCCCGTAAGTAATAATGGAAATGAAATTAACTCGTCTCAAAAGTACAGAAAGTTGTGTTAAAATTAAGTTAAAAAGTGATGAAACAAAACAAACTAAATAGTTAATATTCATTAACTACATATAATTACAAAAATATTGAACATAAAAGAAACATTGTGTATGTAGTGTACTTTAAAAAAAATATATATTATAGAACCTTATCGCTTCACTTTCCGTCGCTTGTGGATACAGTTGTACGGTAGAACTTTCTTCATCATCAGACGACTGGTTAACAGAAAGTTGTGCATGTTTTGACACAAAGTTTTTTTCTAGCTCCAGATGCAGAAAGCACGACTCTTTGGTCAGTGGGGGCAAAAGTTATTCGAGGGGAAAAAAACGAGTCGAATTTGTCTTGCTTTGCTACTTTCTTTTCTCTTCAAGAAGCACCTTGCAGCAATTAAAATCATGTTCTGTGTTATGCACTGCGATGGAACTGCATTCCATTTTGGAGTCATGCTTCATTAGGTTAGTAGATAAATATAGACAATTACCAGTTACTCGTTGGACAAAAAGGAGGACACCAGATAACAGAAAAGAAAATATAAATGATAGGCTTACCGGGAATCGAACCGAGGACATCCAAATGGCGCCATCGCCTTGTTGTGAAAGTCAATCGTGAAAGGACACACAAACAATTTTGCACCAAAAAAAGGGCATCACTGGCTGAGGTCGTTCTCACGACACCAACAAAACTATAGTACATAAGATTCGTGAACGACCCAGGCAATTTAAAGACGCAATCGCTAATATAATTTTCCTATCAGCAAGTATACACCAAATAACGGCCGAAATACTCACCGCCAATCCTGTAATGTGTAGTGGAAGACGAACAATACAGAATAGACGGGTAGGTTAAAGTCACGGATGGGTGAGCTCTTAAATAAACAATGAAGGAAACCTGAATCATGTGAGTAATAAATAAATAAGTAAATAAATACATCTTCTTCTTCTTCTTTGATCCTTAGCCGCCGACCGTCATAGCAGTCAGTGGCCATCACGCCTAGTGGCGTCTTGTAGGGCAACAACAAATTTATTCCATTTTGCTCGGTCGGTGGCCATCCTTCGTACAGTGCCCCAACTCTGGTTCATTCTTTGCATCTCAGCCTCCACAGTCCTCAGCCAAGTTGTTTTTGGTCGGCCTCTCTTTCGTTTTCCTTAAGGGGTCCAAAGCATAGCTGTTCTTGTGATGGCATCGGGATCTCTTCTGAGGACATGGCCAACCCAGCTCCAGCGTCTGCCAGCTATGATGGTGTGCATGTCCTCTTGCTTGCTCCGAGTAAGCAGATCTTGGTTAGTGATGGTATTCGGCCAAAAGATTCGGTGAATTTTTCTTAGGCATGTTGTGTGAAAAGAGGACAATTTCGACATTTCCTTCTCTGTAACTCTCCAGCTTTCCGCACCATAGAGAAGCACAAAAAGCACACAGCTCTGATATTCTTAATTTTGTGCTTGTGCTGTATTGAGAGCACTTCCAGATGTTGTTTAGGCTAAAAAAGGCTGTTCTTGCTTTGTTCATTCTGTTGTTGATGTCTTTGCTTGCCCCGCCGTCTGGTGTTACTATGCATCCTTGGTATGTGAAGGTGTCTGTCTGTACCAGTTGCTGATTCCTTACTGATATGGGCTCAGGGTTGCTCACATTGAGCGTCATGACCTCAGACTTCTTTAAATTGATGTTCAAGCCCACCTGCTGGCTATACTTATTAAGTCTATCCGTTTTTTTTTTTGGATGTGCTGATGTGAATGTGTTAGTAGTGCAATGTCATCTGCATATTCCAGATCTTCCAATGTAGAAAATGTAGTCCATCTTATTCCTCTTGGACTGCCCTCTGTTGTCTGGCGCATCACCCAGTCTATGACTGTTAAAAATAGAGTGGTTGATAAGGGGCATCCCTGTCGTACTCCTATCTTCACCTCAAAGATTAGGTTGCTCACGTAAAGTTGGCATAGAGGCTTTTTATGATTGACACTATGCAGCTTGGAATTCCCTAAGCCCTCATTATTTTCCATAAACAGTCCCTATGTATACTGTCAAAAGCCTTTTCAAAATCAACGAAATTAATGTACAGCTGTCTCTGCCATTCTGAGCACTGCTCTATAATGTTCCTGAGAGTAAATATATGATCTACACATCTTCTGTTCTTTCTAAATCCTGCTTGTTCTTTCCTCAGTTTGTGGTCTACTGCTTTTGAAATTCTCTGTATAATTATCCTGCCTAGTATTTTGCTGGGAACTGAGAGAAGAGTGATTCCTTTCCAATTATTGCAGTCTGCAAGATCTCCTTTCTTGGGCAATTTGACAATTATTCCTTTGTTCCACTCTGTTGGTGTTGTCCCTGTTTTCCAGACTTGTGCAAATAGTGGTTCTAATAGTTCTGCTGCTAGCTCAGGGTCTGTCTTAAATAGCTCTGCATTTAAGTTATCATGGCCAGGAGCTTTTCCGTTCTTTAACCCTTTGATTGCTGTGATGATTTCTTCTTTTCGTGGAATGTCTGTATTAATATCTAGATCGTTTTCAGCCTCAGGAACATTCAATTGTGTCTCTGGTTTCTCTGAAATGCTCTGCCCATCTTGTTTCCTGTCCCTCTGCTGTCGTGATGAGATTTCCTTTCTTATCTCTTACTAATGTAATATTGTTTCCACCTCGTTTTCCGCTGATGAATTTAGTTATTTTGTATACTGTGCATTTCTCAGTGCTGTCTCTTCTGCCTGTCTTGCAAGATCGTCTAGGAAATTCCTTTTCTTGGCTCGGGTTTGGCGTTTAACTTCCTTGTCCAGCTGACTGTACTGTTTGCTATATAGTTGCTTTAACCTGGGCGACTTCGCTTCTGTTTTCTTTCTTTTCATTTCCTTTCTCATCGTTATGGTGTTTAATGTTTCTGGTGTTATCCAGTCTTGCTTCTTCCTTTCCTGGAATCCCAAGCATGATTTGCTGCTTTCCTTATATATTGTTGAAATGGTGTTTAATTTCTGGTCTATATCGTCAGTCAATGTCTTTTCCTGACTTTTGGCAAATTGATATCGTTTCTTTATGTCAGCCGCAAAAGCTTTCCTGGTAAGGAGGTCCTTCAATTTGCTGATGTCAAACCTTTTCTGTGTAGTTACAGTTGGTCCAGCCCTTCTTAGTTTCACTTTCAGTTTTGCTACTACTAAATGGTGATCACTTCCCACATCTGCACCTATTCTTACCTTCACATCTTGTAATGCATGTCTCCATCTACCGTTAATCATGATGTGGTCTATCTGGTTTCTGTCCCGACCATTTGGTGATTCCCATGTTAATTTGTGAATTTCTTTATGTGGGAAAAGTGTTCCTCCAATGACCAGGTTGATAATGCTACAGAAACTTATTAATGTATCCCCATTTTCGTTTGCTGTTCCTCTGCCGCATTTCCCCATTACTCTTTCATTATATGTATTGTGTGTACCAACTTTCGCATTCAGGTCTCCCATTACTATAATAAGATCATATCTTGGTGTGTCTTCCATTTCTTTCTGCAGTTGTTGATAGAATTCATCCTTGACCTCTTCATCGCTATCATTCGTTGGTGCGTAGCATTGTATTATTGTAGTATTGGTGAATCTCCCTCTCAATCTTAATCTTATCAGTCTGTTGTTGATGGGTTTCCATTCCAGTAATGTCCTTTCTATTCCTTTCTGTAGAATAATGGCTACGCCTTCATTGTGCTGTCCATCCTCTCTTCCAGAGTAAAGTACTGTTTCTCCTGTTGCTGTTTTAACTTTTCCTGCCCCTGTCCATCTACTCTCGCTTATCCCTAGAATGTGTAACCTATAGTTTCTCATTTCTGCCGTGACCTGTTTTAGTTTACCTGTCTCGTTCATTGTCCTGACATTCCAAAATCCTTTTCTTGTATCATGTTTTGCGGTGTCTGTTTTCATGTCAGTGGCTTCCTTTCGGCTTTCACCACTGACAGTCATACGAGCATCAGACTCCAGATGTCCATCCCGCAGCAAAGTTTGTTCATTTGTTGTTGTTTCCGTAACTTCATTATTGTTTTTACATCGACAAGGGTGTCAGCCCTATGCTAAAACCCCCAACCTGGAGGACCAGGGTGTCTGCTTTAGTCTGACCCCTGCCCGCGCAAACCTGTCCAGCTTGGTAGAACCTTCCAGGAGTAAAACTCCCGCTGGCATAGCTCTGGGGGTAATCAGGGTACGCAAGCCGCCATACCTTGACAAGGTATTGACACCGGTGATGGCAGAAATAAATACAGGTCATTAACGGGCACTAGTCGGACAGAAAGGAGAACATCAGACAACAGAAAAGAAATATACGTGATAGTCTTACCGGGAATCGAACCAAGGAGCATGGAAAAGTTATATTCCTGCCTGCCATGAAGTTTAGCATTGAACGTAAAATCAAATTTCAAAGCATGTACCAGGCATATCGCATACAATAAAAACATCGTTATATTAAAAAAGCGCTTAACGAATAGTGCAAGTACGTGGGATTGCTGTAAGTATACGTTTAGTGTTCACGCCCACAAAATCTTGAGGAGAGGTTCATATATAATTTCTCCTTTGATTACTAATTGCCACTTTACAAGAAGATAATTGCTGCGAATTACTTGTGTAAATAAATATTAAATTACCCTCTTACTTCGCTTTTGCTGTTTGTTTCAGAAATACTCTTTATCTCTGTGGTGGTTTTAGATGTTATGAATGTTGGTGTTATTTTTATAGTGTAACTGAGTGAGGTCAAGCTGTGAAGGCCCCTGAGTATGACAATTGATGAGGTGTGTTTTCAGGGTACCTTTCTGCTACCACCCTAAGATCTCACTCAGACTTATTTTAGACTAGTATGTCTGATAGCTACGTCTAATGTCTAGGGTAATGAATTTGTGGTATGATGGTAACCCAATACTCAAGACACTCACAAATATTAAGTTCTATGATCAACTCGACTAACACTGTGTTTTAAGTTTGGTATTTGTCACGTAGGGTTTATATTCATTTAATTTCCTACATTTTCTTCCTATTTGTTCACCCAAATTCTCTCTTTTATTATCTCTGTATTTCATTTTTCCTGTATATTTTTCATCCATTCGTTTTGCGAATACTATTCTCATATAATTCGCAAACTTTACCTTTTTCCTTTCTCTTAAACTGAGAATCGCGCTAGGACGATATTACGTAGATGTCAGGGCGTCAGAAGGCGTGATAAGTCGGTTCGCTGAACACAGGACGTAGCAAATCGTCTACATTCTCACCGAGCGCGCGAGCTTCTTCTCGGCATTAGTCCCGGTGAGGTGTGATACTTTACATCTGCACCGGGCAGTATCCAGACATTTGGCTGGAAAATCCCAAACTGACACGGCGCTCACTTGGGCAATGGAGTCAGGCTGTCTGGGATTTGAAACTGACACGCGTACATCGTGGTCAGTAGGTGACAGCTACGACACGCGTTAAGCGGACGTAAATGTTGGGAGTAGGGGAGATAATTTCGCTTGGCGAAATAAGTTTGGGCCCTTTGTCTGATTTTAAGATATTGGCCAAGTTTGAAACTTTAATTTCATTCTCGCTCATAGACTCCACAGTAGATAGGTCGCTCGAAAAACAGAATAGCTGTTAGCGAAGATCTCAGTTTGTTTCGGCAATTTGTCGAACTTCTAGACTTCCAGAAATATTTTCAGCAATTTTATTCTTAAGTTGTGCGACTACCTGTAATTCTGTGGTTGAGGTAATTAATATGATAGATATATAGATTTTGTGAGTGTTAAAGTGTTAAATCGCTTAATTCATTTTTTAACCTATTTCTTTAGCGCAGAAGAGAGATAAAGTGGTAGGCTATTATATTTTCTAGGGAAGCATTCAGTGGAAAGCAGAATAAAATTAAATTTTCTAGCTTATAACGGCAATTGTAGCTATTTATAAATTTAATTTAACTGCTAATACTCAGTCGAGTGTATTTTTCTAAACTAACGTATAAACTCTAGAATCCAGCCTCATGAATGATGACGGGATACGCACGTGTTCCTAATTTATGAGGAATGCTGATTTTTAAATATAACTTACGTCACGGGAAGTTTAAATGATAAGCAAAGCTCTCTGCTTGCAAGTTTAAATGTAAGTTTTAACCAGTTCAGATTCTGTGTATTATATTATATGTGTTATTTTTCCTCCACACAGTGAAAGTTTTGGGGTGACCCTAACTTTACCAGCACCTAGTAGTAGTTTCCATACTTGTGAAGAAATGGACAGTCCTTATTTTGAACCACGTGGGTTTTCTCAAGTAACACTGATCTGACGGTGCAAGTTAGACAGAAATACTAATATCCCTATAACGGGTTTTCAAAGACTGTAATGATAAATACTGGACCTTGGAGCCAGCACTTAATTTCTTCTAGAAACTCTATATAATTTGCTGCCTGGTGGCGTGAATATTAACAATCATTTCCCGACTAGATTATATCTTGTGGACAAATCTGTGGTGTGACTAAAGTGAATCCTATACTGAGGGAAGGCACCGACCTGACATTCATCATTTTTTTTTAGAAACCTACGCTATTGACACTGTGCTCTGTTAACTCCCGTGCCTGGAATAATTGTTAGGTGACTTAATCAGACATTTGAACAAATTTGCATACCCAAGTAGTCGTTCCCGGAGACTCCAAGTTAAACAGGTCTTTTGGAACTGGGGACTTCTTGGCAGTAGACTGCATTTTTTGAGTCTGTGTGAAAATCTAAAAGCAATGTGTTCCAAGAGGCAGCAAGCAAAGTCGTGAGTACTAGTGTGAGAAGCCATGGCGGAATGAATGAGTGTACGCTGGTTGAGTGATATTTTTCACTATTATATCTTTGACACCCTGTTGCTGTCCTATTTGTTTTTTTCAATCTGCATAATTTGTTGCTAAGGCTAGAGTTCTTGTGTTTTTGCCTTAGGTTAAATCAGATTTTTTTCAAACTCTGTGCATATAATTACGAGATAAAACAAAGACAACTCTTAGACTCAAACCCTATGTATCTGTGACTCGGGCGCCAAAATCTGTTCTCTTAACGGGGCCGGGCTAAACCTAGAGTTAACACTATAACGGGGCTATCATCCTTGCAACATTCCTTGATTTTTTTATGACTATGTGTATATGTATTTTCCTTGATGTACTTTCTTTGATGTTGTGAGCCGATTTTTTCCTGATAATAAAATCGCTCTTGAACTTAATAGTCGTGTTTGGTCAGCTCGTTCTAGATAATATATATATCATTGTTATAGTTTTCCCACGTCTGTGTGTTTACCTGTCGTCACGTGTATGTGCGTGCCTGTGAGTGATAGAAATATACGTAATATGTATATTGGTGTAGTCTGTCTGACGCTGTAACAACTGTTGTAGAAGATAGGTGAGAGAGAGAAGAATTCTTTTCGCTTTCAGAGACAGCCACTATATCAAAATCTATCATCTCACGTGTGTGGAAATTCTATTACCTTTCACTAACTCTCACTGAGTCTATCACCTATTCAAACCTATTCAGAAGGACCAAACCTAGTCTTAATTCTCCTATCGGAAATCTACGACAAATGAGGGCTCGTTTCCGTTCTTTGAACTTAGAATAGGAAGACGATTACGACAAACGTGGACTCGTCTATCTGGATTTTGAACTTAAGATTCTGTATTCTGATATAGAGTAAGAGTGTGATGTCTTGTGAGTTGTTATATCTTTAAATAATTACCCCCTAGACTAGCGATCTGTTTACGGGCGTGCTGACCACACAAACTAATAAGTTTTTTTTTTTCCACAGCATCTTTGAATAATATACATTTTGGTTACAGGTTGATTTGTCGGGATATATGTTAACTGCTGATTGTAATACTAAATGCTGGTAAAGTGGTGAGTGTATAACATTCACTGGGTACTGAGGCAGAACGGCGTTTGAACTAAGTTAAGGAGTGTGTTTCGGACTTTTTTTGTCCAGATTAATTCCCTCCCTTACCCGATCTGACTTCAGGGGCGAACTTATAGTGGATTTTTAAAAATTAAGGGATTATTTTTCTCTTTAATTTTTGCAATATTCTTTTGCTTTTCCACTGTAGCAACTTAATTTTTCAGTTGTAATCTTAACTACCATTTATTTGGCGTAGTCGTGTTTTGCATTGAGTGCTTTATTGCCGATAATAGCAGCGATAGTTAGATTTTATTTTGGAGGAGGTATCCCAGGGTTAAGGATATCATCTTTTGATTTTTGGAATTTTTTTTCTCGTAAGTGGTAGGAACCAGGTTATTCTTTTTCCTATTTTCTTTCTCCACTAGTCTCAGTCATTGACCTAATATGGCCGAGAGGGCAAAGCTTAGACAACTTCTCAGGGACGAAGCGAGAGAGGAGGGACTGGAAGGAGAAGAAGCGAAAGCTTTTGTCAGGGACGAACTTGAGAGATATGATGCGGAGAGGAAAGCAGCTGAAGCTAAAGAGGAAAAAGAAGCAGCGGAGAGGAAAGAAGCAGCAGACCGTCTATTACAGCAGAAGAAGATTGAGGAAGAAATGGAAATCCGCAGGGAGAGAGAAAAAGAGAAGGAGAGACAGCATGAGAAGGAGAGGGAGGAGAGACAGCATGAGAAGGAGAGGGAGGAGAGACAGCATGAGGAAAGAGAAAATGAGCAACGACGACAGCATGAGCTGGCGCTTAAGACTCTAGAGTTCCAAAGCCGTGGTGCTGCCTCTACCTCCAGCAATGGAGAGTCTTCTCCTCATTCTTCCTTAACTGACCCTGCTAACACTCAATCTCTTCAACTAAATGCTATGTCTTTCACTCTTGAATCTTTTCCTTGTCCTAATGAGAAGATTGACACATGGTTAGAAAAATTTGAGAAAATTGCAACTCTGTACGGGTTAGAGAGGTCGCGTTGGAATATGAAACTTTCCCAGGCCCTAAAAGGTTCTGCTTATGACGTTTATTCTAAGCTGGAAAGTAGCCAACAAGACGACTACGATGTGTTGAAGAAAGCGTTACTGGAGCGCTTTGAAATGAACGCTCGCAAGTTTTTGCAACTGTTTCGCAACAGCCGGAAAGAGAATTCTGAAACTTTTCACCAGTTCTCATCTCGTCTTAAGGGATATCTAACAAAGTGCCTTGAGCTTTCGCAGCTCCCCTCTACCTATGAAGGTCTTGAGGAACTTGTTCTAACTGAACAAATAAAGAACACTTTGTCTGCTGATACCCGGAGATTTCTCGCTGAGCAGGGGGCAGAAAAACTTGAAGACATTTTGGAAAAGTCTGAGCGTTATCAAAATGCGCTGGCTGAACTACCGGCCACAAAGCGGAAACCGACAGAGGAGCATTTTCGAAAACATAACCTAGAGCAATCTTCTCAGGCTTCTAACCAAAACAACCACAGAGAAACTGGACCTCAAAACTCCCCTCCTGAAAAATCCAAGTTCTACAAGAACAAGTACCCCAACCACCCCAAACAGCCTGATCAACCCGACCGCCCTACATGGCAGCGCAGCCAGAAAGGACAAGGTGGCAAAGGGAGAACCCCTGAGCACGGGACATATGATCAGACCGAGCACACCGAGCCTAAACGCATCGGATGCTTATTAACAGTCTCGCAAGGCGGAATTATTGACAGTGATTCCCAACCTGTTGGGGATAGACCCTCAACGCGAGGTACTGTTACTTTGAACGGTTCTCAAACTTCTTGCTTATTTGACACGGGGCTTTCTTATGATTGCATTGTTGCCAGAAACCTGGTCAAACCCGGTCAAGAGACCGCCGAGACCGTTCACTTTTGTGGCTTTCGTAAGAGTGATGCACCTACAGCGCTTCCCATCGCATTGGTGGAGATACACTCTGACTTTGTCAGAGGTGTGATCAAAGCGGCTGTTATGGATGATCCCATCTACCCAGTCATACTTGGCGGGAGATACGTGTGTATTGGGAAACCGGAAGAGCCGATTGTGGCAGCAGTAACTACAAGAGGGCAAACCAAGAAGGAACGGGAGCCTGCGCCAAATTTGTTACCTATGGAACTTAAAGAAGCGCAATACAAGGACCCTACTTTGGCACCCTGCTTTAGGAAACTGCCCATGGCTAAGGAACCCAAACAGCACGGGGACATTTTTTCTGAGGATGGCGTACTTTATCGGAGAACGGGCAAGCCTGACCAAGGTTACAACCAGCTCCTAGTACCGAAACAGTACAGAAGCCAAATCCTAGAAATGGGGCACTCTCTTCCCTTTAGCGGACATATGGGACAGAACGCCACAAACCAACGTATAACCACTCATTATTGGTGGCCTGGAGTGAATACTGATATTATCAGATATGTCAAATCCTGTGCCCAGTGCCAACGTGTACCACCCAAGCAACGAGCACCCCCAGTCCACATGGGTGAAATGCCAATAATGGGAACACCATTCGAACGGGTTGTGATCGACATTTTAGGGCCTTTCGAAAGGACTAAAAGAAGGAACAGGTTCATCCTGACCTTAGTCGATACATGCACTTTATGGGCAGAAGCTATCCCGCTAACATGCGCAGATGCCAAGCATGTCGCAGAAGCCCTCGTGCAGATTTTCACTCGGTTGGGATTCCCTCAGCAAGTGTTGACGGATAATGGATCTCCATACCGAAACCTGTTGATGGATGAGATCGTTAAGATCTTGAGGACCCAACACATCCACACTAAGCCATATACTCCGGCGGGAAATGGGCTCGTGGAACGTGCTAATGGAAACCTCACCATGATGCTAAGTAAGCTGGCACAAGTGAAACCTGAAGATTGGGATCTCTGTATTCCTGCAGCATTATTTGGCTACAGAGAATCTCCTCATACTTCCACAGGATTTCCGCCAGCTACACTCTTATTTGGCAGACCCATTAAGGGCCCGCTTGAAGCCTTACTTCAGTCTCTGACAGACGAGAAGGCGGATGAGACAGTCGTCTCAGCAAGTAAATATGTGTCGGTTTTAAAGGAACGGTTGAAACTAGGGTGGGACCTAGCAACGACTAACTTTAAGCGAGCACGCACCAAGCACGCTAACCGATACAGGAAAGTCGCGGAAGAGAGAGAACTGGAAGCAGGAGAGAAAGTTTTGGTGTTACTCCCTACTGAGAACAACCAACTGAAGATCGGATGGCAAGGGCCGTTTACCGTCCTGAAAAAGATTTCTAAGGCTAACTACCAGATCTCTATTGAAGGAAAGGAGAAGGTTTTCCATTTAAATCTCTTAAAGAGATACTTGGAAAAACCAGTGCCAACCTCCGACCATCTCCTGACGATCGCCAAAACTGACGAAGATGACGATAGTGGCAGGGATATTCCACCGCTATCACAGGAAATCTTTCAAAAATGTCAGAAGCGGCGACGCTCTTTCAAGCGCGCATATGAGACATTCCAGGGGAAGGAAACTTTGAGGAGTGGACTTGAGTAGGAATTGGACAGAGATGGAGGGGGAAGAGGAGAGGGAAGAAGACAGACACCCCGAAGCTACGGTTATAGGAAATTAAACTCCATAACGTAGACATGGAGTGCTTCCATATCTTAAAGGGGGGAGGCTCTGTCACGTAGGGTTTATATTCATTTAATTTCCTACATTTTTCTTCCTATTTTTCACCCAAAATTCTCTCTTTTATTATCTCTGTATTTCATTTTTTTCCTGTATATTTTTCATCCATTCGTTTTGCGAATATTATTCTCATATAATTCGCAAACTTTACCTTTTTCCTTTCTCTTAAACTGAGAATCGCGCTAGGACGATATTACGTAGATGTCAGGGCGTCAGAAGGCGTGATAAGTCGGTTCGCTGAACACAGGACGTAGCAAATCGTCTACATTCTCACCGAGCGCGCGAGCTTCTTCTCGGCATTAGTCCCGGTGAGGTGTGATACTTTACATCTGCACCGGGCAGTATCCAGACATTTGGCTGGAAAATCCCAAACTGACACGG
Organism: Oreohelix idahoensis; assembly: GCA_024509875.1. Taxonomy (NCBI): domain Eukaryota; kingdom Metazoa; phylum Mollusca; class Gastropoda; order Stylommatophora; family Oreohelicidae; genus Oreohelix; species Oreohelix idahoensis. Next base: position 34,664 of record JAMPIV010019130.1, read on the forward strand.
CGCTCACTTGGGCAATGGAGTCAGGCTGTCTGGGATTTGAAACTGACACGCGTACATCGTGGTCAGTAGGTGACAGTTACGACACGCGTTAAGCGGACGTAAATGTTGGGAGTAGGGGAGATAATTTCGCTTGGCGAAATAAGTTTGGGCCCTTTGTCTGATTTTAAGATATTGGCCAAGTTTGAAACTTTAATTTCATTCTCGCTCATAGACTCCACAGTAGATAGGTCGCTCGAAAAACAGAATAGCTGTTAGCGAAGATCTCAGTTTGTTTCGGCAATTTGTCGAACTTCTAGACTTCCAGAAATATTTTCAGCAATTTTATTCTTAAGTTGTGCGACTACCTGTAATTCTGTGGTTGAGGTAATTAATATGATAGATATATAGATTTTGTGAGTGTTAAAGTGTTAAATCGCTTAATTCATTTTTAACCTATTTCTTTAGCGCAGAAGAGAGATAAAGTGGTAGGCTATTATATTTTCTAGGGAAGCATTCAGTGGAAAGCAGACTAATTAAAATTTCTAGCTTATAACGGCAATTGTAGCTATTTATAAATTTAATTTAACTGCTAATACTCAGTCGAGTGTATTTTTCTAAACTAACGTATAAACTCTAGAATCCAGCCTCATGAATGATGACGGGATACGCACGTGTTCCTAATTTATGAGGAATGCTGATTTTTAAATATAACTTACGTCACGGGAAGTTTAAATGATAAGCAAAGCTCTCTGCTTGCAAGTTTAAATGTAAGTTTTAACCAGTTCAGATTCTGTGTATTATATTATATGTGTTATTTTTCCTCCACACAGTGAAAGTTTTGGGGTGACCCTAACTTTACCAGCACCTAGTAGTAGTTTCCATACTTGTGAAGAAATAGACAGTCCTTATTTTGAACCACGTGGGTTTTCTCAAGTAACACTGATCTGACGGTGCAAGTTAGACAGAAATACTAATATCCCTATAACGGGTTTTCAAAGACTGTAATGATAAATACTGGACCTTGGAGCCAGCACTTAATTTCTTCTAGAAAACTCTATATAATTTGCTGCCTGGTGGCGTGAATATTAACAATCATTTCCCGACTAGATTATATCTTGTGGACAAATCTGTGGTGTGACTAAAGTGAATCCTATACTGAGGGAAGGCACCGACCTGACATTCATCATTTTTTTTGAAACCTACGCTATTGACACTGTGCTCTGCTAACTCCCGCGCCTGGAATAATTGTTAGGTGACTTAATCAGACATTTGAACAAATTTGCATACCCAAGTAGTCGTTCCCGGAGACTCCAAGTTAAACAGGTCTTTTGGAACTGGGGACTTCTTGGCAGTAGACTGCATTTTTTGAGTCTGTGTGAAAATCTAAAAGCAATGTGTTCCAAGAGGCAGCAAGCAAAGTCGTGAGTACTAGTGTGAGAAGCCATGGCGGAATGAATGAGTGTACGCTGGTTTGAGTGATATTTTTCACTATTATATCTTTGACACCCTGTTGCTGTCCTATTTGTTTTTTTCAATCTGCATAATTTGTTGCTAAGGCTAGAGTTCTTGTGTTTTTGTCTTAGGTTAAATCAGATTTTTTCCAAACTCTGTGCATATAATTACGAGATAAAACAAAGAAAAACTCTTAGACTCAAACCCTATGTATCTGTGACTCTGGCGCCAGTCTATCACCTATTCAAACCTATTCAGAAGGGACCAAACCTAGTCTTAATTCTCCTATCGGAAATCTACGACAGTATTAGAAAATCTTTTTTTACAATTTTATTAGTCCTGAACCTAATATTCTTTTGGTCAGGACTGTCAAATCAAATGAAATCAGTTTATATATATATATACATCTAGATATTCAATTCAATCAAACAAAAAGGACAAACTGTCCAAGCAGATACTGTAAAATCTAATAATGATGTTACTAAACCTATATTAATTCTTAATTTGTACTGGATGGCGGGTCGGGGTGTTCACATCATACCCGGTCTGTCTTCCTAAAGTTTCTTTTCTCTTTATACATGTTTATTGGTGGAAAAGTCTTTATTACTAATACAGTTCAGTTATTATCTGGTGGAATAGTTGATGAATTCTCCTCGGGCCAGGTTTGTTGTACTTATCTGGCCCTTGAAGATAGAAGATAGTTGTCTTTTCGGCCAACGGCCACTGTTGTACTTGTCCAAAAGTAATAGGGTAGACAGCGTGTACACCTATCACTACTGGAATACACAGTCTTCTCAAATTCTTCACTCAGAAATCTGGCATTGGGCTAGTGCCAGACAAAAACCCTGTAACATGAAATTATGTTCTGTCTTAACATAATATCTAATCCACCAATTTTACAAACACTAATATATAATATATTTAAAATAACAGACATGAGTCAGCTCTATCTGACCAACCAAGCTCATCCGCATAAATGATGTAACAAGTAGTACCAGTTTCACATTCCTCTCCCCTAATGGCTGCAACACCTCTGCCATTCTCAATGATCTTTTTCTATTAAATATGATAGGTGAGATGATCCATGGTGACAACCTATAAAATATTTTTAGTTCCACATCTCTTGTAGCTTGTTATATGAGGGATCAATCTCTAGGCCCTGCAGAAGTCGGCTAGGGACCTAGTCTATGTACTTACAGTCGTAATATTTGTCATATGGCAGTATCTCACACTCACATTTCCAAATAAAATATTAATAATTTCTGTCTTACCATAAATTCAATGAAAACACACAGGTACGTTGAATTGGCACAACTTCAGACGTGCCACTGGCTGGACTATGACACCTTTTTATTTTACTTTAATATATATTTAATAAGGCAAGTCACACTTCACAGACTTTCAATCGTCCTGTTCAATGGACAGTAATAATTCAAATGGCGTCGAGCCTTCAACTTTTTTTCTCAATATTAGCTAAGCTGGCCAATGGGATCAGACGATTCCCAATTCTGACTCCAATTTGAAAATAAAGCCAAAATTACAGCCCAATTTCGGGGTACCTCTGTCTAACGGTCCGTCCCGATCTTGGCGTTAGTTAAAAATAACTTTTTGGCCTAATACATTTGCATCTCCCTCCTAAAGTTCCCCCTTTGGACTTTGACCCTCCCTCTTCTGCTTCTTTTCAACACCGCGTGCAAAAAAATTGTCACCGATAGTGAATGCAAAAACGAGGGTCTGCTTGTCAGTCTGTACGAACCAATATAGTATTTTGTCAATATCTCTACTATTAATTGGGCGTTTTTGGAGAATAAAACATATTATTAATCAGAAGATCATATTCTATCAAACCAACCAACTAAGTTTTATGGTCCTAATCCTAGTAATAAAAATTTCCATATATTTTCCATATTATTTGGCAATTTCTACTTTTATATAAATCCACCATCTTTCCCCTTCCTTTCCGTTGTTCAAACCGAAACAACAAGTTGGTTACGTCAGAAAATTATGCTACTTGACAGACACAGCGCTGTGTGTGTGGTTATATATGTCAAACTGCGTGACTATCAAACGAACAAATATTGGCTTTTCGTTGTATTTTTAAATCTGCCGCTAGCGATATCGCTCGCTCGCTGACAATTTTGTGGTTCAAACCAACACGTGCCAAAAGTATCATTTTTCCGTCTCTCTCTCTCTCTCTCTCTCGCATTCCTTATGGACGAATAAACCTTTCGTCTCAAAATGTTATAAAAAGTTTTCCAAGGCATTAGAAAACGATAGTACTATTTATTCTACAAGACGGCCTGCCAAAATCCATACGATTGCTGGCGTGGGCGAAAACGAAACGTTACAACTTCACCATTATTATCCCTACATTACTTTGACTTATAAATACTACAAATTTTATAGGTGTATCAATGTATATCATCACAATCTCTTTAGAAATATTTTGGCCTATCAAGAGACCCCCCCTCCGACTCAATAATTTGGGACTGTTCTTATTGCAGTTGTAAGTCAAACTGCGCACGTACGTACGTTGGTAGGTAGGTATGTAGGTGCGTGTGTGTCTGTCTGTGTGTGTGTGCATGTATGCATGCATGTATGTATGCATGTATGTATGTGTAGCTGTGGTAACAGCCCTCATTAACGCTGTATGAGTTCGTAGTGTGTTGGGCTCAAGTTCAGGATTATGTTGCTGAATATTTTACAGGTGATAACATCAAGTTTGATTTTCATGTGAGTAATTCAACGGATTATGAACGTTCGGCGATTGTTTCCTGGGCGGGGTTTAGCATACTTGCAGACTCTAAATGATTCTCCTATGTGCTCTAAATGATTTTCATATTTTATTTTTCTAACATACACTTCACAGAAAAACAACTTAAAGAAATTGAAGATGAAATTGTACAACACGTTAGAACATGGCTAGCGCTAAATGAATCATCCACAAGGAGCTATTTCTTTTGTCCCAAATCAAAGGGTGGCCTTGGCATACCAAACCCCTTCATGTTATACCACTCTCGACATATTTCATTCCTTATCAGTATGCTAAATTGTGATGACTGTCTTGTAAAAACTGCAGCAATAAACTCGTTAGATAAACATATCATAAAACGTAAAATAGATCAAGTAGATGAAGATAGGAATAACTTTGCAAGTTACGAGCTATACTAAACGAACTATCTCGTAGTTAAAAGATCGAAGGTGAATTGGTCAAGATCATTTTGGATAGAACTGAATGAAGAATGCGCGCGTGAAGGAGTGAGTGTGAAAGTGGACGAAAGTGGCCATTACATTGTACATTTAGACGTAGATGAAGATGTAAGTCTAACATACAAGTCAGCAAACGCTTTTTATTCTGGATTTAAATCACATAAACTTAACCTAATTCTAAGTGAACTAAATAGTAAATCGTCACAAGGGGGAATAGTGCGCGAAATGAAATGTGTAAACCATTCATTGTCATCTAGTTTTCTATCTAATGTTAAATTAAGTGATAAAATACTTTCATTTGCTGTGAGATCGAGGTTACAGTTGCTGGAATGCGAAGCTATTTTGATAGTACGCATGTAATCGTACTGAAAATTGTAGTTTGGGTCATGTGCATGCAAAGTGTGTGAGTGGATTAATGTCGCTAGGGTTGCGGAAATTTGAAGCCAAAGTTTTATGTAAATATGTCACCATTAGTGCAATTATAGGTTCTTACAGAATATGGAATCTTCGATGTAAAAAAATTCCATTGTAAATTGCTGGAGATATTTTCCACACAGTCTAATCTCAATTGTTCTCTGTCTACTATACCAAACGACTATTGTATTTGATGCTAAATTTAATATCTCACTCCACTAGCTGTCAAAGCTTTTTATGGCAAACAAAAATTATGATAAAACCCCCATGTAAAAACACCCATATTGCTCTACTTGAATGGTATTCCACACACACTTTGTAAATGTCAATAATACTCATTTTTGGCAGGTTATATCATATCATTGTATGCCACTGTCTTTTAGACAGCTTAAAGATTGTTATGTATGTGTAACACAAACATTAGATGTAAAAACACCCACATAGAACTACTTGAGACGTCTTCAACACTTTATGTAAATTCTAATGATTCTCCAATATGCCATGTTGTATCTATTACATCGTGTCTGTACATATTAATGTATTTTATGGAGAATAAAGATTCTGATATGTATGTATGAATGTAATCTTCTTCTTCTTTCATCCTGAAAAGGACGTTGGTTGCGTTGTGTCCGTTTACAGCGAAGCTGCGATATTTGCGCCTTTCGGCCGACACATCAGACTTCAGCACGGCATTTTTGGGACTGGGTTAGCCTTCCCTCTTCGATCCCTACTCACTCAGCCAGACTGCAGTGATGCAGCCTGTTTCCAGGACCACCACTTGGAGGTGGAGTAGGGTCTTGGTCAGCTCTGGTTCGCTGACCCTGACGCAAGCAGTCTTTTTTTTTTTAAAATTAATGAAGAAAAATATCCCGTTCAACCTCTGATGGGTTATAATTAGGATATATATTGTTTTCAATTCCACATAATATGAACAACTGCCGATATGAGAAAGTGGCATCACATTTGTCAAATCATTGTAAATAGGGACAATCACAATTATGCTTATACGTTAAACAAAAAAAAAAAAAAAAAAAAAAAAAAACGAACAAAATCAAGAAGAAACTCTGAACAAGAATAATATTAAAGTGGAGGGGTGTAAAGCCCTGGTGGTTCCAGTTATATAACTGACTTTAACATTTATTTAATTGAATTTCATCTGTTAAAAGTCATATGCATTGTAAGAACAGCATCAGACCTTCACATTTTCAGCCATTATATATTAACATTTGCTCGTGTTAAATATTGTTTGACTATATTATGCAGTTCCCTAAGTCTGTCTATTCTTAACACCTCTTCTATATTTATAGATAAGTTTGATGCTTGCAAATAATCTAATATTGGTATTCTCATTTGTTCATACCTCTTACATTTTAACAAGAAATGTTCTATATTATTGTCTTGAAGACAACCTGCACAGTAAGGTTCTTCTATTCTGAAATAGCCTTTTCCCAGCTGTAGTCTGAGAAGTTTCTTATTACTGGGAATTTTCAATTCCCTAGATATCTGACATTTTCTTGTTGGAGCCTTGAACATCTTATATGCATGTCTTCCTTTCAGATTTTTATCCCACTCTGCTTTCCATTAATCTGTTATTAAATCCTTAATTAAGCTCTTAATCTCTGATTTACTCGTCCTTACATTTATTAGATTTTTATCAGATCTACCTTTCTTGGATTCTTTATCTGCCTTTTCATTTCCTTCTATGCCAACATGTGAAGGTATCCAAGCAATTAAGACTGAACATCCTCTGGAATATAAATATGTAATAGTCAGAAATATCTCCTCTGCTATATCAGGTCTACTACATTCTCGTAAGTTTCTAAGTGCTTTAATTGTTGAAAGAGAGTCAGTTAAAACTGTAAATTAATATGAGACAAACATAAAGGTATGTTTTCAGGCACTCGTAAGAAATAAAGAAGTAGGACACTAGACAACAAAAAAACAACAGACATGAGTGGCTTACCCAGGATTCGAACCCTGGACCTTCCGTGCGGCAACCCCGCCTAGCTATGCAAGCGAATCACACTATCCTCCCTGCCATCTACGCATCACCAAAAAATAATGCTTCAATGACAGGTCATTAGTGCGAACCGCAAGACATAACACCGGAAGATTACCATGGGCAGTTCAGCCTATTAATGACGCAATCACTTCTGTGTTAGTTTTTTGGGAGGGTTATTAGAGAATATTTCTAGTGCTTTTAGTATTGCCACCATCTCTGCAGTGAAAATGGATGTATTTTCCGTGATGCTATATTCTTTTGCCATTTTCCATATTGGAATATATATTTCTATTCCCAATTTGCCATCCTCTCCCTTCGATCCATCTATGTACACAGTAATGGTAAGCAGTCTAGCTATGGGTCGCTAACTGCATTCCTCACTGTTGATGCGTCTTAGGTCCCGTACGTATGTATGTATGTATACTACTGGACAAAAGTTAAGGGCCATGTGGTAGAATTATGGAAATACATGTCTATATCTATTTTTATTTTCCTCATTTCTCTTATACTCGACTTGTTACCTACATATATTTTTCTGTTAACTTTTACTTTCTCACACACAAGCTATCTTTTTCCCATTTCTTCTAATTTAGCACGCGCAGTTTTGGTCTGTGCGCTAAATCTCTTTGATGTTGAGTTTACGAGTAGACCGGATTAGCACGCGAGGGGTTTTATGTTAATTGTAAGACGCCAGAGATCTAGAATCGACGTAACAGTGACGAAACAGAGGAGAGTGGCGTTAAGTCTTAACGAAATCTTCGTTAACTCATTCATTCCAGAGTTATTTTGCACGCTGTGCCAGACTTTTTTTGTGGGCAGAATTTTATAGAGTGAAGTGTTCATCTTTCAGTCTAAATTTGTTTGTGAATTTTCCTTTGAACATGTACTTATTATATACCAAACTGTACGGAAATGGAATTCAAATATATAATGTCTGTGGTAGTATTAACACAAGTATGTTCGGTATAATTTAATCATTTTGCATGTAAAATTGAAAAACGCTAAAAAGTTGACTGTAGAATACGATCTTACGAAAGACAAATTACTGTCGTAGACAATAAAACTTTCTTTTTAGTCTTCAAACGTCAAGTAAATCCATATACAAAGTAAAAAAAACATGCTTATGGCCAAAATTAGTAGATTTAGTGTTATTCGCACCAGTTTGTCCGTGGTTCTTTGTAAGAAAAAAATAAATTATGCAATCGTGCATTACATAATTTTCAAACAAATAAATAAGAATAACGTCATATAAATACTTTTTTACTCTTGTTTAATGTTTTAATAGTATCCCTAGCTTCATCTTCTACCAAGAACTAGTGATTAGATGTTACGGTAGGTCTAGTTTTGTTGCTTTTTGATCGGCCAGAATATGACTACGCCCACTCATCAACTAAATCTAGTGTGTCTAGCTTTTCTGCATATATTCCGTATTTTGACAACAAACTGTGACTACCAAACAATCATCATCAATGTCAGCAATGTTTCAAAGTAGTTTGACACAATTATTTGCTTAGGAGACTTAGAAAATGTAAATATAAAGCGTGACATATTTCTCTAGCAAAAACAACGAAATACGTAAACACGCGAATCTTCACAAAAATTGTGATAATAACATCAAAACACGCACATGTGCTGATTAACTAAAGTCAAATTAGTTGTTTAAATAGTAGCGGAAGTCATTCTACGAGTTTTAATATATGAACTGCATGAAGCGGACGATTTTTAGGGATTTATTCGTGATAAACTAAAAACCACGCTATGAGCGTTGCTGGGGCACGGCGTGTTGAATTTTGCAACGCTCAGAGCGTTGGTGTGGAGTCAAAGAGTACCGGGATCAGGGGAAATAAGTCAGAGACAATTGCTATTATCTTCCCCTGAATCTGCTCGCCTGTAAGTAATAATTCTCAATGAGTATTTGAGATGAAAGACTTTGACCGCTGGGAATGGCCATTTGAAGCGGAAGGTGTAAAGTCTGGACTTTGGTCTCAGCGTGAGGAATGCGGGTATTTGCAGAAACGAGTTAAGGAATATGTAGATTTTCCCAAAGGTGCTACATCTTGCAAATTGAGTCTGTTTCAGGTCTTAGACATAACTTATTTCTTTCATCCGATATATATATATATATATATATATATATATATATATATATATATATATATATATATATATATATATATATATATATATATATATATATATATATATATATATATATATATATATATATATATATACTCTAGATTTTCTACTCTAATTCATCCAAGTACCGCCAGCAAGACTAGAACCTTCTAGCTTTCGAGTCCTAGATCTCTGTTAATAGAGTATCATTTAGTTGGTGGAATTGGAGAGAGTTTCTACTTCTGCGCTGTGGTAAATATATATATATATTAGTGATTGAGTGATTTAAGTGGTGATCGCTTATTTTATTTCACTAGTTAATTTATGTGTAGAGAGATTAAATGATAATTCAGTTATATTCTCTAAAGATACTGCGTTACAGTGGAGAGCAAATAAATTATATTTCTAGCTAAACTCATTCGCCTACTAATAAATTTGATTACATTGCTAGTAACCAGGAAGAAAAAAGTTTAACTAACTAAGTAAATGCGACAGCCGATAGGATAGTTTGGCGCTCTCTCTTCCAAACCTCTACACCTCACGGTAGAAGAGGAACGACTAAGTAAGTAAGTAAGTAAATGCACTGATGACTCATGAGTATTGACGAAATATATTTTTATGTATTTCTAATTCATGATGATGGGTTTTTTTTTAAATGACTAGAATTTATTTCACGGAAGTTTTAACGATGAGACTAGCTCTAAGCTTGTGGTTTCTAATTTAAGTTGAATAACCGAAGTGAATATTATTTACGAGTAGGATTAGATATACTATTAGGGTTGAGTATTTATGTGTTTCTTTTCTTCCCTATACAGTATTTTGGGTCATAAACCCTAACTCTTACCAGCGGCTTTCAGTACCTATGTAACTGAGAAGAACTTTACTTAAAGAACATTCTGAATATAATTACCGGGTTTTGCAAGTGACCTGTCTGGCCTCGTGTTTTTACACCCAGAAGAACGACAGAGTACTGGCCCAAAAGTAATATTAAAAATAAATGGTAACTGGACTTACAGAATATCCAGATTTCTTTCTCAAGTTCATATATACTCCGCCTGTGGTGGCGACTGAAATAACATTTGACATTTCCCATATAACGATCATTGTGTTGTGAAGGAGATTTATACTAAACCGATTTATGTACCTGACATTCAACTTAACGAGTGAAGTTCCAAGCTATTGTACCCTGTGAACATTAGATATCATAAGTACTTTCCTAACTGGACAAACATTGAAGTGACCTTCATCAGCCTCCTATTACAACAGTGAGACAAACTTTTCCCAACATTTTGATTAATTAGTCTTTGGAGAAACTGGGGTTTGACTCGCCAGTAAACTCAAACTTGGATGGTCTGTGAGTGACTGAACAATTTGTTACAGATGTTATGAAAAGCAACGATTAGGTAAGAGTGCGCATGTTGTCTGTGATCACAGCTGTCAGAGCGAGAGAATAACAGAGATGAATAATTCGTTTATGACTTAACCCATGTAATAACTTTGTATTTTCTCTTGTGTGCAAGTTTTTGCTAATGCTGTTTTCCTCTTAGGATAGATTAATATATATAAACTCTGTTCTTTACTGAGAGAGGGAAAACCTTGGACCATAGCGTATAAATCTGTGACTCTTTGGGCTATAACTTCTCTTATAACGGGATCTTGGCAACAGAGGGGAAAAGGATTACACCTAGGAGTCTATCTCTTTAATTGATTCTTAACCTATGTTTATTGTATTTGATGTGACATTCAATATTGTCGATGTAAAGTTTCTTTTTATGATAAATAAAAATTTACATAAATTTTATCTACGTGTGGCGGTCAGCTTGTTCAAAAAGATCCCTATTTCATAGATATAGTTTTTTCCCCGTATGTGCGTATAATCATCGTCACTTATCTGTGTGTGTGTGTATGTGAGTGGTTAAATATTTAAATATATATATTTATAGGAAACTGTCTGATCTGAACTCTCAGTCGTAATCGATAGGCTGGTTTGATTATCTATCAAATCCAGGGACAGATTATACCTTTCACCATTTCACTTGTGAAATTCTATTTCTTTACTTTATCTCCCACTGAGCTATGGTGACCTGAAGGTCATTGCCATCTTGATGGGGCTACAGCAGGGTTACACAAAGTTTTGCTATTTCTTCTGTCTGTGGGACAGCCGTGCCAGGACTTCCCCCTACAAGAAAAAGGATTGGCCTCAACGACAATCACTTGAACAGGGGAAAAAGAATGTACTTAACGAACCACTTGTAGAATCCCACAAGATCTTGCTCCCTCCTCTCCACATCAAACTTGGACTAATAAAGAATGTTGTAAAGGCCATGGATCAAAATGGGGCGGGATTTTTATACCTTCGTGATAAACTTCCAAGACTTAGTGCGGCCAAAATCAAGGAAGGTGTATTTGTCGGTCCACAGATACGTCCGCTCTTCCGAGATCAGCGTTTTGATGATATCCTCACAGGTGATGAAAAGTTAGCTTGGAATGCTTTCCAGCTAGTGGCCACAAACTTTCTTGGAAACAATAAGGCTGACAATTACCAGGAGCTTGTAGAAACCCTCTTGCAGAGAGACTAGGGTGCAACATGTCTTTGAAATTACACTTTTTACACTCTCATCTGGATTTCTTCCCTGCTAACTGCAGTACTGTCAGTGCCGAGCATGGGGAACGATTTCACCAGGACATTACTACCCTCGAAAAAAGGTACCAAGGGAAATGGAATGCAGCAATGCTAGCAGACTATTGTTGAACCCTTGTGAGAGTTGCTCCAGAAACTCATTACAAGCGACAGGCAAAAAGGCGTCGCTGTGAATCATTTCCGCTATGAGCATTATTATCATACAATGTATATTCATATTCATTCATTCATAACCCTCCACTCCCAAAGGAGCATAGGCCTTCAACAAACACATGCCAAGTCCTCCTGTCACGTGCCATCATCTCAAGTTCTTTCCACGTTCTCCTTATCATTTTCACCTCTGTTTCCAGCTCTCTTCTCCATGTACTTCTTGGTCTACCTCTGCTTCTCTTGCCCTGGGGGTTCCAGAACAAGGACTGCCTTGTAATGCTATCAACAGGTTTCCTCAGTGTGTGTCCTATCCATCGCCATCGTCTTCTTCTCATCTCTTGTTCCACTGGCACTTGTCTAGTTCTTGTCATCAATTCCACGTTGGTAACCTTGTCATACCATTTTAATCCCTCTATTCTACGCAAGCACCCATTTATGAAAGTCTGTAGCTTTTTGGTAGTTGTCTTTGTTGTTCTCCATGTCTCAGAGCCTTACAATAGGACTGACTTCACATTTGAGTTGAAGATTCTTATTTTCGTGTTGGATCCGATTTCTCTTGATCTCCATATATTTCCCAATGCAATGAAAGCTCCTCTTTCTTTTTGTATTCTTATTTTGATATCACTGTATGTCCCTCCAACTTTGTCTATATTGCTGCCAAGATATGTGTACAATTCTACATCTTGTATTGGGGCTTCTTCAAGTTCAACCCTGTTAACATTACCTGCATTTATTCTCATTATCTTTGTCTTTTCCCTGTGTATTTTTAGACCCAATTGCTGTGACCTCTCATCGAGTGTTTTCAATTTGTCCTGCATCTGATTACGGTTATGGGACAGAAGAGCTAAGTCATCAGCAAAATCCAGATCATCCGACTGCTTAGTCAGAGTCCACTGGATTCCATTTCTGTTGTGTGTTGTCGATGTTCTCGTAACCCAGACTATTGCTAGTAAGAAAAGAAACGGAGACAAGAGGCATCCCTGTCGCACTCCTGTTCTTATCCCAAACGGTTCTGTAAGCTGTCCTTCATGAAGAACTCTGCATGTCATGTCTTCATATGTTTTCTTTATTAAATTAATGATCCTCAGGGGAACTCCATAATGCCTCATCAATTTCCAAAGTGATTCTCTGTCTACACTGTCAAATGCCTTTTCGTAGTCCACAAATCCGATGTATAGCGGTGAATTCCATTCCAGACTTTGTTCAACTATTATTCTCAAAGTGGCTATCTGGTCTGTACAGGATCTGTTTTGTCGAAAACCTGCTTGTTCATCTCTCAGTTTCTTGTCTATGGACTCTTTTAATCCTTCAAGGATAATCCTGTTTAATACTTTTCCTGGCACTGAAAGTAACATTATTCCTCTATAATTTGTGCACTCTTGTAAATTTCCCTTCTTGGGCAACTTAACCAGATATCCTTCCTTCCATTCTGCTAGTATCTCTTCCTTTTCCCAGACTTTACCAAGTAATTTATATAACATCTCTGTAGCCGTGTCGATATCTGCTTTGATGGCCTCTGCTGGAATGCCATCAGGTCCAGACGCTTTTCCATCTCTTAGAAGCTTTTTGGCTTTCTTTATTTCTTCCTTCGTTGGTCTTTTACCGTTATTTTGTAGCTCTCTTCTGCTGGTTGGATATCCGGGGGGTTTTGTGGAGCTGGTCTATTGAGAAGGTCCTCAAAATATTCTGTCCACCTCTTCATTTGCTCTTGTATATTGCTGAGCAGTTTTCCATTCTTGTCTTTTATGAAGCAACTTGTTTGCTTGTATTTCCCCGTTAGCTTCTTTGTGCTGTTATACAGTTCTCTCATATTTCCTTTTGCTGCAGCATCTTCTGCCTCTCTTGCCAACTCCTCAATATACTTCCTCTTGTCTCTTTTGATACTTCTTTTTACTTCTTTGTTTGCTTCTGTGTACACTTCTTGAGCCTTGGCTTTGGAACTTCTGGTTTTGCTTGTGTTTAAATCTGCTTTCTTGTTTTTCCTGCCTTTTATCTTATTGATGGTTTCAGTTGTTATCCATGCTTTTTGTTGTCGTCCTCTTTGCCCTAGTATTTCTTCATATGTCTTACAAAGTATATGCAAATGTGTAAAACTTGTTTTATAGATATTTTAAAAAACTAGAGCTAATCTGGTGTTTTAACGGCCATTTTCATGTTCAGCAGCCCAAACAACATAAAGGTAACTTGGTTTAATCTCAGATACACACAAAAAGTCAAAATTTGTTGTCCAGTGTAATTGGTAGTGTGTATATGCTGGTATGGTTGGGTGTTTAATTGTGTATTACTCGTAATTTGTTGTATAGTCAGGAGACAGGGGTGAAGTGAATTTTATATCTCATAGATGGTGTAGTATCAGTGTGGTTAATATTGTGTTAATTGATAGCCTTCCCGGGTCAGTCTTTAATAAGAAGTAAGGCTAGGAAATTATCATGTACCGGGGAATGTTACGCTTCAACGAAGCTAATTTTATGACGCCTGAGGGCCAGACTAGCACAAAAGATTTAGGTCAGCCCGTGTCTGCGGTTTACCTAACACACAGCTACTTACGTTGTTGTGGGGAAGAGATATGAGGGGATGGTAGATTAAGCTGAACCTTGGGTAGAAATATTTGTTTATCGCTTGTGCTTAACTTGTGCAGGGGAGAGGTATTAATTTAGAGTGTTTATGTGTTAGAGATGAAAGAGGAGCTTTCATTGCATTGGGAAGATATGGAGATCAAGAGAAATCGGATCCAATACGAAAATAAGAATCTTCAACTCAAATGTGAAGTCAGTCCTATTGTATGGCTCTGAGGCATGGAGAACAACAAAGACAACTACCAAAAAGCTACAGACTTTCATAAATGGGTGCTTGCGTAGAATAGAGGGATTAAAATGGTATGACAAGGTTACCAACGTGGAATTGATGACAAGAACTAGACAAGTGCCAGTGGAACAAGAGATGAGAAGAAGATGATGGCGATGGATAGGACACACACTGAGGAAACCTGTTGATAGCATTACAAGGCAGTCCTTGTTCTGGAACCCCCAGGGCAAGAGAAGCAGAGGTAGACCAAGAAGCACATGGAGAAGAGAGCTGGAAACAGAGGTGAAAATGATGAGGAGAACGTGGAAAGAACTTGAGATGATGGCACGTGACAGGAGGACTTGGCATGTGTTTGTTGAAGGCCTATGCTCCTTTGGGAGTGGAGGGTTATGATGATGATGATGTGTTAGAGATGAAACTATTTTTGATTTGTTGTATAGCTGTTGTTATTTTTTTCGTTTTACCGCATTGTCACGGCACATAGGGTGGGTTGTAACCTGCCCTACAACTTACCACGGTAATTTGCCTTCTCAGGAGCCGAGGGCTCGAGACATCGTCATAGGTGAAGAGAACTGGTGATGCGGTAATACCGGCGCCCAGTACGTCTGCACCAGTGAAAGAAAGAAGTTCTCATGCAGTGAGGCACATACTTCAGCAGGAACGGGTTTTCTTAAACTCCGGAGCTCTTAGCTCGTTATAGCACACCAAATAGGCGCGTGGCCTGGTGTTGGTTTTTAATACGGTCATAATAAAGCCGTTTGTCCTAAACCCGAAGAGGTCAACGGGGCAGTGGAAAGAGGTTTCATCAGCAGCGAAGCTTCTACATCCCGAGTCAAGTACATCGTTATTGATACCAAAGTCATCAGCAGCAGTATTCAGGAAAGGAGAAAGGGACATCATTCCTTTCCGAAAGCTAACGAGAGGAGGGTCGCGAAGGAGACGCCACTCAGCAGAAGACGGTAGTGTCAGAGAGACACTGAGCAGAAGCAACAGGAGAGAGAGAAGTTAAAGAGTCAGATAGAAAGACTTAGAGGACAGCCTCTGAGTTAGCACTGAAAAATCCGTTAGTGGATCAGTGCTTGTGGTACAGTTGTTAGCTGTGTAGGACATCTTAGAGTGCAGTAAGACTGTGTAACATTTAGTTATACGTCTGCAGCAGAACAGTGTGTTAGAGTTAAATAATAATAGGATAGTTAGGAGAGGCGGCTCCTAAGTTAGAGACCCCACCAAGTAGGTTTTGTTTAATCCTTAAAGTTCTTTTCCATGCAGGTTGAACGAGAGGGTGAAATTGTTGGTTTATAAGTGTCTGTCATTTTAATTGTTCTGTTTTCATGTTTGTGCGACCTCGCACGTTATTTATTTTGCTGTGTTATTGATTTTGTTGTTTAATAAACTATAAAATGTACACTGGATCAGTCTCTATAACTATACTGTACTTATATGCTCGTCTGTATAGATGTGTCTGTGGACTTTAGTGAAACCTTATCTCCTTTATGGTAGTCAGAGGTGGTGAGACAGTAGTTAGTAATTAAGTCACAAGTGGCGAGGGAGAGTCAATCTAGGTTCTCACCCTCGAAGCTATAAGTCTCATCTTTCCACATTCACTGTCATTTCTCATACAAAATCTATCTTCTCAGACTTTCTCATACTAGTGTCTTGTCTATATACTCAGACAAACTCTAAAACTTAAATCCACTTCATGACAAGTAGATCCTAGAGAAAGATAACCAACGCAGAACAGCACTGGCTGGTTAATTAACTGATTGGTTGTTGTTGTTATTGTTTAACTAGGGATGCTGAGCTTCTCGCCCTTTTGCAGTTGAAGACTCCTTGGTATTATCTACGCTGTAGATCTAGGCTTTTCCTGTGGCTTTTCTGCCATTCCGAAATGCGTTGAGTTGAAGTCATGAGCTCCAGTTTCTCCAGCTTGGCTTACATTTAAAGGATTGTCACATCTGAACCCAAGCTAGGAGTGAGAAGCACGTGGCATACTGTGCATTCCCCGCCATCCAAGGGGGCTCTCCAACTATGCAGAGCTAAAATACTGTGCTCTGGTTCTGGGCTCTCCCGAGGAATTGTCACGTCCTGCACAGAGCCACTTCTCAGCTCCCCCTGCCTATCACTGGGTCCACAGTGAGATCCACCTGTATGCAGTCAACCAGGTCAAAGCCAAAGAATTACACCTGGGACTCAAGTGACTTCTCCAAGCTTAGTGTGCAATGCTTGGTTCTCAACAAGTTTCACCACAAGGGGAATCCCTGGAAGTGTGTGGATGATTTCAAGAGTCAATGAGGGTTTAATTAGCCTCACAGACAAAGGTTCACATCCAAATCTACATACTATAGCATTATGCATAGCTGGTGGTCATATAAGGATGACTCCAGATATGCCTCCATGCATTAACTGATGGGTGAACACAGAAATAAATAATGAAGGAAACCAGAGGCCTTTGAGTTAAATAACAGATACTTGCACAGCAGAAAGAAGAAGAACCCTAGGTATAAGAAAAGTAACAGAATTGATAGGTTCACTTTGGAATCAAACCAAGGACCATCTGAACCGCGCCATTTAAGCAGCTCCTCCTCCTCACCCTAGCAAAAAAGCGCGTCATTGGCCGTGGTCATTTTACACGGCAACACGCAACTGTTCGTTCGATTGACAGAGTTGTTTAGAGCGCTGCTCTCATGCGGTAAAGGTGCCGGGTTCGGATTCACGGTATCAACACGCTCTAGTCTACCCTGCTGTAAATGTGTATCTGACTTTTCTCGTGAGTTAGGGAAGGAAAGGACAGCGAGGAAGGGAACTGATCACTCCACCTCTCAATGCTAGACCCAGTATTGTGAAATCTCTAACACTTCACTCCCCTACGGTAGTATCGACTATGAGGCTACCTTTACCTTTACTTGACGTAACTGTT
Organism: Oreohelix idahoensis; assembly: GCA_024509875.1. Taxonomy (NCBI): domain Eukaryota; kingdom Metazoa; phylum Mollusca; class Gastropoda; order Stylommatophora; family Oreohelicidae; genus Oreohelix; species Oreohelix idahoensis. Next base: position 52,352 of record JAMPIV010019130.1, read on the forward strand.
ACTCTTCTGTTGTTTAGTGTCCTACTTATTTCTGCCTTACGAGTACTTACTTTTTACTTATATTTGTTTATTTATTTGCCCCATTGTATACATATTTCATTATTCTTTACCTACCCCCCCCCCTCCCCCACCTCACCCCGAGAAGCAGAAGTCTTCAACAAATACACGCCTATCTTGTACTATTCGTTCAGTATTCTTCCAAACTTTCTTTATTTCCTTCATTTAATAATGGTTTAATAATGCTACATCTCTTTGATCACCAATTTTTTTTTAAAATGCAAAGACACACTATAATAGAACCTCACTACGATACACTATGAGGTAGACTATGGCCGCAACATTTTCATGAATCCATACTCTTGTGAATGCAACTTAAACTTGGACATTTTGTGCATTCAGTGTCAGAGTTTGCTTCATGTAAATTGGTTTAGAATGACGAACGTCTTAGATAATGAAATAAAATGTAAATAAATAGCAGAAAATTACTTGTAACAAAAATTGTGTGGCTGTTTTGATGTCTCTGTGTTATGAGTAAATTTCATAACATAGTTGTCGCTGTCAAAGACAGTTCGACTTCCTGATTGATTTGTTTGGGAATCGTTGCCCTGGTTTCAGGAAGTGACGTCATTACGTTTGCTGGCCACCTTTGCAGACGTGAGTTTTGAAGTCTGCTAACTAAAGCGTGCCTTGGCTAAGCATTCTGTGTGTGGCCATTCAAGGTGTTGGACGCATGTGTTATTATGCTCCTGAGAATTATGCGATTTTACTAGATCTTCATTATGTTGTACCAGCACTAGCTTACCCATATACCTCCGTGTGGTAAGACTAGTTATTTGATGAAAGAGATGAAGATGATTCTGTGAAGTAAGTGAGTGACATAACTAATATAAATAAAACTGTGAAAATGTCTTCGACATTGTTCTAAGTACAAGACTGTACTGCGACGTTAGAGACCGTCCTATTGATGCCATATAAGCATGAACATATTCTCTCTACATATTATTGGAGCTTTCAAGATGTCGAAATAAATCGTTCTGTGAATTGTCCAACCTGGCCTTGAAGTGTAATTCATGTTTTGCAAGTATACGGCTCTTGGGCGGGCTATGAACGGAACATACCCTTAACTGTGTTTGCTTCTGCATTTAAAGAAGAATAATTGCCACATCACATTATATATTAAGCCCAGTAGAAAAGGAGGAACCGTATCAATGGGGGCCAAAGCCGAATGATCGTGATTATCCAGTGTAAAGAAAGAATTAATTCAAGTTGGCATATCTCCAGTACCTTAAAATTTTCAAAATGGCGACCTGCATCGTCTGCCGCTTGAGGTGAAAAAGTGACGGAACCTTGTTTCAAGTTATTATCAACTACAAGTCAAAGTTGAAGTTTTTCTTCAGGAAAAGACTTTCCTGTACTACATGAAGTTCCAGTTTACAAGTTTGATGCCGAAGATGGCGAAATTTTTACGAGAATCTTGGACCAAAGTGGTGTCCTTTGATGTCAGCTGTTACGATTGCTAGGCCTAACCTTGGTCTATGCGGAAAGTTTTTCACCGTTCCTTGCTGGGAGTGAAGTGGAATCCAGGAGGAAACTGTTACTGGCATAACAGATAAGTATATTTATGGTTACATACAGCCTGTGTTGCTGATGAGAACTGTTTGCCAGAGTTTTTTTTTTTTTGCCTTATATGTATTTTCGTGTCTACATGTTGTGGGCATAGTGGGCGGTTGGAAGGGAACTTTGAATCTGCCATACATCCATGGACGGTTGTAGGTTAAAGTCGTTCTATAGGTTGCATCTGTTTGGTTCAAATTGAGGGGCCGGCGAAAATTGCTGTGTGTTACTGCTTCAATTGAATTAAACAGGTCCATTTGTTTTGTCTAGTTGTGCAGTCCTGTTAATTGGCAAGTTTGTTTTGTAGTTAAGTTACTTGTAATTTTTTTTTATTCAGTTGTTTCTACATTATTGTTTGTGAAATTGTTGATCTTACCTTGCTATCCCTAAGTTATTAGATGTCATGCATGTTGTGAACTCGTGATTGTCTTATCATATGTGTGATAGAGCTGCATTTTGTTAATTTGTTCTATAGTTCATACAATTTTTTTCTTGGTTGACAATTTGAATTATCTTACTTTAGCTCTTGTCACTGTATTCAGTCATCTTGTTTGTATCTTTGTTCTTTATTGCTCCATATTTAACATCTACTATAATATATTTCATTGCATACTGAGAGTGATTTTGGAGTGGTGGAATAAGTATTGAATATATTGTTGACATATTCATATATAAAAGTTACATTATTGTTTTGCTATTGAAAAGCACAATAATTGTAAAACACGGCTACCTTGGAGTATTTTATTAAACTTGGAAAAGAATTGGGTAAGGAAGGTGAGGCTTTGGAGAAATATGCATCTACTGAGTATGAGAGAGAATTAAAAAGGTTGGAAGCCTGTCACGGCGTATTTTCTAGTGGCAGAAAATCTAGGTTGGTGACATCGTTATCAGCGAGGTTTGGCAACCCTAATAACTTTTTAAGAAACGACGGAGTCACATGAAGAGAACGGAAGTGGAAGATAGATTAAGCGGGAAAGAGACAGAGTGATTTTCTGGCTTGTCCTATACGGACGTGTTTTGGTTCCCTTTTCGTTGAGTATGGATTATGGCCTAGAGTTTGCTAAAGTGGTTTATTCTGTTGGACATAATTATAATTCTGGAGTGGTTTAGTGTCCAGTGATATTATTGTCTGGCCATCGGGCATAGTTTGCCAGTGGATTGAGTTTTCCATTGTTGTATTTCTGGTTCGCCATAGTGAGCGATTTTCAGTACTGAGTTTGTATAGTACTGTTATACTGTAATGTGTGAGATTAATTTGATATATTAATTCAAGAAGTTTTTCGGGCAGTGTCATATGTATTCCATACTGTTTTCAGCCGTGTGTGGCTATACTGTGTGCAGTGTCTATTAAAAAGGGAATTCCTATAGAAAGTGTTATCTTTCTGTGTCAACCATTTCATGTTGTGGTCGTCTCCTAGCGGAGCGAGCCAAGTCTTAAATTATTGTCATTATTAAATCCACGGCATTAATTGGTAGTTGACAAAGCCAATGAACCCAGGGAGCAAAGAAAATTAGAGAGAGAGAGGAGAAGAAGGCAGCTGAAGAATAAATGAAAAAAGGAGACAAGAAGAAGTGCAATTGGCTGAAAAAAGGAGACAAGATGAATTATCTGAAAAAAGAAGAGCAGAAGCATTGGCTCTTGAAAAAGAAAAATTGCCTTATGCTCAGGCTAAAATTAGAGCTCAACATGAACTGAGAATGGCAGAATTGGAAATTGAAAAATTAAAACTACAACAACCACAGGTTAATCCTATGAGTGGTGAGGTTAGAAATAAAGATCATTCTGCTAATTTTAAGATCAATTTGCCAAAATTTAACTCAGCCATAGACGATATTTCGTGCTTCCTCAATAGATACGAAACCTATTGTCGGGAATTTAATATTGATAAAACCACATGGTCTAGTAGGCTTATGAACCTATTAGTGGGTGAAGCATTCACTGCAGTCTGTACTATGGATGAGCAGACTAGAAAAGACTACGAGGCTGTAAAAATATTGCTACTTAAGAAGTATCAAATGGATGAAGATGGCTACAGGTTAAAATTTAAGTCATTACTACCAGATTCAACAAAAGATTTTACTGAGTTTATTTCATCTGTTAAGCTCTACTTCTCTAGATGGGTTGACTTATCCAAAATTGAAAAGACTTTTGAAGGACTATCTGATTTGATTTTGAGAGACAAGGTATTGTCTTCTATTAGTGGAGAATTTTTGTCATTCTTGCAGGAGAGGAAACCAGAGAATTTAGCTAAGCTTGAAACTCTCGGTCGACAATATCAGGTGGCACATCCAAATAGAAACCTTAGTAGAAATAACATTAAGGATTCCTTGCCAGCTGCATCTGCTAGGACTGTAAATTATTATACACCTAGGCAGAGATCTAATAGCATTGACAAAAACTATAGAGTCAATCAGAACCATAACTATGGCAATAACAGAGGCAGGTATAATTTTAACAACAAATTCCAACAGTCTGAAAGAAATTATAACTCCAATGATGACGGATATTACAATCCACAGTCATGATTCAGATCTAATGATTTTCAAAATAGAGGACGATATAATGCCAGATCAGGCAGAGGACAAAGGTCATTTCATAGAAATAATGACAGTTCTTATAATAATAGAGGTTCTCAACAGAACAATAATGTCAGACAGTCAAGGAACCCTGAACGTTCAAATGCTGTCGTACATAATGGTGACAATAATCCAGTTCAGAATAATAATGGTGTAGCACATGCAAATTCATGTAGTGTTGATCTATCCAACAGTGCTAATTGTACTGAATGTAACTCTTTATTTCAGACACATGGAGTTCCAAGGCTTCTGTGTGGACATCCATTACCTGTCATGTCATCATATGATGGAACAGGGTTACTAGGGCTTAATAAAGGTTTTGTGAACAACAAATTAGTCTCACTTTTGAGGGATTCGGGATGTACCACCATCGGAATTCGTAGGTCGTTGGTGGATCAGTCAGATTATACAGGAAAAGAGGTGAAATGTATTACATTTGAAGGCACAATAGAATACTATCCAATTGCTGAAGTATTTTTGGATACTCCATATTTTACGGGAAAAACTCTTGTGTGCCTGTTGAATAGTCCCATTGCAGGAATTATTTTAGGAAATATTCCTGGCATTCGTGAGTGTACAAAGGATGATATTGAAAAATGGGAACAACAACATCTCATATGTGCAAATGCTGTTACAACCAGAGCTCAGGCTCGTGCTGAATTGGATAGGCACATACAAAGTGATAATGTGGTAGAATGATGAGAATGACACGGAAGAGGAAATGAATAATGAAGAGTATAATAAGGATAATGATAATAATGAGAATAAAGAAAATAATGGTGTTGTTCAGGTAAATAATGATGACAAAGAGGAAAGTGATGATAATTTCCAGGTGGAACTTATTGATAAGGAATCTTTTATTCAAAGACAAAAATAATGATGTTTCCTTGAGGACATTTTTTCAGGTTGCAAGGTCAGATGATGTGATGTTTGATAATAATGCAAAACACTGGTATACTTTGAAAAATGGTATTTTGGTTAGAAATTTTCAAGATTCTAACTCGTTAAAAAACAGATTATGGTACCGGCTTGTTTTCGACTATTTGTTTTACGACATGCACACGACATTGATTGCGCTGGTCATTTGGGTATTGCAAGGACAAAACAAAGAGTTCTGTCACATTTTTGGGCCTGGGGTGACAAAAGATGTTAAATCTTTTTGTCGCACATGTATAGTGTGCCAACGTATGGCAACAAAAAGGCCTAAACACGATGCTCCGATTCAAGCAGCTGATATTTCTTTGCGACCATTTGCAAAGATGGCTATTGGTCTTATCGGTCCATTAAAGGTAACATCAGCTAGAAGGCATAAATTCGTGTTAACGTGCATTGTTATGTGTACACGCTGGCCAGAGGCGATACTACTGAAAACAATTACAACTGTTGACATTGCAGATGCGCTATTTTTAATTTTCAGCACACTGGGTTGTCCCAAAAACATACTATCTGACCGGGGATCCCAACTAGTTTCAGACGCAATGAAACAGGTCATGAAAATGTTTGGTATTGAGAGATCTCTCAGTTCAATCTATCACGCCCAAGCAAATGGAAACATTGAAAGATTAAATAGAAGTTTAAAGCAAATGTTAGGTAAAGTTACCAGTAAATATCCACAGGATTGGGACAGAGTTTTGCCAGCGATTTTATTCGCTTACAGAGAAGTGCCAAACGAACATACTGGATTCGCTCCATTTGAATTGGTTTTTGGGGCGAAACCTAGGGGACCCATGTCAATTTTAAAACAATTGTTGGTTGGAGCTGATATGAATGAAGAGGTTCAAACCTCATACCAATATGTTGTCAATTTGAGAAAAAAGATTATCGACGCATGCTAAATAGCAGTAGATTCGTCGGAAAAGGCAAAGTTAAAGGCTCGTTTCTTTGCCAACCAAAACAGAAAACTACGCCAATTATGGCCGGGTGATGAAGTATATGTACTATTGCCAAACAAAGACAACAAATTACTTGTGCCATGGAGAGGACCTTATAAGATTATTGATAAACTGTCAGATGTTGACTATATTTTATCCATTAATGGAAAGGAAAAAACTTTTCATATTAATATGTTACAACAATTTCATACACGTCCTCCCCATCTTAAACCAGTCTTTGAAGCTATTGACAAATCTGTTAATCGTCATTCTTCGTTAACGGTTATACAAGAGGAAGGGTCTGACTTATGTGATGGTACTGAATCACTTTTATTGTTGCTAAGTGTACATCTTTTGGCTACTGAGAGTTGGAAAGATGTTTCATTTGCGTCAACTCTTGCTTCTCATCAGAGGGAGCAAATTTCTCAATTACTGTTATATTTCTCTGATGTGCTCACAGATGTCCCTGTGCATACAGATATCATTCAACATGATATCGTACTTACAGATTTTCAACCTATCAAGTAGAAACCTAATCCTATACCTATTCACTTACAATCTCAGGTTCAGGATGAAATAAAACAAATGATAAAATTAAACATCATTACTCCATCACATTCACTTTACAGTTTTCCTATGGTGTTGATTAGAAAAAAAGATAAATCTATTCGCATTTGCATAGCTTTCAGACGCTTAAATTCTGTCACTATTTTTGACGCGGAACCATTACCTGTTATTAGATTCTCTGCTTGATAAATTGGCTTCTGCTACTTTCTTCACGAAATTTGACTTGTCGAAAGGCTATTGGCAAGTGCCATTGTCAGATAGAGCTGAGCCCTATACAGCTTTCGCCACACCTCTTGATCTATTTCAATTCAATTTTATGTCTTTCTGTCTTGTTAACGCTCCTGCCACCTTCGTTGAAATTTCCTTTCTTGGCCATAAAGTAGGAGGTGGATTTCTTAAACCTGAGGACTCTACTATTTCTAAAATCTTAAACCTTGAAATTCCTCGAACTAAGAAGCAAGTTCGCAGTCTCCTCGGCCTAGACAACTTCTATAGGAAATTTCTACCTAATTTTTCAGACATGACTTCAGTTTTGTCCTCGTTGGTGAAGAAACACTCTCCAAACAGAGTCATCTGGACTCATGTTTGTGATGTGGCCTTAAATATACTTAAATGTTCATTTTCTAAAATGCCTATTTTGAGATTACCTGACGCTCGTTTACCATTTACCCTCAGAGTCGACGCGTCAAACACAGCGATCGGAGGCACATTAATGCAGGAATTTGAAGGTTGTATTGGAGCAGAAAGTTATCACCCACAGAGCAACGTTATCCTATCGTCGAGATAGAACCTCCTTGCAGTTATATACTGCTTCACAAAACTGCAGCGATATCTTATGGAAGCCAGATTTACCTTGGAGACCGATCAACGGGCATTGTCATATCTCAAGACAGCTCGTTTCTAGAACGAAAGAGCCGCTCGTGCCTCGCTAGCTCCGCAACCGTTCGACTATGAGTTTAAGGTTATCAAAGGCAGCCAAAATGTTCTCGCGGACGTACTGTCAAGATACATGCAACATCTTATTTCGCCTGTGAACTCTACGCATGCATGTGATTCACAAGTCCGCACATAATCTACATACTTACTTCATGATGACCTATTCAAGAGAATATCCCATGTATTACATCTTGTTCATATGACCCTATACTTGGGCACAGCAATTAATACGAGAAAGAAGGTTCGCTGACATTGTGTACGATAACTATGCTGTGAATTAAACTACATTGTCACATCATCAAATACAGAAACATTGCTAATAATAGAAAGCGGTTCGCACAGCAACAGGATGATGATGATTTTCTGAATGTTCAAAATGGACTAATACCTCACTGAACTCAGCGTATTACGTCTAGTATTGTGGTTGAATGACATTACGTAAATGCCACATGCATACTTAACAACAGTACGTTGAGAAAATATATCAGGTGATGTTCTTTCCAGAGATTTTCGTATGAACATATTTCATTATTCTCAAGTGAAATGACTAACAGAGCCAAATAAAGGGAAATAATACTGAAATGACTGTCACGAAAACATCAAGGGGAAACAACAAGAAAATTGCGTCTTGGATCTGATTAATGGAAATTCGCGGTAGTAATAAACATTTGAATTGATCATAACAATATATCACATGGTGGACAATCATGGACATTGTCAAGAATGTATTACTACATACATCTGTGAACATTATATTTACGTTTATTCATTCAAAATAACTGTTTATCAAGGAAGTGAACGGTTTGAAAATGTCTTCGACATTGTTCTAAGTACAAGACTGTACTGCGATGCTAGAGACCGTCTTATTAATGCCATATAAGCAGGAACATATTCTCTCTACATATTATTGGAGCTTTCAAGATGTCGAAATAAATCGTTCTGTGAATTGTCCAACCTGGCCTTGAAGTGTAATTCATGTTTTTCAAGTATACGGCTCTTGGGCGGGCTACGAGCGGGACATACCCTTAACTGTGTTTGCTTCTGCATCTAAAGAAGAATAATTGCCACACCACATAATATATTAAGCCTTTAAGCCCAGTAGAAAAGGAGAGCCCGTATCACTCTGGCAGCACAGTGGTTAGTGCACTGGCTTCTAGTTCAGTGGTCCATGGTTCGACCCCCAGTTGAGGTGGGATTTTTTAGACCATAAACGGCTCGGGGTCGACCCAACCTCATGACCAGGTCACCCCTAGTGTGCCGATGGTCAAGAAAATATGGGCCTAACACCATATAACCCAATATGCCTCAATGGACGTTTAACGGGATCCTTTACCTACCTTACCTTTTTGCTGTCTATGACGCAAGTTAGTACTGAACTGAACGTTTATGCACAAGATAGATATATATACAATGTCAAGGAATAATCCGTACTTATGGAAATCCCAGACTTGGAAGACGCTTGAACGGTCTCCACAGCTAGGTTCACTTCATATTGTATCCACTGGAAAGATGGGGAAAAAATATAATCCAGCCGGAAATCGAGAATATTCTCAACGAAATCCTTGACAAACCACCACAGAACAGAGTTCGAACTTTCACATGGAAGCGCAGATGGCAAGTGCTTTAGTGTCAGTGACAATCTCTCAATTCAACTGAAGCTCACACAAGACATAGTCCATTGTTTAAATGTTCACTGTATAGCAAGTAAATCAAATAATAATAAGTTTTAAGGACCACTTTTAATGGTGTTACCAAATGCACTAAAATCAAAAAGAGAAAAGAAATTGTCCGTACGTTATACAGCATAGATTAAAAGTGAATGGTCACTTATCGTTGATCATTAATTCGTTATAAAAAAAATAGAATATATATATATATATATATATATATATATATATATATATATATATATATATATATATATATATATATATAATAAAATTTCTTATAATATATATATTAATATATATATATATATAAATATATATCATAATATATATATATATATATATGAGCTGGGATTGATTAACTAAAACTTAATCGGTTAATAAAATTTCTTTAATCCTGATTCAGGATAACTGACCATCCACTTTTATTCTGTACAATAGAATGTTACACATTTATTTCATTTTTATTTTTCAGTGCCTTTAGTGACAACAATAAAATTGGATCCTAAAACTTTTTTCTTCAATTATTTTCTCTTTATTTGTTTCATGATTTTAAGTCCCAACTGAATATTAATTTTTAAAAAAGTTGTCACCTCCGTCGCGTGAAACTCAACTTTGAATAAAATGTACTATATTAAATTTAAGAGCCTTAAATAAAACTCAAAGAATGTTGTCAGGACTAGAGCTATTTTTCAAAACAAAGGAATCGCAGACCTAGGTGTTGATGACACACATTGATTTCATCGGCATATCGCCGTTCGCCATCCGACGCCTGCCCTTTACAAATAGGAAATACAATCTATATTCACAGTTCAGTATTTCCCTCCCTTTATTTCTCTTCATTTAAAGTGTTTATTTCCACTTGTTTTACTTTGTTTTTTAGTTATCGTTTAAAATCGGCTGGGTCAGTGCCTGTCCAAACTTTAGAGAATGAAATGTACCATGAAAGAGAGTTGCGTGCAAACTTTCAGCTCTGTTCGATAGGTGGATAATACAGTTATTAAGAGTCAACTATTGGAAACACGACAAACATATACACTGCTTGTGACTTAAATAAAAGTGGTTAAAACAGTGTTCATTGTTTTCAAAATAAAGTAATAAAGTCCAGGTAGGAAATCGCGGAGGTAAAAGTACGGTACTGTTTTTTTTTTTAAATTAAAAAAAATATATCCATTGTTAACAGCTATTTTACCTATTCATTTAATAGTGTTGCTGTTATATATGTAACACGCGCACAGAAATAATACGTTCTTTAAAGAAAGTTATGAAGAACTATGGAAAGTAAAACAGGTGTAAAAATAACAAAACAAATACATAAGAAATTAATGATATCATTTTCCTGTCACTAAAGTAAAATTCCTAACTGACATATAAACGAAATAAAATAACTTACTTCATTCTTAAACAGTAAAAGCTCACTGTAAGTCCATTTGTTTAACTCTAGCAGCTTTTATTTGTTCTAGATCTGACAGAACTTGCTTGTTCTAGATAAGAAAACGCTCCCTCGTGCCGCGCAGACGCAGAAAATCACAAACTCAAAGGGCAAACGAAAGTTAACACAAAGCTCTTAAATCAATTTTGTTCCCGTTGCAAAACCCACACGCACTGTGTGAACTGCCAGATTGGCTACAAGACATGACTGCACGTGTTCTCCGAATTTCGTATTCATGAATGAAAACAATTACTTCAATTTCTGAGATGTATACTCATTTTCACTCGTGTGTTACCGGGGCTCGAAAGGGGAGCAAAGAATAGTAACACTGTACCCTACCAGGCATGTCGTATAAAGCGACTAAGGAGGGTTTACCACAAAAACATCAACATACATGGACAAGTCAAATAAAGAATATAAATCAACTCAGCCGCCCAAGACAGAAGAAGGTCCTCTGGAAAGGAGGTGCATGAAGCAACCCAGAGAAAGCCGAAAGGAGTCTGGGTTGCCGAATAACCTTTTTTCGTCTAGGAAAATCTCCAGGATTGGCACCTGGAATGTTCGCACTCTGTGTGAACAAGGGAAAACTGAACAGGTAGCAGCAGAAATGACAAATTACAGGATTTATATCCTGGGTCTCTGCAAGACACGGTGGAAAGGCATAGAGAAGAGGAGATTGATCACAGGAGAAATGGTGTTGTCCTCAGAACATGAGGAGGAAAGAGCCCACCATAGTGAAGGGGTGGCTCTAATGCTGTCCAAGGAAGCACAGAAAGCACTTATAGAATGGGAAGCAATGGGACCCCGAATTATAACAGCAAGGTTTAAATCAGCCCAAAAGAAAGTAAATATAAACATCATCCAGTGTTATGCACCAACAAACGATAAAGAAGAATCTGTGAAAGAAGACTTTTACACCAGACTACAAAATGTCTTGGACAATAAGAAAAGAAAGGACATCACAATTTTGATGGGGGACCTAAATGCGAAAATAGGAACAGACAACACTGGCTTTGAAGAAATCATGGGAAAGCATGGATTATGTATGATGAACGAGAATGGGAAACTATTAGCAAACTTCTGTGCTTCAAATCAACTAGCTATAGGAGGAAGCATATTTCCACATAAGGGAATACATAAAGCAACATGGATATCACCAGACCACAGAACTGAGAATCAGATTGATCACATATGCATAAGTAAGAAGTTTAGGTCATCATTGCATGATGTGAAAGTATGTAGAGGAGCAGATGTTGTATCAGACCACCATCTTCTGTTGGCTAAAACAAAATTAAAACTCAAGAAATTTACAACAGCATATAGCTATAGACAACAGTATACTGTGGATATCTAAGAAATCAGGAAATAAGAGAAACATTTTCAATCACAGTATCCAACAAATACCAAGTACTCCAACAGCTGGAAGATGAAACAGATACGGAAGACCACTGGCAACAAGTAAAAAAATATATGGAACGAGGCATGTGAAGAAGTACTGAGAAAAAGAGAACATCAGCACAAAGCATGGATAACAACAGAAACCATTAGTAACATAGAAGACAGGAAAAACAAGAAAGCAGATTTAAACAGAAGCAAAACCAGAAGCTCCAAAGCCAAGGATCATAAAGTGTACATAGAAGCAAGCAAAGAAGTAAGAAGAAACATCAAAAGAGACAAGATGAAATATATTGATGATTTGGCAAGGGAAGAAGAGGAAGCTGCAGCAAAAGAAAATATGAGAGACCTGTACAACAACACAAAGAAGCTAACAGGGAAATATAAGCAAGCAAATGACCTCATAAAAGATAAGAATGGAAAATTGCTTAGTAATATACAAGAACAAATCAAGAGATGGACAGAACATTTTGAGGAACTTCTCAATAGACCCTCTCCAACAAATCCCCCCCCCCCCCCCCCACACACACACATCCAGCCAGCAGAAGAGGAGCAACAAATCAGCTGTGAACAACCGAGTAGAGGAGAAATAAAGAAAGCCATACAGCTTCTGAAAGATGGAAAAGCAGCTGGTCCAGATTGCATTCCAGCAGAGGCCATCAAAACAGATATTGATACCTCTACAGAGATATTATACAAACTACTTGGCAAATTCTGGGAGAGAGAGGAAATACCAGCAGAATGGAAGGAAGGTTATCTGGTCAAGTTGCCTAAGAAGGGAAATTTACAAGAGTGCACAAATTGTAGAGGAATAATGTTACTATCAGTGCCAGCAACAGTATTAAACAGAATCATCCTGGAGAGATTAAAAGAGTCCATAGACAAGCAACTGAGAGATGAACAAGCAGGTTTTCGACAAAATAGATCCTGTACAGACCAGATTAGCCACATTGAGAATAATAGTTGAGCAAAGTCTGGAATGGAATTCACTGCTTTACATCGGATTCGTGGACTATGAAAAGGCATTTGACAGTGTAGACAGATAATCGCTTTGGAAATTGATGAGACATTATGGAGTTCCCATGAAGATAATTAATTTAATAAAGAAGACCTATGAAGACATGACATGCAGAGTTCTTCATGACGGACAACTTACATAACCGTTTAGGATTAGAACGGGAGTGAGACAGGGATGCCTCTTGTCTCCATTTCTTTTCTTACTAACAATAGATTGGGTTATGAAAACATCGACATCACAAAACAGAAATGGAATCTAGTGGAATTTGACTAAACAGCTTGATGATCTGGATTTTGCAGATGACTTGGCTCTTCTGTCCCATAACCATAATCAGATGCAAGAGAAAATGAAAATTCTCGTTGAGAGGTCACAAAAAGTGGGCTTGAAAATACACAGGGAAAAGACAAAGATTGTGAGAATAAATGCAAGAAATGATAACAGGATTGAACTTGAAGAAACACCACTAAAAGATGTAGAATCATACACATATCTTGGAAGTATTATAGACAAAGTTGGAGAGACGGACAGTGATATCAAAATAAGAATACAAAAAGCAAAAGGAGCTTTCGTTGCTTTGGGAAACATATGGAGAACAAGAGAAATCAAGGCCAACGCAAAAATAAGAATCTTCAACTCAAATGTGAAGTCAATCCTATTGTATGGCTCTGAGGCATGGAGAACAACAAAAACAACAACCAAAAAGCTACAGACTTTTATAAACGGGTTGTTGTATATTTTTGATAGGAGAATTAAGACTTGGGTTAGTCCCTTCTGATTAGATTTGAATAAGTGATGGTCACAGTGAGAGATAGTAATAGCAATAGATTTCCACGAGTGAGATGTAGACTGTGATAGAGACTGTCTCTGAAATCGAGAAATCTTCTCTCTTTCACCTATCTTCTACGACGGATTTAGAGGAGTCAGACAGTCTAAACACACACACACACACACACATATATATATATATATATATATATATATATATATATATATATATATATATATATATATATATATATATATATTACATATATAGTTCTATCTACTCACGTGCACGCACATACAAGACGACAGTTAGACGTACAGACGTGGGAAAACTATAACAAATGATTATATAGATATTCTAGAACGAGCTGACCAACACGCCGATTTAAGTTTAAGGGCAGTTTAATTATCAATATAAACTTCCACCACCACAACATCCAAAATTTACATCAAATATATATATATATATATATATATATATATATATATATATATATATATATATATATATATATATATATATATATATATATATATATATATATATATATAAGCATCAAGTCAATGAATTGCTACCAAAAAAGATATAGACCCACTGGTATGATCTTCCCTCGATGTTTAGCCCTCAGTCCCGTTAGGAGAAGGATGATAGCCCCAAGGAGTCACTGATACATATGATTTAGTCTAATATTTCCCCCTTTTAAGGTATGGACAGACTTGATATCTATGATCTATTCTAAGGGAAAATATGGTTAGCAATACTTGCATAAAGAAAGTTAAGACAGCAAAATTGGGTGCCAAATTACAACAATAAAGAAACACTCAGACCTGCATTCACTCTATTTACTCAGCCGTGGCCACGTGCTCTCTTGCATACTTACAGCTTTGTTAACAGCATCTGGAAACATAATTTTTAGGTCATTCACATACAGAATCGTCAATGGCAGTCTTTGACCAAGAAATCCCCAGTTCCAAAAAGACGGGTTGAATTCTCTGCTTCAGGAAACGATTCCTTGGGTGTTCTTATTTTTCGGATGTCTGTTTAGGTCACATTAAAATTGCCCAGGCACGAACATTAACAACGAGCACAGTGTCAATAGCTTAGGTTTCTAGAAATGAGGAATGTCAGATCGGTGTCAACAGTGTCGGAGTGTTACTGACGTTAATATGTTACTTGCCGCATGGGCTAAAAGGTACTTGCGGTTTTATTCTCTGGAAGAATCAAATCAGGCTCGATGGCCCGTTACTTCTTTAAAAATCGTTAAAGTTCTTGTAAAGGTTATAGACCAAGTCCTTTAAGGAAAGAATGTTTTTGTTCTACACAGATATTTACTCTGTACTTAACGCTGGCAAAGTTTGGGTCACCCCACTATTCACTGAATAAAGAACTACTAAGAACTAAAACCACTTCGACCAACTAATGCCCTCTATCATCAACAGAGATACTTAGAAATCGAACATTCAATTCGACCAACTAATTGCTTCTATAACAGAGATTCTTAGGGCTCGAACGTAGGTTGTTCAAGTCTAACTGCGAAGTTACTGAGTGCATGAAGTCAGGTTTCCAACTCTAGTTATATCTATGAAACGGACAAAGATGTGCGCTATTTCCAAAACCACGCAATAGCCTCCCCTTTCCTTAACACCTGCGTACCTTAGACGCTGGAATAACATGCCAAACGCGTCTTAGACACCTCACTGCTAGCGAAAATGGCCCAGAGTGCCGTGACAGAGGAAACTACCAGACAAATGTCTCATTCTGCCCGTGCAGATGTCGAGTTTCACACCTCACCTGAGCACTCAGCCGATGAAACTACGTTGTGACAGGTGAAAATGCAGACGATATGTCGGCCCAATGTCTGAGATAGATGAATATTCACAGTTTTACGTCTACAACGCAATAACCTCCAGAGCCTGACATCTACGTAATAGAATGCGTATCAGTATGAGAAAGAAAAATGGTAAAGTGAGAATGGGAAAGAAAATATTTTTCGCAAACGAACGAATGCGAAAAATACAGGAAAAGGATAAAAAGTGATAATAAAATAGAGGACATGGGTGGAAGAAAGAAGAGAATATAGAAAATTTATGTGACAGAACGTCCCCCCTTTAAGATATGGAAGCACTCCATGTCTACGTTATGGAAATAAATTTCCTATATCCGTAGCTTCAGGGTGTCTGTCCTCTTCTCTCTCATCTCCCCCCTCCATCTCTCTCCAATTCCTTCTCAAGTCTACTCCCAAAGTTTCCTTTCTCTGGAATGTCTCCCATGCGCGCTTGAAAGAGCGTCGCCGCTTCTGACATGTTTGAAAAATTTCGTGTGTGTGTAGTGGAGTTTCCCTGCCACTATCGTCATCTTCGTCAGTTTTGGCGATAGTCAGGAGATGGTCGAAGGGTGGCACTGGTCTTTCCAAGAATTTCTTTAACAGATTTAAATGGAAAACCTTTTCCTTTCCTTTAATAGAGATCTGGTAGTTAGCCTTAGAAATCTTTTTCAGGACGGTAAACGGCCCTTGCCATCCGATCCTCAGTTGGTTGTTTCCGGAAGGGAGTAACACCAAAACTTTCTCTCCTGCTTCCAATTCTCTTTCTTTCGCGACTTTCCTGTATCGGTTAGCGTGCTTTGTGCGTGCTCGCTTAAAGTTGGTAGTTTCTAGATCCCATCCTTGCTGTAGCCTTTCCGTCAATTCCGATACATATCTACTGGCTGAGACCACTGTCTCATCAGCCTTCTGGTCTGTCAGCGACCAAAGTAAGGCTTCAAGCGGCCCCTTGATAGGTCTGCCGAATAAAAGCGTGGCAGGCTGAAATCCTGTGGACGTATGAGGAGATTCTCTGTAGCCAAATAAAGCTGCAGGAATACAAAGATCCCAATCGTCAGGTTTCACTTGTGCCAGTTTACTTAACATCATGTTGAGGTTTCCGTTAACACGTTCCACGAGCCCATTTCTGGCCGGAGTATATGGCTTTGTGTAGATGTGTTGGGTCCTCTAGATCTTCACGATCT
This sequence comes from Oreohelix idahoensis, assembly GCA_024509875.1. Classification (NCBI taxonomy): domain Eukaryota; kingdom Metazoa; phylum Mollusca; class Gastropoda; order Stylommatophora; family Oreohelicidae; genus Oreohelix; species Oreohelix idahoensis. The sequence continues at coordinate 69,201 of JAMPIV010019130.1, forward strand.
TATCCATCAACAGGTTTCGGTATGGGGATCCGTTATCCGTCAACACTTGCTGAGGGAATCCCAACCGAGTGAAAATCTGCACGAGGGCTTCTGCGACATGCTTGGCATCTGCGCATGTTAGCGGTATAGCTTCTGCCCATAAAGTGCATGTGTCGACTAAGGTCAGGATAAACCTGTTCCTTCTTTTAGTCCTTTCGAAAGGCCCTAAAATGTCGATCACAACCCGTTCGAATGGTGTTCCCACTATTGGCATTTCACCCAAAGAGACTGGGGGTGCCCGTTGCTTGGGTGGCACACGTTGGCACTGGGCACAGGATTTGACATACCTGATAATACCAGTATTTACTCCTGACCACCAATAATGAGTGGTTATCCGTTGGTTTGTGGCGTTCTGTCCCATATGTCCGCTGAAGGGAAGAGAGTGCCCCATTTCTAGGATTTGGCTTCTGTACTATTTCGGTACTAGCAGCTGGTTGTAACCTTGGTCAGGCTTGCCCGTTCTGCGATATAGTACGCCATCCTTAGAAAAAATGTCCCCATGCTGTCTGGGTTCCTTAGCCATGGGCAGTTTCCTAAAGCAGGGTGCCAAAGTAGGGTCCTTTTGTTGCGCTTCTGTTCCATAGGTAACAAATTAGGCACAGGCTCCCGTTCCTTCTTGGTTTGCCCTCTTGTAGTTACTGATGCCACAATCGGCTCTTCCGGTTTCCCAATAAACACGTATCTACCGCCAAGTATGACTGGGTAGATGGGGTCATCCATAACAGCTGCTTTGATCACGCCTCTGACAAACTCAGAGTGGATCTCCACCAGTGCGATGGGAAGCGCTGTAGGTGCATCACTCTTAAGAACTCCACAAATTTCGACGGTCTCTCCTGTCTCTTGACCGGGTTTAACCAGGTTTCTGGCAACAATGCAATCAAAAGAAAGCCCCGTGTCAAATAAACATAAAGTTTGAGAACCGTTCAATGTAACAGTACCTCGTGTTGAGGGTGTATCCCCAACAAGTTGGGAATCACTGTTAATAATTCCGCCTTGCGAGACTGATAGTAAGCATCCGATGCGTTTAGGCTCGGTGTGCTCACTCTGATCATTTGTCCCGTGCTCAGGGGTTCTCCCTTTGCCACCTTGTCCTTTCTGGCTGCGCTGCCATGTACGGCGGTCGGGTTGATCAGACTGTTTACTGTGGTTGGGATACTTGTTTTTGTAGAACTTGGATTTTTCAGGAGGGGGGTTTTGAGGTCCAGTTTCTCTGTGGTTATTCTGATTAGAAGCATGAGAAGATTGGTCTAGATTATTCTTTCGAAAATGCTCTTCTGTCGGTTTCCGTTTTGTGGCCGGTAGTTCAGCCAGCGCATTTTGATAACGCTCAGACTTTTCTAAGATGTCTGCAAGCTTTTCTGCACCCTGCTCAGCTAGAAATCTCCGGGTATCAGCAGACAAAGTGTTCTTTATTTGTTCTGTTATAACAAATTCCTCAAGACCTTCATAGGTAGAGGGGAGCTGTGAAAGCTCAAGGCACTTAATCAAGTATCCCTTTAAACGAGACGAAAACAGCTGGAAAGTTTCAGAGCTCTCCTTCCTGCTGTTGCGAAACAGTTGCAAATACTTTCGCGCATTCATTTCAAAGCGCTCAAGTAACGCTTTCTTCAACAAGTCGTAATTGTCTTGTTGGCTACTTTCATGTTTGGCGTAAACATCATACGCACTGCTTTTCAAAGCCTGGGAAAGCTTCATATTCTAACGCGACCTCTCTAAACCGTACAGAGTTGCAATTTTCTCAGATTTTTCTAAATACGTGACAATCTTCTCATTTGGACAAGGGAAAGATTCTAGCGCAAAAGACATAGCCGTGAGATGAGTAGATTGTGTGTTAGAAGGATCAGTTAAAGAGGAATGAGGAGAAGACTCTCCATTGCTGGAGGTAGAGGCAGCACCACGGCTTTGGAACTCTAGAGTCTTAAGCGCCAACTCGTGCTGTCTCTGTTTCTCTTTTTCCTCAATGTGTCTCTCCTCCCTCTCCTTCTCCTGCTGTTTCTCCTTCTCTCTTTCCTCATGCTGTCTCTCCTACTCTCTTTCCTCATGCTTCATCCTGCAAATTTCCATTTCCTCATCCATCTTCTTCTGCTGTAATAGACGGTCTGCTTCTTCCTTCCTCCTAGCTTCTTCTGCTTTCCTCTCCGTATCATATCTGTCACGTTCGTCCCTGACAAAAGCTTTCGCTTCCTCTCCGTCCAAACCTTCTTCTCTTGCCTCGTCCCTGAGGATCTGTCTAAGCTTTGCCCTCTCTGCCATAATAAATAGCTGACTGAGACTTGTCAAGGAAGAAAAGAAGAAAAAAGATACACTGGTTCCTACCACTTGCGAGAAAATACCAAAACAAAAGATGAGATACTTTTACCTGGGATACCTCCTCCTATGATATAGTGTCTAACTATCGCTGCTATTAATCGGCAATAAAGCACCTAATGCACACGACTACGCCAAATAAATGGTAGTTAAGATTACTCGCTGAAAAAATAAGTTGCTACAGTGGAAACAAAATAATTATTGCAAAAATTTTAGGAGAAAAAAAAATTCCCTTAATTTTTAATCCACTATCAAGTTCACCCCTGAAGTTAGTTAGGGTAAGGGAGGCAATTAACAGGACGTAATTGTCTGAACGCACTCCTTAGCTTAGCTCAAACACCTACTGCTTCAGAACCCTGTGAACGTTATACACTCACACCTTTACCAGCGTTTAGTATTACAAAATCAATATTAACATATATTCCGACAAAACCAACCTGTAACTCAAATGTATAATGCTCAATAATGCTGTGGAAAAAAAGCAATTATTAGTTGTGTGGTCAGCACGCCCATAAACAGATCGTTTCGTCTAGGGGATAAATTATTTTTAAAAGATACAAAACTCACAAGACATCACACTCTTACTCTATATCAGAATACAGAATCTTACAGACGAGCTGATATTTGTCGACTCGTCTTCCTATTCTAAATTCAAAATCCCATTAGACGAGTCCACTATTGTCGTACTCGTCTTCCTATTCTAAGTTCAAAAATCCTTCGGACGAGACCACATTCTGTCGTCGTTGCTAAGGATTTTTAGTTCAATTCCTGGAACCGAGCGCACATTTGTCGTAGATTTTTGATAGGAGAATTAAGACTTGGGTTGGTCCCTTCTGATTATATTTGAATAAGTGATAGTCACAGTGAGAGATAGTAATAGCAATAGATTTCCACGAGTGAGATGGTAGACTGTGATAGAGGCTGTCTCTGAAATCGAGAAATCTTCTCTCTTTCACCTATCTTCTACGACGGATTTAGAGGAGTCAGACAGTCTAAACACACACACACACACACACACACACACACACATATATATATATATATATATATATATATATATATATATATATATATATATATATATATATATATAACATATATAGTTCTATCTACTCACGTGCACGCACATACAAGACGACAGTTAGACGTACAGACGTGGGAAAACTATAACAAATGATTATATAGATATTCTAGAACGAGCTGACCAACACGTTGATTTAAGCTTAAGGGCAGTTTAATTATCAATATAAACTTCCACCACCACAACATACAAAATTTACATCAAATATATATATATATATATAACCATCAAGTCAATGAATTGCTACACAAAAAAAAAAGATATAGACCGCTGGTATGATCTTCCCTCGATGTTTAGCCCCCAGTCCCGTTAGGAGAAAGATGATAGCCCCAAGGAGTCACGGATACATATGATTTGGTCTAATATTTCCCCCTTTTAAGGTATGGACAGACTTGATATCTATGATCTATTCTAAGGGAAAATATGGTTAGCAATACTTGCATAAAGAAAGTTAAGACAGCAAAATTGGGTGCCAAATTACAACAATAAAGAAACACTCAGACCTGCATTCACTCTATTTACTCAGCTGTGGCCACGTGCTCTCTTGCATACTTACAGCTTTGTTAACAGCATCTGGAAACATAATTTTTAGGACATTCACATACAGAATCGTCAATGGCAGTCTTTGACCAAGAAATCCCCAGTTCCAAAAAGACGGGTTGAATTCTCTGCTTCAGGGAACGATTCCTTGGGTGTTCTTATTTTTCGGATGTCTGTTTAGGTCACATTAAAATTGTCCAGGCACGAACATTAACAAAGAGCACAGTGTCAATAGCTTAGGTTTCTAAAAATGAGGAATGTCAGATCGGTGTCTTCTTTCAGGTTAAGAATTTATTTGGTCACCACACCACTAGTCAACAGTGTCGGAGTGTTACTGACGTTAATATGTTACTTGCCGCATGGGCTAAAAGGTACTTGCGGTTTTATTCTCTGGAAGAATCAAATCAGGCTCGATGGCCCGTTACTTCTTTAAAAACCGTTAAAGTTCTTGTAAAGGTTATAGACCAAGTCCTTTAAGGAAAGAATGTTTTTGTTCTACACAGATATTTACTCTGTACTTAACGGTGGCAAAGTTTGGGTCACCTCACTATTCACTGAATAAAGAACTACTAAGAACTAAAACCACTTCGACCAACTAATGCCCTCTATCATCAACAGAGATACTTAGAAATCGAACATTCAATTCGACCAACTAATTGCTTCTATAACAGAGATTCTTAGGGCTCGAACGTTGGTTGTTCTAGTCTAACTGCGAAGTTACTGAGTGCGTGAAGTCAGGTTTCCAACTCTAGTTATATCTATGAAACGGACAAAGATGTGCGCTATTTCCAAAACCACGCAATAGCTTCCCCTTTTCTTAACACCTACGTACCTTAGACGCTGGACATAACATGCCAAACGCGTCTTAGACACCTCACTGCTAGCGAAAATGGCCCAGAGTGCCGTGACAGAGGAAACTACCAGACAAATGTCTCATTCTGCCCATGCAGATGTCGGGTTTCACACCTCACCTGAGCACTCAGCCGATGAAACTACGTTGTGACAGGTGAAAATGCAGACGATATGTCGGCCCTATGTCTGAGATAGATGAATATTCACAGTCTTACGTCTACAACGCAATAACCTCCAGAGCCTGACATCTACGTAATAGAATGCGTATCAGTATGAGAAAGAAAAACGGTAAAGTGAGAATGGGAAAGAAAATATTTTTCGCAAACGAACGAATGCGAAAAATACAGGAAAAGGATAAAGAGTGATAATAAAATAGAGGACATGGGTGGAAGAAAGAAGAGAATATAGAAAATTTATTGATCATAATCTCTATGTGACACGGGTGCTTGCGTAGAATAGAAGGACTGAAATGGTATGACAAAGTCACAAATGTGGAATTGATGACAAGAACCAAACAAGTGCAAGTGGAACAAGAGTTGAGAAGAAGACGCTGGCGATGGATAGGACACACATTGAGGAAACCTGTTGATAGCATTACAAGGCAGCCCTTGTTCTGGAATCCACAGGGAAAGAGAGGCAGAGGTAGACCAAAAAACACATAGAGAAGAGAACGGGATACAGAGGTGAAAATGATGAGGAAAACATGGAAATAACTTGAGCGGATGGCACAGGACAGGAAGACTTGGCATGTGTTTGTTGAAGGCCTATGCTCCTCTGGGAGCTAAAGGGTATTGATTGATACTCATTTTACCAAAAGCTAAATCATTTTATTGTTTGTTGTGGTTTTTGTGGTTTTAAGAATGTTCTACAGGATGGAGGTAACCGCTCACGTGCCCAACACTCCTTAGTCGTCTCTTACGACTTGCAGGGTAGGTTGTAGTGTTACTCCCCCTATCGGGCCCCGGTAACACACAGGACAACTGTTGATAGCGTTGTCAGGTAGTACTTGTTCTGGAATCCACAAGGTAAGACAGGTATAGGGAGACCACGGAACACATGAAGAAGAGAACTGGAGAAAGACTTGAATGGCACCAAGAAAACACAGAAATACCTTGAGCTGACGTCACACCATAGGAAGACTTGGTATGAGTTTGTTAAAGGCCTATGATTCTTGGAGGGGCTGAAGGATGAGGATGTTGAAAAGCATTTGACATAAGTTTAGCATCATGTTTACCTATAGGTACACCTTGAAAACAGGAGCAAGTAACCCGTCAAAGCACGAACCCCCGGGGGGGGAGGGGGAGGAAGAGTTATATCGTGTCCTTTCTGATACATGTACTGATGACGACACCAATTCTGCTATGATCATTTCCATTCCATTTCAACTTCTTTAAATCTTTGTACTCAAATTTATCTTGGTTTGCTTTGGTTTGGTTTGCTTTGGTTTGGTTTGGTTTGGTTTGGTTTGGTTTTAAGGACTGTCTTCATTGCACACGGACTACTCCATCAGTGCTCCGATCTCCTCCCTTAGATCACACAAGGGGATCTCAGCACAGTGCACGAACTCCGTAGCACCGGCGAGGATCCCAATGTGTGTATATAGGAATCACACATTCTATAAATATTTTTGTGGTGGGTAGGTTTCTAATTTTTAAATTTGCCCAGGGCTGCGGCCTGATAGGCCTACTCTTTACGATTTCCAACTGCCGTGGGATTTTTAACGTGCGCAACTTGCACACGGGACTTCATATTTTTTCGCCAGTATCCGAGAAGGCTAGGCATCCGATCTCACAACCCAGGAGACCCGGGGGGGGGGGGGGGGGGGGGGGGGAAGGGAGTATGACATCATTAGGACCACAGGTTCTGAAATAAAATTTCCATTAATTATATTTCCTCAACTGGGAATCGAACCCGGTACCAATCTAGAACTCGGGGCGGGCGCCATACTTTATAGCCACTCCGACCCCAAAAAACTTATAATTATGGTCAATGAATGCACTATGAAAATAAAATTGAAATACCTGCGTGCTCTTTTAATAGGTGTTCAATTTAGCTTTCACTGTGTAAAGTGCGGTGTTCTGTTTCATTTTTCTTATGCTTATAAAGTTTTAATGAATTTATTCTTTTTTTTTTTTTGGAATAAATTTCAGCGCCTCCTTCCAAGTCGGCGCGTGGTGCGGCCGCACCGCTTGCATCACCGAAGAGCCAGTCCTGTCTAGAATGTCTAAACTCTAAACGAACATGGAAGCACCGGACAGGTAGCAGCAGAAATTGAACTACATGTTTCGTGTTGTTTTTAATAACATAACATTTTGTATAACCTCTAAATAGACCAGCACTTCAATATCCCTCAGACTTCAGTCGCCAGAAACAGAGTTACAAGGTATCTATGAAAAAAAAAAAAACGAAATAAGGAAGAAATAAAGAAAGCCATAAACCTTCTAAGAGATGTGAAAAGCAGCGTGTCCAGATGACATCCCCGCTAAGGCCATCGCAGCAAACATATAAACATCTACATTAGACATCAGTGGCGGATCTACTATGAAACTAATGAAGCTTAAGCTTCAGGGCCCCTAATCCCGGAGGGGCCCCAAAAGCGACTTTAGTCCACATTGCTTAAAAATGTTGGGTCTTCTGTATGAGAATGGGTTTTTAAACAATAATAATATTAATGATATAATGTAATTCAATACAAAATAATAGTTAAAATAAAAATTAAAAGGTTATTAAAGTATCATGTAGGCTAGCCGTAAACGAAAAAACGCTTTCTCAGAAAGTTGACCTAAATTTTGTTCCTTTCAAACCATGCGACAATAGTCGCACGACTCAAATTGATTAATTTTTTGTTGTATATATACTGCTGAAAAAAAGTTAAAGGCCACTTTCAGTTTTTAGGTCATTTCAACTAAGCTGTTTTTTTTAAAACCTGAACACTCAGTCAAAAAAGTTTTGCTGCATTTTGTTGCATGCTTAAACAATGTTTGTTAATCTGACAATAAATCAAATCTGTGTTACGTGTGTGTACCTCCAAGGTCAATCAAATGTACGTGATGGAAAGGGAAATAATGCATGTTTGAAAATGCTTCCTATGGCAAAGCCTGTTGATAACATTGCTGAAATTTGCAAGTCGTGACTATAGTGAACACATGTCACCCAATTTTTGGAAGGAACGGGCAATGGGTATGCTTGTAACATTTACCATTTTAGCCATGGCTCAGCGAAGACGCTTGACCAATGTTGACAGATGGAGAGCGATGGCATGGCTGCAGGATGATGTAGGGCTGCGAGAAGTTGCTAGGAGATTAGGAGTTGCCCACCCTGTCATACAAACTCTGCCTGATCGTTATAATGCAACCGGCAGTGTCGCAGAACAACACAGGTCAGGACGTCCAAGGTCTACCACAAGACGGCAAGACACGCTGAGCCGTGGCTAAAATGGTAAATGTTACAAACATACCCATTGCCCGTTCCTTCCAAAAAGTGGGAGACATGTGTTCACTATAGTCATGACTTGCACGTGAAAAGCAAATTTCAGCAATGTTATCAACAGGCTTTGCCATAGAAAGCATTTTCAAACATGCATTATTTCCCTTTCCACCACGTACATTTGATTGACCTTGGAGGTACACACACGTAACACAGATTTGATTTATTGTCAGATCAAATATTGTTTAAGCATGCAACAAAATGCAGCAAAACTTTTTTGACTGAGTGTTCAGGTTTAAAAAAAAAACAGCTTAGTTGAAATGACCTAAAAATTGAAAGTGGCCTTTAACTTTTTTTGAGCAGTATATTTCAACAATCCCAAAATTTGAGAGTCAGTAGCACAGATGTTGTAAAGGTGGAGTGTCGCGGTAAGTTGGCTGTTCTGCTGTGGCTAATGTAATTTTCCCTCCTTTTTAACAGAGGTCAAGACCCTAGAGGAATAACAATGAGTTCACGAAAGAACTTAAATTAAGTGGATACAAAAACGCAAACTCAAGGAAAAGCGATCTGACGAAATCTCTAAATGTCAAAAACTAACAAACTATTTGGCAATGTCAAGTTTGTCAACACCTACAGTTGAAACAAGCCAAGCAAACACCATTGAAGCCACTGATAGTGCACAAACTGCGGGTGCTCATTCTAGCAATAGTCAACCCACTGTTGATGCTTTTGATAGATGACGATCACAGTGGTCAACGTGAAAGTAGCGCGGAACAAGCAGAGACTGAGCAGAAACATGAACAGGAAGCAAATTCAGTGATTTCAAAGAATACAGTGACCTCTAAAACTGGCCCATAACAGTTGATAATGATTTCATACAGAATTGTTTAATGTAAGACATAGGGTTTTTTTTCAAAATAATAAGCCAGATGATGATATCGAATCAAGCAGGGTTTACAAGGAGCAAAACGGAAGTTTCTGAAACAAATATTTTGAAAAAAAGATTGAAAAATGGCCAGACTGTGATGAGATCCTGGTTAGTTTACTCAAAGAGCGAAGGCTGTATATACTGTTTTGTTTGCAAACTCTTTTCTAAATGCCAAACATCACTTACAACAGGTGGGTTTTCTGACTGGATGAATGTACTCAGAACTTTGAAAATCATGAAGATAGCATGGAACATAAGAGGGCGATGTTGTGTTGGATAACAAGAAAGTCAATTTAAAATTCTGTGGATCAGCAACTTAAAGAACAGATTACAAAAACCATACAGTACTATTTTGAAGTACTGAAAAGAGTTGTAGCTGTTATAAAGTTTTTAAGTGAAAGAGGTTTGGCATTTAGAGGTCATGAGGAGAAGTGGGGCTCACCAAATAATGGAAACTTCATCGGGGCCATTGAACTTATTACAGAATTCGACCCATTTTTACATGAACATCTCGAGAAATGTAAAAATGAAAAAGTAAATGCTACTTACGTATTCAAAACCGTGTATGAAGAATTGATAGAAATTTTGGGAAAACATGTGCAAGATGAAACTGTGAATCAAATCAACAACCTAGACACCAAATACTACTCTATTATTGTTGCCTGATCTGACACATGTTGACCAGCTGGTAATTGTGGTTCGATACTGCTATAATGGAAAACCCTGTGAGAGATTTTTAACATTTTTACCGATAGAAAACCATTCATCCACGACCTTGTTCAACAAAATACAACAAGTCTTGGGTGAACATAAGCTTTCACTTGAAAATATCCGTGCTCAGTCCTATGATAATGCATCTAACACGAAGGGCTCGGAGAAAGGGCTGCAAGCACTCTTTAAAAACATTAACAGGTACGCAGACTATGTACCATGTGCAGCACATTCACTTGACCTTGTTGGAGAAAAGGCAGTGTCTACTGTACCTGAAGTTGTTGACTATTTTGGCATTTTGCAGGAGCTGTATGTTTCCTTTTCTGGATCTCCACGAAGATGGGGGATTTTAAACACACAGAGAAATCTACATTTTTCTCTAAAGAGCTTAGGTGTAACTAGATGGTATGCACACTGTGAAGCAGTCCGGGCAATTAAAAATGGATATATGGGTATGTTACAAACTCTCAAACATATTTTTGAAGACTCAGAAGAGAAGCCTGAATGTAAACGAGATGCAAAGAATTTATACAACAAGTTGGTACAGCTGGAATATGCTATTTTAACAGTCGTATGGGAACAAGTAAGAAACTCCAAACCCCTGGTTTTGATGTATTTGAAGGTTATCTTCTGCTTTCATCTTTACTTTCGTTTGTTAAAGAACTCAGAGAAAATTCAGCCGATAGGATTGTACACTATGAATATGAAGCAAAAGGTTTGTGTGAAGGTATCACTTCAAGTTAGTCTGATGCTTCCAAATGCATTGTTACAAGGACATTTTCAGATGGAACAAGTGGTATTGCTTCTTTGAGAGGAGCTCACAAATTTAGGATAGAAGTTCTATATCAACTCTATGACTGCTTGATAATCCAGTTACGCAAGAGGATTGACCCATATGAGCAGACTGTGAAAAGGTTCAAGTTCCTCTCAGAATTAGTGAACAATTCTGAAATTGATGAAGACAGTATTAAACTTATAATATCGTATTACAAAGATGATATTGACCACAAATTAGTAAACGAGTGTTATCAGTTCAAAGAATATTTGCACCTTAGGAAATCTCAGAACACAGAAGAAAACACGCCATATAAAATGCAATGCGCAGAAGTTCTTCAGCTTATTTGTGAGCAACACCTAATTGAAGTGTTCCCCAATATTACTACTGCGCTTAAGCCGTACTTGACAATGCCCATCACGAGCTGTGAAGCAGAAAGGAATTTTTCAAAGCTATCCTTTACACACACAAAAAAACAAATTTCGGTCTACCATGACTGAAGAGCGCTTAAATCCTTTATGCATATTGTCTCTAGAAAATGACATTGCAAGGAAGCTCTCATATACAAAATTTACGTGAATACAACGTTGCTAAAATACCTCCAAAGATAACATGTAAGGATTTTAAAAAATAATGCGTAGGCTGCTGATAATCGCCCAGACCGCGGGTAATCATCTCCCTCCATAAAAAATTGACTTTGCTAGACAGGAGGGGTAACGGCGGATAAAAAGGAAAAAAATATGACTGGAAAGATTGCGTGAGACTAGAAAGGCTAAGGAGACGCAATTGGGGGGGGGAAACGGGGGGGGGGGGGGGGGGGGGGGAAACGGAGAAAAGTCACGTTTCCCAAGTTGACATAAAGTAAGGAACTCGACAGAAGGGACCTTGGATATGTTACGCCACAGTCATTTATTGGTCGCTTTTGCGATACCAAGCGTTTGATTTGAATTCAGCGGCAGAACGCAGATGTTTGGAATATTACAAAAATTAAAAAGTAACTTTTTCGTAATATTAATGTTAGGAATATAAAAATTAGCTGGCCGGATGGCCCATTCTGAGCAGTGAACTAATATGTTCTTAATTTTACAGACGGATAGATAATATTGAAGATAATGACAAAAGACAGTGTTGTTCACATCAGCGACAGACTGTATGGAATAAAAAGTGTCGCTATTTGCACAAAAAAACACGACCTTGAGACGCAGGTGTTCAAATCAACTTAGTAGGGAAGCGAAGGGGACATTGGTGGGAGCTGTGTCTAAATATAACTTTTAACGACAAAATTTTGGAGGGGAGAGAAAGGTTGGTTCAAAAATCAAGTACGTTTTGAAAAAAAAAAACAAGTAGAGACGGACAGACTAACAGATAAACATCCATACTTGACTGAAGCATGACTGAAATGACTTTAGGGTAGGAAATTTGAATTTGAAATAAACCTAGGCAGTGATTGGCCACAGACAATCATTTTTATCGGCGCTCAGACGAGAAAGTTGGGGCCATTCCTCAATAGTTGTTCGATGATAGACACAGTATTTTAAAGTGTGGTGATTTCCAAATGAAAGAAAGTGAAATAAGTTCAGGGACGCCATACTATAGCCAGCAGCTCAGCTGAGTTTTGCTAGCATTTCTGTGTTCTTTATTCATAATCTGGTAAGATTGAAATTATTTTTTTGTATATTTTGAATATTGTTTAATGTTCGAGTGATTTGATACTGCCATATCATAATCTAGCCTTACAAACAAGTAGGGATTTGCTCTAGACCCCCCGCCCAAGTCAGGGTCTAGGGACCAACAATATACATAAACTCCAGCAAGGGTTAGGAAAGACAGATCAAGTGTTGAGAATAATGAAACATATTACCTATCCACTTTTAGGGAAGGAAACTAATAAATATTTTTCAGAATCTATAGTCTGGGAGGACCTATCTGATGTAAAACCACCATGGTAAATGTGCTGTTTGGTCAGAGATCTGACCTGTCTGTATGATGTGGTTGTTGTGTCCGTGTTGTGTCCAGACGTGGGTAGAGAATAGAATTTTGACACATAGCCAATACTTTGATTGCAGAGCTGTGAGTTTCAGTTGTCAACAAGGCGGTGTCCATTCAGTTGGTGATTTTACTCGAGTGTATCTGTGCAGTACGTTGTGACAGAGACCACTATTATTGCCCGCCAGCACGGAGAGGTGGGACCACCAGATTTCAGCACCAGAGCTACATATGCCAGTTGAGTGAGCCTCTGGTCTGCTGGAAGTTCACCAACGCCTTTTAGTTACTAATACCCCATAAAATTCCTGCAATTTACTGGACACTGTGTAGTCAATATAGACAGGTGTGATGAGGCCACCCCCTCCATTTATAGTATTCATGATTTCTTTCCTTAAATCTTTTTTTTTTAATAAATTATCTAAATGTATATAATTCTAGACACTCTTGATTTAGTTATGTATTAAATTTTGTCCACATTTATTTCATCTGTGGGTGTATCTTTTTCACAAAACATTAAATCATTCTAGAATTTTAATCTCTTTCATTAAAAAAAAATTGAGTGTGAGGTCGTAGTGGTAGCCCTTCTGAAATTCACAATACATTTATCTCAGGCGCCTTCACAGTGGCCTCTATACATACAGCCCACCATCATAAATTTACCATCCAAACCCACTACAATATGACAAAACTGTACGTGAATATGTTGCTAGAAAAAACAGAAATAACAGTATTTTATAAAATGTGCTTCATGTAGTATGTTCTGGTAAGTTTAACTTTTCCTTCTGAGCACAAATCTCTTATGGATACACCTTGTCAGCCTTGTTTTTTTAACAAATGTATTAAAATATTTTATATTTTCCTCATTGCTAATTTTCTTATCTTATAATTTTCTTGGTATGTCTTCAACGAACTAATTCTGAATGATGGAGGCAATCATTAAAATAGTTCAGATTTAAAAATCACATATACCAAGGTGGATAGTGGTTTAGTGATCAGAACATATGCCTTCCAAGCAAATGTTCTGCATTCAACTCCCAGCAGAGCTGTTTCTTTTTTGAAAATTCATTCATTTGTCTTCAGTTTTTATATGTGTGTTGTTGTGGATCTACTATAACGTTTGAACTTCAGGTTCTCCAAGTCCATTTATCTCTATAATACATTTCTTTTCCACCCTCACAAATTTTTTTTTTTTTAAATAAAAGGGGCCCCTCCAAGAGTTCAAGCTTCAGGGCCTCCAAAATGTAGATCCGCCACTGTTAGACATACAACTTGATAAAGTCTTGAGGAAAGAAGAAATACCACACAACGAGCAGGAAAGACATATGGTCACGTTGTCAAAGAAGGGAGATTTGCGGGAGTGCAGAAATATTGAGGGATAATAATTATTAAACAGGAGCCTTCGTATTTTTCTTCTTCAGGCAATATGCTAATTGGTGAAGTTGATTGCGTCTCTCCGCTCCTTTTTGTTCCCAGTTCTCTTCATTAGTTCTGTAGCTTGCTTCTTTCCTCGCCGTGATGTTAAACTATCTCTTTTCTCATTAAACGTGTATGCCGTAACATTATTTTTATAACATTCTCAAACAAGAAAGTGCATTGTTTCCTTCTTATGATTGTCCCATAACCGATACTGCCGTAAGGTAGGGAAGTGTTAGAGACTTCACCAAACTATGTCCAGCATCGAGAGGTGGGGTGACCAGCTCCCTTCCTTTTCCTTCCCTAACTCAAGAGCAGAAAGGTACCCATTTAGAGTGGACTGGATGGTGACAATACCGTGATTCGAACCCAGCACCTTAACTGCGAGATACAAGCGCTCTAACCACTCTGTCAAACGGACACTCTTCCTTCTAATACGCATGGTAAAAAGCTTTGGTGGCTCTTCCACTTTGAGGACATTCTCATCACTCTTTTTTCCAGCTGTGCGTTGTATTCTTAAATCTCTCTATTTCTGTGACCCCTAGGGATTATCTTAACTTAGTCGTTCCTCTTCTACCCTGGGGTATAGAGGTTTGCCAGAGAGCGCCATGCTATCCTATCGGCTGTCTTCCCCGCTGCCTTGGTTCTAGTCTAGTCCTCGGTCCTTCAGAGATTGTCTAATGTTGTCCTTCCAGCGAACTCTGGGGTTTTATTACTTATTATAATACTGTTGCCCCATCGTGTAAAATAAACTGCGACAGAAACTACCACTGTAAGAGCGCATGAATACTTTAGTGTAGCCTTCCTGGGGACCATCTGCAGTGGTAGTCCATAAAGAGTAAATCCGAAAATTATGAAAATGAATATTGTAGCTATTCTACATGCAAACTTGTTTCTAGTTACTTGTTTACTTGTAGTGAACGCGTATATTGTAAACAGTATTAACCTATATGGTGGTTCATTTTTATTAATGAATTAAATATATACGTTATTTCAGAGACATTCAGTAACCAGATCTCCATATTTCTCCAGATTACAGAATAACACAGTACTTTGATTTATGTTTATGGATAAAAGCCCGTGTCGAAATAACAAAACAAACACAGCTTTGTAAACAAATACAACTAAACGAGCAACAGACAGCACACAACAAATACATACGGTTCCACCCAGTTTCTTTTTCCTGATAACAATCTGCTGGTTATAATCAAGAACAGTTGGACGTGTGTGTTCGATGCCATCCAAAACTCGCCCACGTTGTTAGGGTTAGCAATAGGGTTAGGTAAGGATTAGGGTTAGATTTCGAAACGTAACCCTAACCCTTACACCTTATTACTGTGTCTCTGAATTCTTTTTTCAAGGCTGTATCAAACACGCGTCCCCCTCTTCTTCATTTAAAAACAACTTCCTTCCTACCATCACAGCAAATCCCCCCCCCCCCCCCCCCCAACCCTGTGACGAAATGGACGATCTCTTCACGATCTCGGTTTCACTCCGACAGGATCGGAGACATATTTTGTACTGATTTTTATTTGTGTACTTTTAAAAGTACCAATTTCTTCTCATTATCGGTTAAGGAGCAAGTAGTTTGTATGTTCAAACATTTGTGACACTCCTTTCAGATAATGTTTATCCCAGCCTGCGAGAAGCAACTAGATAAGATGAGCGCCGGCGTGTTTAGATTAAACCGCTGATAAGCAACTCGTTTGTTAACAAGCTGGGCAAACACGGAGTTTCGCGTGCTCATACAAAAGATAACGAGATTACTGTCTGTGTGACACATGTGGGCAGGCAAGTGTGACATAAGCGCTCGGGTCATCCTTGATACACCAACATTTTGTTAATAAAGTAATAAGTATCACAGCTTACCCATGTTGTCATGTGTGTCTACCGATCTGCATGTGAGAGTGTATGCAAGGCATCAGATGCCCATATACGGTAATACGTGACCTTTGCAGGCACGCACCTTATTTTACGTGGGACTATTTTGAAAATAGCACACTGTCGCATAGAGATTTATGATCAATAAATTTTCTATATTCTTTTCTTTTCTACCCGTGTCCTCTACTTTATTATCGCTCTTTTATCCGTTTCCTGTTTTTTTCGCATTCGTTCGTTTGCGACAAAATATTACTTTCCAATTCTAACTTTCGCCTGTTTCTTTTCTCATTTAGAAACGCATTTTATTGCATAAGATGTCAGGCCCTGCAGTAGACGAAATAATGTGAGAAATTCTTTCTCGAGAGACCGAATGGCAGACATTCGTCTCGTTTTTCCATGACACTCACGCTTCTACGGCTAGTTCTCAGCGTGAGGTGTTAAGACGCGTATTGACAGGTTATCGCAGGCGTCTGAGTTTTTGCTAAGTGTTAGACGGGAAGGGGAGGCTATTTCGGATTTTCGAAATAACGTGGGATCCTTTGTCTGTTTCATATATCTACCCAGTAGCTGAAACTTGACTTCATTCAGTCCTCCTAAATCTGCAGTAGACAGATCACTCGTGCTAGAAAATATCTTGTATATTGCAAAGTTCTGAGTTTCTTGGCAACATTTTGCCGAGTTCTAGACTACCATTATATTGAAGGATTCTAGTTCGTGGTATTAATCTGTAATTCTGTATGGAGGTAAATATATATATCTAGTAGAATTGAGTGATTCAGTGATAACCGCTTATTTCATTTTACTAGTTAGATTTCTGTGCAGAAGAAATTAATTTATAAGTCTGTTATATTCTCTAGTCGACGTGTTTCAGTGGATAGCAAAATAAATTATAATTTCTAGCTTAAACTCATGCAGCTATAAATAAATTTTATTAAATTGCTAGTAATTAGTCGAGTGTATTTTAAACTAACTTATAACTGCACTGATTCATCAATGAGTATTGACGAGATACGTACGTATTTCTAATTCATGATGATTGATTTTATGAATATAACTTATATCACTGGAGATTTAAACGATAAAAACAAGTTCTACGCTTGCAGTTTATAATGTAAGTTATAACCGAGGAATAGTATGTATAAGTATTTTATATGTTTGTTTTTCTTTATTCAGTGAAAACTGGGGTAGCCAAACTCTACCAGCGTTTAAGTACTGATGAGAAATATCTGTGAAGAACTTAACATTCTTTTAATTAAAGACGTGTGGGTATACAAAGTAAAACCTGTCTGGCATTGTGTTTGCATCCAGAACGACAGAGTACCCATTTTCACAAACTTTAAGACAAATTGAATAACTGCGCCTACCGAGCCAGATTAAATTCTTCCTGATAAAACATCAAGTACATGCAGCCTCTGTGGCGAAAAATATTACCAGCATTAACTTTCCGACGATTTTGACAAAGGGTGGTGTGAACAATAATAATTTTTTGAGAGAAGTTACCAACCGGTCATTTTCCTAAATACGGGAAACCTCTTGATTCTGACATTGTGGGCCCGCTAAAACTAATTCTTACCTGAACTGAGTAAAGTGACAATAACTAAATCTGAACAAAATATCGCATGAAGAGGACGCTTCCCGGACCCATTGGATGAAACCAAGATCTGCAGAGCTGGGTATCCGCTTCATCAAACGAAAGGCAGATTTACGTTGCGTGTGTCATAAAGTGCGCCAGACGGCGAACATCATCCAGACATTAGGTAAGAAAGTGAGACAGGGATCCCTGCTGAAAGAACAGAGTGAGAGTAGACTGAGTGATGTTTTTTTTTTATATATGCACCCACTTTGTAATTTCTTTATGCAAGTTTTGTTGCTAACAATATTTTTCCTTAGGATAGATTAGAGTATTTAAGTCTGTTCATACCTTTAAAGGGAAATCATTAGACTACAGCAGATGTATCCGTGACTCTTTGGGGCTATCACTTTTCTTCTAACAGGACTGTGGGCTATACATCGAGGGAAAGGATCATACTAATGGGTCTATCATTCGTGTAGCAATTCATTGACTTTATAACTATTTGTATATGTTTGATGTAATTTTTATGTGTTGTGATGGAATTTTAGTCTGATAATTAAAATTCACTTAAACTTATTCCAGTGTGTCGGTCAGTTCGTTCCCAAATATCTATATTTTTCATTGTCATAGTTTCACGTTTGTGCGTCTATTGTCGTCACTTATGTGTGTAGGTATGTGAGGAACATATATATTAATATATATTATATTAGATTTGTCTGACTAATCTAACTCTGTTGTAGATAATAGGCTGACTGAGAGAAGCTTCTCGAGTGTCAGAGACAGAATCTACTATATTTCCTCCACCTCACTCGTGAAATCTATTCCTATTTTATCATCTCCCACTGAGCTATCACTTATTTCTATGTCTATTCAGAAGGGACCAAACTAAGTCTTAATCCCCTATCAAAAATCTACGACACACACCCTATCTGCATGATTTGAAATGATTGGATCTTTCTGATTAGATTCATAACAATAATGCGTGGGAAGATAGGAATATAGTCTGATCATTTCGCAGTTTTATTTCACTGTGAATTTCACGCTCGCCAAGACAACATCAGACCTCGCCAGAGTGAAGACTAGATTCAGAATTCCTTTTTTTAACCGGGCCTTTTACTGGAGAACCAAAGAAGACTTACAAAGCACGGGAAATCTCTACATTTTAATAAGGAACACCGGGACTATGAAACTGAAGAAAGACACGGAGTCAGAGAGAATTGAAGTTAAAATTAACGGCCCCCAGTACACGTGAAAGAAAGCAGCTGCCAGTGCCTTTTTTAAAGTCCTCTGAGCAAAAACGTCTGTGAGCCAAGATTGGCGTACGTAGTGCATTTTTTCATTCTATGTTTCATTACTAACAAGTGAACTAACACACACACACACACACACACACACACACACACACACACACACACACACACACACATATATATATATATATATATATATATATATATATATATATATATATATATATATATATATATATACTATATATATATATATATATATATATATATATATATATTACCATATTCATTTTAATGTGTGAAAATTGCTACAGAACGCCCAAGTCATTTGAGGCTGGCAACCTCAGTATCTAGAATGATTAGTTCATGACCCACCACTTCACGGGCTGGTGATTGCTTTACTGCTAGTTTCGTAAAGAGAACTAAAAGCATAAAGTAGTTCCAGGTTCCCTATGGAGCAGGGAGGGAAAGATGAAAAGAAATGATGTACATTCTAAGTATAATACTTACATTTTCAAAGCAGTGTAAATGTCCCTATAAACATATTCACTTTAAAATTAATGTAAGTTTTCAAGCTTAAACCAGTGTAAATGTCTATGTGAAAATATTCATTTTAAAGTAATTGAAGTTTCAAACTTTTCAACCAGTGTAAAACATAAATGAAAACATATTCAACTTATATTGTGAACACTTTTCAATCAGTAGAGATGTATATGGTAAACAGACTTTATCTGTATTATGAACCTTTTCATTTAAATATAAAGTAACTATGAAAGCTATTCTATTTAAATGTAAAGAAAGTTTTATCCCGAGGGATTAAATTTAATTCTCATCGAGGGTAAATTCTGAGTAATTGGAATGGTGGTATGAGAAGATAGGAACCCATAACTATGGGGTGGAAAACGCCATACTCAGAAGAGCGGTTTGTTCTATTCTTTTACCATAGTTATTGGTGGTACCAGCAGATAGTACTATCTCTGGAACAAGAAGAGAACCATGGCCTAAGCTTTAAGACGAAGGACCCACGTGGTAGACTCTCCTTGACGATTCTGGGAAACGAGCTACCCCCGACAACCTTGATCAGAGACGAGCGCGAGCAGAGTGAAAAGAACCAACCCATTAGAAGGAGCAGAACCGCCATTGGCAGCTAAGTTCAAATATAGGCTGCCACTTGAACTTCTTGTAATATCTCACATTCCCTGTGAGGATAACTTTTCTTGATCCATAACTATTCAAATTATTTCCAACTGTTAAAACCTAAAGGGATTATTAAATTTTGTTATTTGTAATGTTAAAAATTTGAATTCGATTTAATCATTTTAAAGTTACTGCATGTTTGTCTCAGTCAAATTACTACATACACTCTAAACAGAGCTATACTAAAATACTAGAATTCCACTGAGTAAATCGTGGGTGGGGGCTTAAACGAGCTGAAAGTAATAAGTGCTTAAATCCTTCACAAAAGCGTCGGCAGAATTACAAAGTTAACATACTCAGCCAAAGCAGTAGTGTTCTCGCTTATTCTGAAGACTCCCTTTGTAATAGAAGTGTCATCACCCTTCTATTTACATCTCTGCCAAGAGCAATCTTGTGCGAAGGTAGATACCTTTGAAGCCCATTTAGATACTTTTGAGTTTTGGCCTCTGTTGGACCACTACTGCAAAGCAGGGGAGGCAATACCGTCACACACCCCACTCGGTGAAGTAACAAAATATAATACATGAAAAACGAATAATAAAAATAAAAAGTTATAAAAAATAGTATATTCAGATCCAGTACAGAATGAATACATTAAAAAAAAAGTTTAGAATGAAAGTAAAACCTTTATATTTATTTGCAGCAACAACAGTAAAAAAAAAAATGTCTACACTAACCACACGCCCACCCGGTCGCCTCACCCGCACATTCTACTATTCTCACACATTAATCTCCATAAATAAAACATGACCTACCTAGCAGAGGGCAAAAGTGTAAAGGTCACGTGCCGTATTCATGCCATCTGAGAGAGAGAGAGAGAGAGAGAGAGAGAGAGAGAGAGAGAGAGAGAGAGAGAGAGAGAGAGAGAGAGAAAGTAAAAACAACGGGTTGATAGGCTAATATACTCCTACGTTCACTCAATTATTCCGTAGTCGCCAAATAACTAAAACACGCGGGTAAATAAATAAGGCATGCCTAAACCATTAAACCGCAAGAAAAGCAAAATACCCAGCCTAAAAACAAAACTGTACGTTATTTGTCAGAGCGCCCTGTCTTGGTCTACATTTTCTCCAATACAACTCTTTACCTTTTGTAATTCATCCGTACACCCCTGTTTTAAACATGAACAGGGTCATCTTCTTCCTCCTCGTTCGTCCTGAAAAGGACGTTGGTTGCGTTGTGCCGCCGTTTACAGCGAGCCGGCGATATTTGCGCCTTTCGGCCCGACACATCCGACATCCGCACTGCATTTTTTTGGGACCAGGTTTGCCTTCCCTCGTCGATCCTTACTCTCTCAGCCACTGCAGTGATGCATCTGTTGCGCACATATTCTTTGGCGCACGGATTACGCATACAAAAGTAAAATGTATTTATTTGTCTGATAAAAAAATATTTATCTTTGAATGCACGTTTTCGGTCTAAAGGGACAGAACTCAGATTAGGCGATGGGTATTCATTCTGTGAGTTATCGCTCCTGGTATCGTTCCTAAAAATCGAACTCAGCGGAGGAATGTAGATTTGCTTTGATCTATTCTGTGTTTGGTTAGGAATAGATTGTTATTGCTTCAGAATGTCTATGGCCCGAATCTATGTGTAGTTCTTGTTTATGTAGGACGAGTATGTCTTATATCCTGATATCTTAGTATGCTTAAGTGGAACTATTTTTCTTGTACTGTACCTTTGGGGTCAGGTGCTTTTCGGCGCATGAAGATACGTTAGAGGGTTCTTCGGTGATGAAGCCTATGGCGGGAGTCATGTCGTAGACCTGCCCAAAGTTTGTGATCTCTTTTTGATTAAGGGAACGAAGATAGTTTCTTCTGGGATTGTTAAATCCATGAGTTCCCTAGTGTTCATTCCATAACGCCAGGAGAAGAGCGTTTGTGCTTGCTAGTGTATTCCTATGTCAAGGTAAACGTACTTTTGCTGACTTCGTTCATTCCTAGGCTTAAGATGGGCAGACGTTTACATGAATCTACCTATGTCAGTATGTCAGAACGACATATTATCTAGCAGCACTGGTTATGTTTCTATACAGCAATTATGAGGACAGATTATGCTGATGCTTGTGGAAA
This sequence comes from Oreohelix idahoensis, assembly GCA_024509875.1. Classification (NCBI taxonomy): domain Eukaryota; kingdom Metazoa; phylum Mollusca; class Gastropoda; order Stylommatophora; family Oreohelicidae; genus Oreohelix; species Oreohelix idahoensis. Next base: position 91,232 of record JAMPIV010019130.1, read on the forward strand.
CTTTGATATTCAAGAATTGAATCTTTATTGAAGCTTTGTCGTACATCGTTAGGGTGAGCGATGTTTACAAGACGAGAAGCCATTTTGGAATGCTATTTATTGTTGATCATCTACCAGAGAACAGGGACGCCTTTATTATCCGATGATGATCAAGAGATAACACTTATGAAAGGAAAATTTATTCTTGGGTGATTTAACATTCGCTCAGAAGATATTTGCTGAATGGTATTTAAAGAAATCTCCGCTAGGGTACAAACTACACTTATGCTAAAGGAGGTTCTGTCCAGGAGTCACCGTAAACATTATTGATTAACTGACATGAATAGTCAGTAAGGCCTGATGAAGATTTGTTAAACATTATATATTAACTGACATGATCAGTCAGTAAGGCCTGATGGATATTTAGATGAGATATGGAACTCTGAACGTTGGTATACTGACGTTCCATTGTGTTTGTCCTCAACATGAATGCCAATTTATAATTGTACACCGTGGGTCAACAATATGCTATTGATGTCGACCTGTGTTCCTGTAACTGTACCCATTCTGTCAAGTGTATGCGTCAAATTAAACTATTGAAACGTCTACAGTGGTCTGCATAAGTAACTTCTAGATACGCATGAATGAGTGTTTGAACCTTCAGTCAACTCCACAGAACAGTCACACATTCGCGTATTGACATTTATTACAACACTCATTGTCAACACTGTATTCTTGTCAGGGCCTCATTGTGTCCCAGGACAAGGTGACAAGTATACCTGACACTGTGCTCGGTTGTTTGAGTTGACTATTCAGTCCCAGTACATCTTTACAACGTACACTGATAAAACACAGTATACCGCATCCAAGAATAACAGCCTTTATCACTATTATCACCATAAAAAAAAGACATTTATCAAGCCTGTTTCCAAGACCACCACTTGGAGGGGGGAAGTAGGATCTTGGTCAACTCTTGTTCGCTGACCCTGACGCAAGCAGTCAAGCTATGAGTCGCTGACTGCATTCATCTCTTTTGCTGCGTCTTCGGTCCCGAACAGGGTCAAATGATAAAAGAGTAATCAGTCGGCATCTAATTCAGATCAAAGGTAGTCGCCGTTTATAACCAACACATAACTAACATATAACTAATTCTCGAGACCTAAAGGTCTTTTATATTTGGACATGCGCCCTAATATAACCGGCTAGGTTGAACGTGACGCGCCTCGCCAAAACGAGGCAAAATTGTATTTTTTTTTTTTATTAAATTGTCGCCCGCTATTTGCCTTTCTAAATATAAATTCAACCTTCGGAAACGTTAATTATCATGGGTTGAATGCACTTAGTATTACTCTTATTAAAATACATCTTTCGGAGATTAATGTATCCTAACCGAAAAGTGTTCCGTATTAATAATGAAAATAATGATAATAATATACAAAAACTAGACAGCCTATTGATAAATGACTAAATATTAAGACCTGTACAAATCTCGTATTTCCTATCAAGTATTTTAATTCTACCCGATTACCCTCCTCTAATAAATTCCCTCCTACCTTCTCACAATATTTCATACCCACCCCTTTTCTAATCATCCCAAATCAATCCCAACCATCCAAATATATAAAACATCAACATTCCCTTATCCACTATATTCCATAATATATCCATCACCAAATGTTTTTGTAGTCAATTTCGGCCTTAAATCTTCTCCCCAACCTCTTTACTCCAATCCCCTTTCAATTATACCCCCATAGTACCAAACAACCAATTATACTCTTCAAACCCTAAAAATTTAATTTTAAGATCTTCCCCTATTCCCCCATCAACAAATACCCCATAAACCCAATTTCCATTCAAAAATAACCCTATTATACTTCCACCCTCCCATTTTTTCACCATTAACCATCTAAACCTATCCCCACAAATCCATTTTATCACCCACTACTTATCAACTACCCCCAATATCCACATTAATCCCATTTGTTAACATCCTTATTCATTACTTCATAATTCCTCAAAACCCACAACAACCCCAAACAACAATCACCAATAAAATATAAACCCTATAATAACTCCACTCCCCTCAACATAACCAACACCACCACCTTGAAACACCAAACTAACACAAACCAATACAAAATAAAACAACTCCCAACCCTACCCAAACAAAACCACATAAAAACACAACACCAAATCCACAAATCCCTCCCATATCCCATATCAAAATCAAAATCCCCAACCCACCTCCAACCAATAATCCCCAATATCCACAACTACCCACTTAAAACCATTTATCCTAACCATCACCCATCCCACAACCATAACCCAACATAAATTCCAAACTTAAAACATTACCAACCCCCAACCAACCAAAACCACCCCACCCCCACCAAACCCAAACTACCCCCCCCCCAACATCACAAAACCATCAAATACCACCAAATTCCAACACCCAACCCCCCCCCATCCAATCACCCAAAAATCCTAAAACTACTAATCCCCCCATCTTCCAACCTACACCCCACAACATCCAACACAACCAATTCCATAAACAAACAAAACATCCCACATTCATTAACCCCCACTTTCATAACCCACACAACTCCCATTTACCAACCCTTCATACATATTAACCCACCAAACCACCACACCATAAACCCCCACCCCCCCAACCAACAAACCCAACTAAAAAATCCCTTTCACCAACCACCAAACCCAATCCCTCTATCATTTAAAACAATTACCCCTACCCCCCAATTCACCTCCCTTCACCACCTTAAAAAAATCCACACTACATTTCTTAAAAAAAAAATCTAACCCATCTTAAAACCCATACCATCAAATCAACATTCACACATCACACCCAACCCAATAAAACAATACATCACCCCCCCACCTCATAAAAACAAACCATAACCCACCCCCACCTAATCCTATTCCACCAACCCAAAAAAATTCACCATAAACCTAACAACACAAAATAAACCATAAACATCAAAACCATTCAAAACAACCTACAAAAACCACACCACAAATAACCAAACCCCAAAACAACCAAACCATAATAACCAATACCAAACCCCCCCCCACCCACATATCAAAAACTCACCCCACACACCCCAAAACAACCCCCACCCAATTTCTACCCAACACCACAAAAACTACAACAAATAATAATCCAAAATACCACACAAACAAACATCCCCAACTCATTAACCAACCCCATCACCACCCAACCCCCAACCCAAACCCCCCCCCCACACCAAAACCAACTCATAAACAACAAATTAAATCCCAAAACACCCTAACCCCACCTCCAATACCCATTAAACCAAAACCCACACAACAACCCACCCCCCAAAAACAAAACCCTAAAACCCACTCACAAAAACTCTGGTTTCCAACTTTTCAAACATCACCCAAAATCCCCCCATCCACCCCCCACCCCCATAAACAAAAACCACACAAATATCAAACCAATAAAACCCCCAACCAATCTAAATCTCTCATACACAAACCCCCAAATGAAAAACCCAACCCAAAAACATCCCACTTTCACCAAAACCATAATTACCAATCACCTAATCCAAAAATCTAAAAAACCTCACTCAAACCATTCAAAACTTAACAATCCACTAAACCACCCCCCCCCCACATCTTACAAACCCCCAATATTTAACCACCAAACCCAATTTCCTAAACCCCAACTTAACCCATACAACACCCCCCCCCCCCTCCCCAAACCTCCCACAAACACACAAACCCCCCAATTAAAACCCAATAGCAAACAAACCACCCCCCCCCCCACCCCTATCCCCCAATAACCACATAAAACACCTCAAATTCTAAACCCTTAACCCAACACCACACCCCCCCCACCCCAAAAAAAACAACCCAACCTAACCTTACAAAAACCAACACTTACATCCAACCACACCCTCACACCACCCCACTCAAAACATAAACCACCTAAAATCACCCCCCCAAACATCACCAACAAACAATCCTTCAACCAACAACCTAAACACACCTACAACTCTAACCCCACCCTCTACAACCAAAAATTAACAATACTTAAAATGATAAAACCATACAATCCCCCTCACCACACCCCACCCCTCCCATCCAAACCCCCAATCCACCAAACAAAAACTACTTTCCCCTACCCAACTATTCAACCCCATACCCCCTTTAATCCCCCAAACTCCCTCTAACCCCCCCAACCCAAAATCCCCCCACCCCCCAACACCCCATACACCCAAATCCCCAACCCCACACACCCCCAACCTTACCCCCCAATTTCACAAACCTCCCTCACTCCCTACCCCCCAACCCCCCCACCCCCTCCTTAAACAAATCCAAACCTTTCCAACCCCCCAAACCTTCCCAAAACCCCCCAAAAAAACCCTACAACACCCCAACCCCCATACCACATCCCCATCCTGCACAAATCCCCCTTCCCCTCCTCCCCTTCTACACCCCCCCACAATCCTCAAACCTCCCCAAACTTACCCCCATACCCCCCCCCACCCCCACCCACCCCAACACCCCCCCCACACCAAACCCCCCCCCCCACTAATAACCCCTCCCAACCCCCACCCAACCCCCCCTCCCCACCCCCACCCAAACCCCCCCCACCACCCAACCCCACCCAAATAACCCCCCAACACCAATACTAAACAAACATCAAAAACAACACCCCCATACAAAAAATCCCATCCCCAACACCCCTCCAACCAAAAAAAATCAAAACACCCCCTAAACCCCAACTTTACCCACTTAACCCCTTCCCCAAAAAACTTACACAAATTACCCCTTTAAAATAAACAAACACCCACACCCAATACCAAATATATATGATAATAACGGTGGCCTACCAATTACAAACACCCCCCCAAACCACCCCCCCCAACAACCACCAATCAAACCCGTGATAAACCCACCTATACAACCCACCTTAAACACCCACTCCCCCACCCCCAAAAACCAAACCATACCCCCCATACCCCAACACCCCCCAAAACCACCAACACATTAAATCAACCACTTAGCAAGAAAACATGTCAAATTCACATTTGTAAAATAAATTTTTACACTAACCCTAAAATTTGGGAACACATTCCTCGGACAGTTTAGAATGGACACAGCACTTTATTAGATGCTTCGAATCACTTGGTCTTGAAATATTATGATTTCTCTTATGACGGGTGATTTGATTTCATAAGACTCCAGTCTTTGTATTTATAAATGCAGGTTTACTTTTTTAAGTTTTAAAGTTTCCCAAGTACTTCTGATCTTGGTCATTTAAGTTTCCTGTCTTCGTATTTAAAATGCAAGTTTACTTTTAAGTTTTAAAGTTGCCCAAATAATTTCGATCTGTAACTTATAATTTTGGAATTCTTAGTCCTATGTTTCTCTGGCTCCTGGGAGTTGCTAATTTGACGCTGCAGTCTGATTTGTGACTCCTATTTTGCTAGATTATATCTCTTATTTCTCAGTTCAAATCCGAGATTGTATTTGTAGACCACTTTCCAATGAAAACCATTGTATCTCCCGGCTCTCAAATCAATCAAATCGAAAGCTCTGAACTATATGGGTAGGGGTGTTTAACTTAACCTCCCCCACGTGTTTTAAAACATTACATTTTAAAATTCCATCGCGTGACATCTTTCTAATAATGCTGTAATACTTCCGCCACCTCACAAACAAATCTGTAAACTTATTTGATGTCCAGATGCTACTTTCCAATATTGTCTGCCCCAGATAGGTTATCTGTAACAATCACACAGGGATGGCCCGGCGAAAGCTATTATCTCATTATCACCCTGTGTTATCGTGCCTCCGCCAGACGAATCTCTCAGACAGAGAATGTGGCCTCCTATTCATCGTTCGTACGAGAACAACCATTTTGTCAAACGAGGATCGTCTTTAACCAAGGTGGCCAGGCGACTCAACTGATAAACGTATCACCGGTGACCTGGGATAATCAACCTGGTATAGTTACGATTCACCTGGTGAAACGTAAATACGGCTGGGAGCGGTCAGAGCAAAAAATGTAAGGGCAATAAATATGCCAAATAATAGGACGATGAGTGAGAAAAATTAAGAAATGAAATGATACTGCCGTAGGGGATGAGAGTTATAAAAAGTGCACGACTGATTTCGTCACAGCAAGAGAAAATTAAAATTCCCGATGAGAGGTCACAACAAGGGGGCCTGAAAATACATAGGGAAAATACAAAGATTATGAGGATAAATGCAAGCAATGATAACAAGGTTGAACTTGAAACACCACTAAAGGATGTAGAATCACACACATATCTTGGCAGTAATATAGACAGAGTTGGAGGGACAGACAATGATATCAAAATAAGAAAACAAAAAGCAAGAGGAGCTTTGATTGCGTTGGGAAACATATGGAGAACACTAGAAATCAATATTGTTTGAATACCCGATCATTATGCTAAAAGTTTTACCATTGTTGGACCACTACTACCGAGCAGGGGAGACGAACACGTCACACTTCACTTCTTGTTATACTGGTACATGTACTTGTCAGGTTTTGCCATCAGTTCCTCAATACCCTGTTGGTTGTCATTTTTGGTGTTCTCTATGTGTCAGAGCCATGTAAAAGGACTGCTGTTACATTTTAGTTGAAAGTTCCTACTCTTGTGTTACACTTGATTTCTTGTGATTTCCTTATATTTCATATTTCAGCAAAAGACTTTCTTTCTTTATATATTCGTATTTTTATAACAAATATCGTTTCTGTAACTTCATCAATGTTACTGGCAATATATATGTAAAAGTCCACATCTGGTAGGCGTATTTGTCCAGGTGCCGTATGATTATCATTTACCGTATTTAATTTTATGATAATCGTCTTTTTTCTGTGGGCTTTTACACCCTGATGCTATGACGTTTCATTCATGTTCTCATTTCGTCTTTCGGCTGAATTCGTTTGCGGAATAGAAGTTCAATATGAACGGGAAAATCTAGATCGTCTGGCTGTTATGTCAAGTGAAATCAATTTCTGCCGGTTGATGCCGTTGTTTTCATAATCCAGTTTATAGTCAGTAAGAATACCATCTACAATCAGGAACTGCTTACACGGTGCAGCCAAAAAGATATGCACACCATCATTGCGGGCAGACGCTGGAACTGTGTTGGCCATGTCATCAGAAGAGACCCTGAAACCATCACAAGAACTGCTCTGCTTTGTACCTGTGACATGTAAATTGAGGCAACCCTGATCGATCCACTGTATTCTCATCGGGGCCCCTCACTATTTGGGTTCAAGCAACGATCAAACGTGGATTTCCCTCGCTGGCTAATTAAGCATGCACAATTAAACACGTGGAAGCCAGGTCTCTCTATTGCCAACTGTCCGATTCTTAGTTTAGCACTGTCTTTGTTTCAAGCACTAATAATCCAACTATTCATAATTAACTGTCTTCTCTTTTAAAAAAAGGAAGTTTACCTGCTGTCAGATTACGCCATCACGTCAGCGCTGATCCCTGAAACACGGGGAGGGCGAGGCCACGGGTTTTGTAGTTTCTAAAGAGAGAACGGTTCGTTAATTGCAGTATCAAGGGGCGTTAACCACTCACCGACTGCAAGCCCTTTGATCGTGCTCCACGAGACGCAAATTTGCTCACCTAGGGAAACGAACCTAAAAGCTCGCTCGCTAGGGAAACGAATCTACGGTAGGCTTTGGTGTGATTTTTTACTTTGATTCAAGAATTGAACGAAGAATCTACGAGAGGTGTGAATTTCCTCATAGGGGAGGGAAAAATCCGCCATTTCATATATATAGTCATGCTCATCAAACTCAGTTGTCAGTTTGCTATCAGGATTTCTTGAATGGTCTAGCGCGCATTTTTGGGGTCTTATTTATATCGATTTCCTATAGAAATACGTGGAGATTTATTTCAGTATCTTGTGCTGTGGTAAACACAAGGTATGTAGTTATTACCTTCAAAGTGATTTAATTGTTTAAGTTTCATTATATTTCACTGGGATTTTTGTGTTAATTGAAACATATTAAATAAACATGTAGCAAAATTCTCCAGTGGTAAAGGTAAATTTAACTACCAGCTATGTCCCCAGTGAGAGATGCTTCAAATAATTTATAAGCCGCTAGGCGATTGATAATTGATGTAACGCAATTTAATTCTATTCATACGTGTGTAATTTTCTAAACGACTAGCGTTCATATCTCGTGTTTTAAACCGTTAAGCTAAACTAGACACTCGCGGGTTTTTTTTAATAATATATATGTAATTAAATACCGGAGTGGTTAAAATAGTCTTACCTAAAAATTAACGCGTGTCAGGATATGATTTATATTATGATTACATGTTTATCTATTTTCTACATATAGGCTGGTCATACTTTGCGTCCTAGCGTTTCTTATGGTCTTACTGACTTTGGTTCTTACACCATCCAGCGATTACTGTGGTTAAATCTTCGTGTTGTGACCCCTATGTGGTCCACCTCTCCATCCATGAGAGTAGTAAAACCAAGAACTTTAACAGTAAGCCATTTTAAAGTATAACTGTAGAAGAACAATTGCCAGAAGCCATTCCATAAATATAACCGATCTGCTGTGGCAGAATTTATATCACTATTTTTTACACATGACAGTAAACGTTTTCCTACTGGATTACCCCCCTAAAGAAAACTCACTGGTCATACTCTGCCATCATCACTTCATTGAACAGCCAAGGAGTATCATTTTCCTAAAGTTCTTTTTTCATCACGCCATAGAGTGTCTTAGCTACCAGTGGCGAGACACCACCGGACCGAGATATATATATATATATATATATATATATATATATATATATATATATATATATATATATATATATATATATATATATATATATATATATATATATATATATATATATATATATATATATATATATATATATATATATGTGTGTGTGTGTGTGTGTGTGTGTGTGTGTGTTATCTGTTATCTTCCCTACCAGTCATTTCTGACCAAAGGAGCGTACCTCCCGAAATAACTTTCGGTGGCACGAGGTTGGGCAATTGTAGATCAAGCTGTTGCCCATGCAGCATGACCCGGCCTGGATATCAGAGGAACGGGCTAGCCGATACAGTCTGATACCAGTAGCAACCGCCTAGTCACTAGTAGGATGCGGAACTTGCCCTCATTATGGTAAGCATGTATTAGCTCTAGAATTGAGGTAAGCATGTATTAGCTCTAGAATTGCCACAGTTATCCAAGTAGGATCGTGTCATCTAAGGAACCTCGACTGATTTAATGAGCCATTCGCGGTTTCACCGTGAGACAGTGTGAACTTAGACATGCATGGCTTAATCTTTGAGACAAGCATATGACTACTGGCAGGATTAACCAGATAACTGTCTGAACAGAGCATTTCGTCGCTCGCGCGGGGTGGGAGACAGCGCTCTGTGCAAAGCGGATCCCGGCGGCCCCGGCGATTTTAATTATATATATATATATATATATATATATATATATATATATATATATATATATATATATATATATATATATATATATATATATATATATATATATATATATTTTTTTTTTTTTTTTTTCAATTCTGAGGACAGTGCCACCCCATAGAACGCTTACCCCAAACATTAACTGCAGTGAAAAGAGGAATATCCTGGAACAAAAAAAAAAGTAGCGCCTTGATTTCAGCGACAAGGGAAAAATAGCCGACAGCAAACCCCGTCAGTCTGGGGCTGAAATAGACAAAGCAAAAGACTCTGATTGTTTTTAGTACTTACTAGAGTTTTTTTTTATTCCATGGAATGCCTGCTTCAACGATTGGTAAGTGCAGACGAAAGTGACCACTGTAAGCGTGCATTGAATGAACGAAATTAGATAACCTTAATTTTCTTTTTTCTTGCTAACATCAGAATACTTAATTTCTTTTTCTGTGTTTTTTTTTCTTTCCCTCTCTAATCTGCTTAATCACGGGATAGATTAAAAAAAATTAAGAACCGGTTCCTATACCACTTACTGATTATTGCATATCCCATCGTTAAAATTGATCTCTATTTGGGTTAATTACCACTGATAGTAATTTTCTTTGGGTTGTTTTCCTTTACAAGAGGGGAGGGCCTATTGAGATACTATTTTTTTCCCCACCTTGTCTGTAACTATGCTTTATAAATGTAACATGATTGATGTTGTGCTTTTTGTTTAGTGATAATAAACATAATAAACCTTACTTACTGTGTTGGTCAACCCCATTGTCCCATTATATGTTATACGTAGGTTGTATTCACGTTTGTGCATTTGTGTCACCAAATTGGTGTGTGTACATGAGTGTAGGGTAACTTGTAAAAAAATTGTTTAGCAAGGAGAATAAGTGCGTCTGCAGTTAAATTAATGTCGTAAGATAGGCTGGATTAAAGCAACTACTCGATTCAGAGACTGTCCTTCCTCTTACACTATCACCCATTGAAACAGCAATCTATTTCTTACCCTTATTCTCACAGAGTTATCACTATCACCTCTGCTCGGACGGGACCATACATTTCTCAGACCTATCTCATCAAAAATTACGACAGGACCCCAGAAGGACGACGAAAGAGATGCAGACCAAAGACAACCTGTCGGAGAACTGTGGGCACTGCATGAAAGATGGCCAACGACCGAGCAAAGTAGGGACAGTTTGATGCTGGCTTACACGATGCCACTAGGCGTGATAGCCACTGACTGCTTTGTCAATCTGGGGCTAAGATTCCAAGAAGTAGTAGAAAAGAAATCTTGGTAAAAGGCATCCCTCCCTCCCTCCACAAATCCAATGTAAACTGGTGAATTCTATTCTAAGCTCTGTTCAGCATTATGTGCAATGTGGCTATCTGGTCTGTACATGGTCTGTTTTTATCGAATACCTGCTTGTTCTTTTCGGGTTTGTCTCACTGTGACTTTTTTTCATCTGTCATAGATGATCCTTTTTAATATTTTTCCTGGCAATAATAGTAACATTATTTCTCTATATTTTGTACACTCTTGTAAATCTTATCTCCTTTGATGACTTGATCAGAAACCTTTCTTTCCGGTCTGCTCTCGTTTTTTTTTTCACTGCCAGATTTTTTACTGTATTTGCTTTTCAATCTCTGCAAAGTGTCTATGCCTGCTTTGATGCCGACAGTATGTTTACTTTTGTCCCTTCTGATACTGTTTTCTAGCTTCTTTGTTTTCTTCAGTGGATATTCATGAGCATTGTCTCTGGAACATTTGCATTTGCTATTTTTCTTTCTTCCACTTATCTAACTAGAAAATGAAGAAAGAAAACGAGGAAGGATAGGATGCACCATCAGGTATGGTTACCAAGCGCCGTTTTTACTCTCTTGTCCTCCGTTAGGCAAGCATTGAATCGTGATTTTATTCGGCTTTTCATTTATGGTTAAAATCAAAAGCCCTTTGAACCTTGAACCTAGCACAAGTCACAATAGTCTGTCAAGATTTTAGCCATGGTAGCGGAGTGGTTCGCGCACTGGCTTCCTAGCTCGGTTGTTCCAACCCAATTGAGGTGGGATTTGTTAGTCCGCAAATGGCTCTGGGGTCGATCCAGCCTCGTGAATTGGGTACCAGAGTAACTGTGAAGGTTAAGGCGCCCGGAGTGATGCTGACCACATCACCCCTTGTGTGCCGATGGTTAAAACAAAAACATGGGCCTAACACTATATTCCCAGTATACCACAATGGGCGTGTAACGGGATTCCCTTTCAAGATGCTAACATTTGTGCTTTAAGCGCCTACGGCGCATTCTCTAAGTTTGACACCTTTGCCTTGTTACGTTCTTCCTTCTCTTATTATTGTTCTTCTGACTTTATCAGGAACCCAGCTGTAGTGGTATTCTGTTGTTTTGCATTCGTAGGACATGACCGATATATGACCATCGTCTTTTCCTTATATAGTCGGAGACATATTTCTGCCTAGAGTCTTCTCTTATTTGTCGATTAGTCTTGAATTCTTTCCAACTGATGTTCATGAGTTTTCTAAGAAATGTAACCTCTCCTTCAAAATGTGCTGCATTCGCAAATGACGATGCTAATGTTAATTTTAGCGATGTAAATAGATACGCTTTTCTCAGCAGTCCTGGGAATAACGGTAATGTTGAAAGGGTGCCTCTCTAATTGTGGTGGATTTGATGTTAAGAAATGTTGTTATGTACTCTTAGTGTACTGAATGAGGTCAGCTGTGAAGGTACCTGAATATAACAAATATTATGGTAAGTTTACAGGTTACCTTTCTGCTACCACCTTTATGATCTCATTCAGAATTATTCTTTGACTAAAATGTATGATGACTACGTTTGATGTCTAGGGTTATGAATATGTAGTGTAATGTTGCATTAACCAACTAAACATATAAACAACTATTTTATTATCCAACACAACACAACAGTACTGCGACAATCACATACAAACTACACTTTAAAAGACTATCTTTAGTAAGTCAGTGGTTGAATTTTGGGTAAACGTTAAATTTTTACTATTTATTGTCCTGATTCTAGTTTGTTTTGAATCAAGACTGACAATCAAAAGTGAAATCAAAAGAATTATTTACATCAATTAAATAACACCATGGATCTTCTGTCCATAATACAAATGTTATTATATTATAAGTGTGTAGTTGTAGTTTTCTAACTTTGGTTAATACTGGTATATAATGGTAGGTTGTTGATTAACATCATATCCTATCGTTTATTTTCTTTTTCGTTTTACACTTGTGGAATGTTTTTCCAATATTCACAGTCTTTATTTTAAAACTAGAGGTTGAGCTTCCTGGTGCCCAACAGGCACTTATCTTCGAAGGATAACACCGGTAGATCTGTTCATACGCTCGCTGGACAATCTGTTACACTTCTTGAAAGGCAATGGCATCCAGCATGTGCCCGAAATATGCAAACAGTGTCAGGAATCGAACAGTTCCCACGAGCTTGGTACTACGTTAATGTCAGTACCAAAAAACCCTGAAATAAGGTTATGCGTCCTTCTTTATAACAAGTATACAATAATACCAGTATTCCTCTCCCCTAATGGTTACAACGCCTCTGCAATTCCAGCAGTAATCTTTTTCCATACCATAGGATAGGTGTTATGTTCCTTGATGACAATCATATATAATCTTGTAGTTCTACACCTCTCTGATAGTCTATCATATGATGCAGCGGTTCCCAACCTTTTTTCACTTGCGTACCCCTTGGCAGCCCATTTCTATAAATTGTACCCCTAATATTAGCAAAATATTTTAAATTAATATAGTTGCTGTTATTCAAGATTTATAGATTATAACCAGAAATAAAGGGGCCAACCACGGGATTAAAAAACAATGTAATAAAAAGGTGAACAAACAGTGCACATATTTTTACATTAAAAAAATCTGAAGTTACAATAAAAGTTAACACATTTAATTTATTAATAATAATAATAAAAACGTTGTTATTGTTAAAAGTTGAAATCACTTTTTATAACACACATGTCACGTGACCATGACAAATGTTCAGTGCGATCCTTGAGCTTGTTTTGAGGCACATAGTTTTTTTTTTTAAATCAGGTTCAAGTGATGTAAGATACAGTCTCAATTCTGGACCTGCATTCAGTTTACTACGGTATTTTTTTTTATAAAGGTATAAGAAGAGAAAGCCCTCTCCACCAGCTCAGTATTTGTAAATGGCAACAGAAACTTAAGCGCCTTGTCGGTCAGCTGTTCATATTCTCTGCTGATGTCTCTCCAAAAGTTAATAAGGAATTTTCCTTTGAATTCAGCTATTAAAGTAGTATCAGTCGAAAGTTCAATCAACTTCTCTTTTTCGTTGATTGATAATGTGGCTGCTTGGAAATATTCTTCTTCATAGGGATTTACAATCCAGTAGTTCTCTTTTCCAGGTTTCGGAAAGTACTTCTCGAAAGATGATTTTAGCCCTTTCAAGTGTTCAATTATTTTCTCTCTCATTTCCTGGGAGAGGTGCAGCTCGTTCTCAGATAGGAAATTATGCAGAGTTTCAAATACCTCAAGCTGGCCTTTTTCAATACACGACCTCCAAAAATCTAATTTTTTAATCATAGATTCAATTTTGTCTGAAACATTGAAGATCGTTACCGAGCTATTCTGAAGTGCCAAATTTAGATTGTTTATTTGTAGGAAAATATCCGATAAGTATGCAAGACTCTGAAGCCAATCACAGTCGTGTAACTTTGAAGTAAGTTGGAAAGGATGGTCTTCAAAAAAAAGTTGGACTTCATGTCTAAGTTCGAACAGCCGGGTAAGGACTTTACCACGAGAGAGCCACCTTACTTGTGTATGAAGGAGCAGGGTAGAATGAAGACTATTCATCTCTTCACACAGTGCTTTGAAAAGCCTTGAGTTTGTGGACTTTGACTTTATAAAATTAATCACTTTCACAGCTTCATCAAGAATGACTTTTAATTCACCAGGGAGGCGGTTAGATGCACAGCCTTGCCTGCGGATGCAGCAGTGGCTCCAGGTTATATTGGGGGCTACCTTCGTGACACAATCGCGAAGACCGGAGTAGCAACCTGACATAGACTTGGCTCCGTCCACAACAATTAGACCAATTAATGTCCTTGTGGTGAAGTGGGATGTTATAAATATTTATAGGGGACTTAGTGTACTGACTGAGATCAGCTGTGAAGGTATCTATATCTAATAGGTGTAGTGTATTATAGATAACCTTACTTGCTGCCACATATATATATATCTCAGTCAGAATTATTCTGGAATAGTGTGATGACTACGTTGTATGTCTAGGGTATGTGTATGATGAAGTGTAAGTCATAACAACAACAGACGGATAAACAATTTAATTTATTCCACCACACTTGACAACACTGTGACACTCACATACATAAAACACTCTACAAGGATATCTTAAAGGAGTCACTGATAACTTTTCAAATAACAATATGTATTCATTGCTGGCATGAATGAATATGTGTCCTGATTCAACTACAAAGGGAACCAGGAATCACAATCAATTTAAATTACAAGTTATATGTACAGAATTTATCAATATGAATATAGTAGTGACATATATTATTAAAAGTATCCTATGTGTGTCAGTTGTGTAGTAGTAATATGAGGTAATACTGGTTTTGTTTTGTTCAAGCTCTGTTGGTATTTGTCATCATGACTTCAATAGTTTGTCTTTAGGGGAACTATTATTGGAGATGTTCTCAGTTCCTGATATTAACACAATTTAATTCCCCTCTTAATGTTATTTTTACAAGGTCATTTTAAGCTGGGGGTACATAATTTTGAGCTCAGCTGGCCACATCAGCTTATCTGGCGTGATGGCGGCAGGAACAGACTCCTCTGCTCGACTCTCCCTCGGCTCTGGAGACACCTCACTGATAGCTAAATGGACCAAGGAGTATGCTGTCCGACTCTGGATTCAGCAAAGCTCTGACCAGGTGCTGCTCAATACCATCAAGACCACGGTCCCTGAAAACAAGAAGGATGTACCTTCTACTTCATAACTAATTTATACTCTCTTTTTACACTGAGCACAATACATCACAAACATTGAGTTCAGAGCGTTAGGCCAACTGTCAGCTTCATCTGAAATACTTTATACCAGCATTAACCTCCTTAATGGTTACTACGCCTCTGCACTTCCAGCATTATTTCTGTCTAATCAATAATCTAGGTGTCAGTGTACTGTTTGGCCATTCCATGCAGTTTTACTTTCCTCCGACACCTTCTGTTCAGGCTGGAGCATTATAGGCTTTATATCATGTTTGCTACTGAACTACACATATATACAGGCATAAATTAACAATTCACATTCAATTTTCATTAAAAGATACTGAATGTTTCAAGCTTACCACAATTCATGGAAACAAACACAGATACGTTGATTAGCAATGAATTCTGGCACAAAATACTGGCACAAATTCCCATCTGCTTATGTTCCAGGCTTTTATTTAACACAAATATGAGCTGGCTTCAACGCACTGTTGCTTTATCAAGATTATTTGCACTAGTGGTCTCGAACTAACGCTCCTAAGTGAGTATATCAGCGAGTCTAGCCAATGGAGCCACGTTTCGACAAGTGTTTGAAAAAATTTTAACTTCCTACGTCTCCCCTAACAACCAAGGATAGCTTTTATAGTCTGACTAATCGTGTTTAGCCTTACATATCATTCCAGCCAATCAGTTCAAATGTAACTTGTGGCGCATTTCCCGTACAATGGGGGATTAAAAAAAAATCTACCACTGAGCGATTCTGATTTTGGGTGTTGTCTGACAGCACCATCATTTTATTTTGGCTATAACTTGTTAATTCCTAGACTATTTGCATAACGTTGTACATATTCTTTGTCAGCAAACCCTAAGGAACCCAAATATCCAAATTTAAAAGAGCTAAGTGGCTGCGTTCAAAATATGCAATTTCTAGGATAGTCGTGTAGTTGTTTTATTTTTTATGTGAGAACCGCCACCTGTCCTGCTGTACTGTCAGACTAATGTCAGGATTTCGGACATAAAACAGTAGAATGTCAGGTTTCCCCAATAAGCGTTTTTCAGATTTTAAAACCTAACTCTGGGAAGGGTAGTGAATTTATCACTGTCCGTCTGAAAAAAAGTTAGTGCATGTAGTCTTACACGCGTGATGGCAGCATTTGTGTATCGCGCGACGCGTGTTTAGTGTTCGGCTTTCTGCCTCTCCCTTCTCGCTATCCTTTAGTCCATCTGTCTTTTGTTTTTGGTAACATAGTGTAGAAAAAGACATGAATGGAATTTAAAATTTAGGTCAACTTGCATATTTCAAGGTTTTTCTTAGAAAGGCAGCACATTTTATTGTGTGTTTGGGAAACGCGTGTATGTTGCAGAAGGCCTTTAATATCAACGTGAAAGCGTTACAATTTGCCGACGAAGTAGAAAAGAAGGGGATTTCGAGTACTGTCATTGTGACAGCACTGTTCTTTACCATTCTTCTTCCTTTATTTATTATATGTATTTATTAGGCTTTATATTTACTTGATAATTTATATATGTGGATTAGAATATTCCACGACAGTCCTTTTCTTTGAAATAAGAATCAATAGCATGAAATATATCCTCACCTCTTGTAAGCCCTGACAGAGGATGACAAAGCAAAAGATTTTCTTCAACTTCATTGCTTTTCAAATACCTCACAATAACAAGCAAAACAGCGAATTAGCAATATCTGTGCTTTCGTCAACTTGAATAGCAAAGAATTTACTATTTTTAATTCTACTTATTATTGTCGCTTCAACATCGTCAGACATATCCTGCATTCTTCGAGAAATTGTATTGTTCGAAAGAGAGATAGCGTTCTTTTGCGAACATGTTCCTCTCCGAGCATGCACAAAACGGCATCTTTTATACAAGGAGAAATTAAATTCTCAGCTATAGTATGATTTTTTACCACATTTAGCAATATAATCCCATAATCATCATAATGAAGACTATTGTGTAAAAATATTGAATTGTGCTCATACGAAACGTCATAGATTTTCACACACGCCAGTCCAAGCAGACAGCACGCCAGTGGCGCGCAAGAAAAACGGTGGAGATTGTCTCACACAGTTCATGTTGTATAGTATAGCGTTGAATTAATTTCACAACTTTTGACTTGTCTTTTACACTGTTGACATATGTATCTTTTTTCCGCCATTACTCATTTTTTTTTTCGCGTACCCCTGAACGTCCTGTCAAGTACCCCCAGGGGTACGCGTACCATAGGTTGGGAACCGCTGATATGATGGATCAATCTCTAGGCTCTGCCTAAGTCTGCCATGGACCCACTTACTTACAGTCGTATGTTAGTATCTCACATTCAAACTTTATTTTAAATGAAATGTTAATAAAATCAATCTTACCACAAATTTCAATGAAATATACACAAGCGAACGATGACTGGCAAACAATTATGGCACACTTTAGATCTACCTTGTCCAGACTGCTTTCTATAGGTTTGAAAAGCACAAGCTCCTTGTTCATCAGAAAATTTTTCTCAAAATGGCAACGAGCAGTCTACGTTTCCGATAATATATAATGCATTGGCCAATGGGACCATGCACACATTTATTTTTGAATCAAACTTTAAAAAAACAAACTCTCAAACTACTATGTTTACTACTGCAAATATATTTTTAGTTTTAGGTCAACCAATCCTATCTCGCCTTCCTTTAAACTACAGCCAATCAAATTACAGGTACCTTTTAGTCCTTATTTCCCCAAAAGCTTTTTTCAAAACATGCTATGAAAAAAATAAGCAGGCATGATTTTTTCCCGTCAGTACTTCTTACAATACATAGTATTATTGCTAATATCTTGGTTAATTATTGTAGTAGTGTGTAACTAACACCATATTATTGCTCAGGAAATCATAAGGCATCCGAATATATAATTTTTATGGCCCTATGTATTATGGTTCATAATTCCATATTTTTTCTATGTTAGTCGTTCAAATCTAGAAACTGCCACCTGTTCACTTCTTTTTACAACTATTTTCAAACTAAAAACGAGAATCGTCCGTAGTCCGTTAGAATTACGTCATTTTTTTATAAGAGCTAAGGCTGTCTGCGTGACCAAATTGACGAACATTTTTTAGTTTTAGTATCGTAATTTGAAAATCGCCCAAGGCTATGTCGCGCGAGTTGGCTTTTTGAAATCAACGCGAGACGGCCTACCCTATGTTCTGTCTTTCCATCCCTCCCCTCCTTTTCTTTTATTCTTTCACTCTGTCGTCTTGGAAATACGACTTGAACTTGCAAAAGTGTTACATTTAATCTCAAGGACGAATTAGGAAAAGACAGTAGCCTCCATTCGGCTATTAGGCTTATCAAAACCCGCATACTAGCTGCGTGGGGGAAGAAGACGCTGGACGCAATTTTTATTTTCTATCTTATTTTTGACTTTATGCACTATAATATTATTTAATTTAGCTATTGTATTTAGAATATCGTCACACTAATAAATGTTTAATGATCGAAGAAATAAAACCATCTGACAGTCTTGTCTGTCAAGTGACTAATTCTGATGCAGAACAATATGAACAATATTTCATGTAAGAAATTTCATTCATATGAACTTGAAAATAAAGACTTACTTAAGCACGAACGCTTTTTTTCATAAACATCATGGTTAAAATAATAAATATATCATTGAATCACGTAATTTTATCCTAGTATTCATGATTTTAATTTTTTTACTGTTTCTACAATACATTCTTTGAACTTGAAAATGTCATTATATATGAAATTATGGTTTTTATTCATTCATTCATAACCCTCCGTTCCTAAAGAGCATAGGCCTTCAACAAACACATGCTAAGTCCTCCTGTCACGTGCCATCATCTCAAGTTCTTCCACGTTCTCCTCATCATTTTCACCTCTGTTTCCAGCACTCTTCTCCATGTGCTTCTTGGTCTACCTCTGCCTCTTTTCCCCTGGGGTTTCCAGAACACTGACTGCCTTGTAATGCTATCAGTAGGTTTCCTCAGCGTGTATTCTATCCATCGCCATCGTCTTCTTCTCATCTCCTGTTCCACTGGCACTTGTCTGGTTCTTGTCACCAGTTTCACGTTGGTAACCTTGTCATATCATTTTAATCCTTCTAGTCTACGCAAGCACACATTTATGAAAGTCTGTAGCTGTTTGGTTGTTGTTTTTCTTGTTCTCCATGTCTCAGAGCCATACAATAGGACTGACTTCACATTTGAGTTGAAGATTCTTACTTTTGTGTTGGACCCGATTTCTCTTGATCTAATTATGGTTTTTAAGCGTACATAAAAGTTTGCAAGGATTTGGGAAGTTAGCCTGACAGCGTAAAAAAGTAAGCGCGGTTGTGCCATCCTTTTTTTTCTCACTTCGTTGTCCTACTTTTTTGTTAGGTATCTGGTAACACTACCCTCAGGAAACGACTAATCAGGATAACCAGACATCCCTTTGGCTGGAACCCATGGGGGAAGAGAATCATGCCAAAGAAGAACCGAAAAATAACTGCGAAAAACAACGCGAAGATAGATGGCATATCATAAGCAGAGCTAAAGAAAAGACGAAGCAAAATACAAATAAGTGGTGAACAACAGTTGCAGCTCTATTTTCCGTATGGTCCGAACACGATTTCAGAAGAAGAAGAATCAGCGTCTTTCTAATGTGTGCAAATCAGTCGCTTTTGTTCACTGGTCTTTCAAAACAATATCATTAAATGATCTAAATTTTGGTATTTTACGTGACCATTTAAAATTTAACATTATTCTTATCGAGGGTAAAGTCTGAGTAATTGGGATGGTGGTATGGGAAGATAGGAACCCATAACTATGGGGTGAAAAACTCCATACTCAGAAGAGCGATTTAGATTTACTTCGATGCTGCTTGATGTTTAATTACCTTGAGTCGCAGCCGTATTAACTATTTCCAGTAGTTTTTCTTTTCCCTTACTAGCTATTAATAGTTACTATCAAATATTGCAAGCTTGTTCATATTAAGACAAATGACTGATATTTCTGGCTTATATTCTATAACATTAGCATCATCATCAGCTGCCATCTCCACATCGAAGGTCGGCAGTAATGGATCTCCAACGTCTTCTGTCTCTTGTCTTGGTGATGCACTCTGGTAGATTCTTTCCTATCCATCTCTTGATGTTACCTTCCCACTTAACAGCGCTATCTTCCTCTGGCACGTTTTAAGAGCGCGGAAGATCGGAGGGGGAGGAGGGAATGATGAACCTTACAAAGAAAAGATCACGTTCATATCTCATGCAGTTCAAAGAATATATTGTAGTAGTCAGCTCTAGTTTTCAATGGGAATGCGGAACAAGTATCTTTAATCCGGGGGAACACTGCGATTTTAAACGCCGGCGGGAGAGTGTTACGGTAGTTTAATTGGCATTGTCTGCTAGAGGTTAGCAGCATGCAATTTTAGGGGTTACAACGTTTAATGTAATGTAAAAGTATTATTAGCCTAGTGAACGCTGTGACGT
The DNA here is from genome assembly GCA_024509875.1 of Oreohelix idahoensis. Lineage (NCBI taxonomy): Eukaryota > Metazoa > Mollusca > Gastropoda > Stylommatophora > Oreohelicidae > Oreohelix > Oreohelix idahoensis. The sequence goes on from JAMPIV010019130.1 coordinate 112,212, forward strand.
TTCAGCGTTGGTAGTCACGCACCGTGACCAAGAGACGGGACCCTTTCTTGAATGACCGTCAAACGGAGAAGACGTGTCTTTATATTCTTATAGTGTCGGGCATGGAATGCAACACAGTTATATTGTATTTTGTTATGGACATGGGTCAGTCCACTGTTATGATGAAGAAAGATGAAGTTACAGGTTAGTAATTGACTAAACCTTGTCGAGATGAATTAACAGTCCGTTTTAGTTATACTAGTGCCAGACGCATAATCTCACTGTCGGTCGTTGAATTTACCAACCACGCGTGCATATAGTTATGTCGTTCTGCCTACAGTAATTCAGATGTACGAGACAAAGGACTGATATGCAAGATAGCTAACTCAACATAGGATTCTAAATTATATTTGTGATGTAATTCATGATCAACGTACGATGTCTACAGAATGTATAATAAATTGTTTGTTTGGACTCTAGACATGACTTATCCCGTCTATGAACATTTGGGAGATTCAATTATTACTATCATGGTTTTCAAAGTATTTAAACCCACATTCGCGTAACTAACATCGAAGGCACGATGCAAAAATGATGAACTGTAAAACAAGTTACAAAGATTGACTATCAAGCTTTCAACAATCCGTTGGGCTAATTTTCCGACCGCAATAGAATTTGGTTGGCCATCGCTGGGGATCGAAAGAAAAAGGAAAATTTTTCTTGTTTACATACTTTCACAAACTGTTTACGATTACAAGAAAGTCACATGATTTGCATAAATATGACGTTAAACGCATGACTACGAAATGCCAATCTGACGTCACTACATCATGCGTAGATGCCGCGCTTCGAAAGTACAACCGTCAACGCATTCCAGGTTTGATGAAGATTTAAATGATCAAGAAGACCAGACGATGGAATACGGTTATCAGCCAACAAGGAGCAAACAGTACTAGGCATGAATCTAGTCCGTTGATGAACTTGACATCGCCGGTGCCTTTTAAAGATAAGTCTAGACTTAGGACGATTGTCATTCATATAGCACAATACTAAGTCCATTTCTCTGTGCAGGCATGTCCACTCTATTTGTTATATATCTATGTTATATCTGTTTTTTCCGTTGATGTTGTCCCTTATTCGTGGGTATGGATGGGCGGCGGATTGAAATCAATTCTATGGCTCCTTGGATGCCACGAACTGATTTTAATTGTTCTTAAGGCCGTTAGTTAATTGCATTTTTACGAAGAACCCATCGATGGCTTTCCGATGACTTTTGTTCGTTCGTATTTGCAATTAATTGACCTTGCATGTTAGGTGTCTAGTCGTGTTATAACTGGGGTATTCTAGTGTATTTAGTTCTAATTTTTATTCAGTTCTGTAACAATGTTTGTAATCTATCGTGTTTTTCTGATCTGACTATTATTTCGTTTATATATTTGTACAACCGTTAATGAGTCCATGTATACGTCACTAATTTTTGTGTACGCAGGTTAATTTTCTATTCAGTTCATTCTTTGATCTCTCACTTCCGGTTAGTCAACTTAGTTATAAATGCATTTTTATTGTGAAAATGTCTTTGTCGTATGGTAATACTGTTCTGTAATCCTTGGTTAACAAATTGTGTTGTTTGTCTTCATTTCATCCATTTATAAGATAATATTAATACTATAATTTATTCATTAATAAGAGTGTAGATTAATATGATTAAATTTTTTATGAGTTTTAAGGAGGAATTAGGGACTTTGCACCAATTTGCAGTGGTGGTCCAAGAAATGGGCAATGCACTTTATAGCTCATGATTATGACATAATATACTATGATTAATTATTATAAATTTATAACATATTAAGACATATTAAATGTTAATTAGTACACTTTCTCAGTACTACAGTGTGAACTTAGTAACTATTAAAGATTAAATAACCTAATTATTTAGGTATAATACCCATAATTATTGAATACTAATATTAAGTGCATGATATAATTTCAGCACCTTAGATAACTAACTATCATAACTATTTATGATAGATATTAGTGGTTATATATAATATTTTTACAAAATATTATAGATTTGTGGAACTTATAAATAACAGTACAGGAATATTGCAATTTCTTGTAGTGATTATTCATTCGTTGAGTAATTACAAATATCTACATATATTCTAGTGGTGATTACTAGACATAAGTGATTGAGTACTTAAATAAATTAACGTCAAGATGCTTAACTTAGACTACTTTATTAAAAATGGGAAGGACGTTAATTTGAAAGGATCAGAACTACGTGAATATGCGGAACAACAACTTGCAAAATATAAGGCAGAGATGGAAGAACTTGAAAGAAAAGAGTCTGAAAGGAAAGCTATTGCTAAGGCAGAGATGGAAGAACTTGAAAGAAAAGAGGCGGAGAAGAGAGCAGAATTAAGACAAGAAGAAGAAAGAAAGGTGGCAAGAGATGAAATCCTACGGATTGAAGAAGAAAATAAATTGAAAAGACAGGAAATCGTACTGCAGCAAGAAATGGAATTGCAACGGCTTAGATTGGAAACAGCAAAACTTCAGTCGCAGGGTGCTGCAGCAAGCCAAAATGATAATGCTCAATCTGGATCTTCATCCAACCGACTTAAGGGCAATTATTACTTTAAGCTACCACCGTTCAAGTTACACGTGGACGATTTGTCATCATGGCTATCGCGCTTTGAGGATATATGCAAGGTCAATAACCTTGACAAAACTGCATGGGCACTTAAACTCAAGGAATTTCTAGATGGCGAACCTGCAAGTGCAGCACAAAATATTGATCCGACATTAGCCACTGACTATGAGGCCATTAAGACTTTGTTATTGCGTCGGTTCCACTTGAACGAAGAGGCATGTAGATTACGTTTCAAAAGTTTGTTGCCAGATAATAATAAAGACTTTACAGGGTTTATTGCTAACATACGCAATACTTTTAACAGATGGGTTGAACTGGCAGGTGTCAACAAATCTTACGACAAGTTAGTCGATTTGTTATTGAGGGATAAAGTGTTATCTTCTGTCAGCCCACCGTTCTTTGCTTATCTGCAAGAACGTAAACCAGAAACTATTGATGAGTTAGAAAAAATTTCATTAAATTACTGCACCGCTCATCCGAATGCTAACATTTCTGGCTCGTTGATAAGAGAACCTCTTCCTGTAGCCTCCAATATGGCATATCATAGTAATAACAAACCAAGAACACACAGTGTAGACAGAGGTAGGTTCAAAGGAAACTATGACCTTAATTTTCATAAGGGACGTAATAGTTTTAACAATAACTTTAATAGAGGAAGACCACAAAATAGAAATTATTCACCTCAGTCCAGATGCAACAATAATCCACGTAACTCAAGTTATAATCGGTCATATAATTATAATAATGGTAACAATCGGAACAACAGCGATAATTATAACTCGAGACATCGAGATAACAGTTACAATAGGGGACAACGGGATAATTCAACTGATTATTCTCGTCATCGTTCTCATTCTCGTAGATCGACAAATTATAATCATAATACAGGGGCAGCCGTTACTACTGCTACAACCCCTGGGGTTCAGAGTTCACCTACTAATAACAAAATACAGTCTTCATCTACATGTTATGCAATGAATTATAACGTGGCAAATAGTTGCCCAGAATGTAATCTTATATTTCAGAAGGCAAAAGAGACAGTTCTGAACTGCGGACACATTCTACCAGAAGTCAGTCTAGCAGTCAATGACGGAACAGGCTCGCTGATCTTCAACAGGGGAAAAGTTAATGGATCCGTCGTCTCAGTTTTAAGAGATTCGGGATCGACAACGATCGGAATCCGTCAGTCACTTGTTCATCCAAGTTGTGCAACTGGAGAACATGTCAGGTGCATGACCTTTGGAGGAACCATAGAATGTTATCCAACTGCTATTATACATATTAATACACCTTTTTTCACAGGCAGCGTTAAAGCATGCATGTTAAGAAACCCAATTGCCGACCTTATGGTGGGATGCATACACGGAAGTAAAGATTGCACACCAGAAGAGATTATTGAATGGGAAAAAAATAATCTATGCATCGGAAATGCAGCAATAACCAGAGCACATACGAAACAATTAGAGACTATGGACACTGAAAACAAGGAAACAGACAAACATGAAAATATCGAGGTTCATTCTACTATTGACCGAGTATCCTTTGCTGCAAAACAGAAGGAAGACAGATCATTAACAAAATTTTTTGCACTGGTCAACAAAGTTGACAATCTTGCTATGAACAATAATAATAGTCATTGGTTTATTATTAAAAATGACATTTTATTAAGATGTTTTATGGATAAAACTCATGTAAGACAACAGGTCATGGTACCTTTTGCTTTTAGACGGTACATACTTCAACACGCACATGATTCTAAGTGCGCAGGTCACATGGGATATACTCGGACACGTTCTCGAGTATTATCTTCTTTTTTTGGCCGGGAGTGTCACGAGATATTTCACAGTACGTACGCTCCTGTACGATATGCCAAGAAGTGAAAGCACGAGGAGCCTTTCACACGGCGCCTATTCAGGCTTGTGACATATCTGTGAGACCCTTTGACAAGATGGCCATTGATATTATTGGCCCACTTTTACCATCAGCCAGAGGACATAGATTTATTCTCACGTGCATCGATTTATGCACACGATGGCCAGAAGCCATTCCATTGAAAACAACCACCACCACAGATGTAGCTGATGCACTACACCTGATCTTCTCTAGAGTAGGTTTTCCTAGAAAACTTTTATCAGATCATGGATCTCAATTTATATCTGAGACTATGACAGAAGTAATGAAGACTTGGAATATAGATAGAAATCTCAGCAGCATTTATCACCCAATGAGTAATGGTGCAGTAGAAAGACTTAACCGCACACTCAAACAAATGTTACATAAAGTTACAGTTAACCATCCACAGGACTGGGACAGAGTACTCCCAGCCGTGTTATTCGCTTATCGAGAGGTGCCACATGAACAAACTGGCTTCTCTCCGTTTCAATTAGTCTTTGGCGCTCCACCAAGAGGTCCTATGGGACTAATAAAAGACTTATTGATTGACTCCGAGATGACTCAGGATACCCAGTCATCCTATGAGTATGTAATTAATCTCCGGAATAACATTATTGATGCCTGCAAAATGGCAACAGCTTCATCTGAGGCTGCTAAAGCGAAAGCTAGAACTTTCCAAAACAGTAGTAGACGATTACGTCAATTATTTCCAGGAGATCAAGCTTATGTGTTATTGCCACATAACGATAATAAACTACTCATCTCGTGGAACGGTCCATACCATGTTATCAATAAGATTTCTGATGTTGATTATGTCCTGGACATTAAGGGACATCACAAAATATTTCACATTAATATGCTCAAACAATTTCATACTCGACCTGAACATCTACAAGCTATTTTTCATGAACTAGATGACACTTTCGTACCTACATGTCACTATTCTAATTTGTCTGTTATCCAGGAAGAAGAATCTTCTTTTCCTGAGGTACAGTTAGCGTTACTTGTACCTGTGGTACAGCCTACTGAATCTTGGCGGGACGTAACCATCTCTTCGTCGGTTACACCGCAACAGCATCAACAGATTGCTGAACTTCTACAATCTTATCCAGATGTGTTGACCGACGTTCCAGGTCGCACATCAGTCATTAGTCATGACATCACTCTTAACGATGATACTCCAATTCGGGTACATCCATATTCTGTTCCTCTACATTTTCTTACTAAAACTACTAAGGAACTTGAACAGATGTTATCTTTAGGAATTATTGAAACTAGTAATTCCCCATTTTCTTCATTAGTTATTGTCCGAAAGAAGGACAATAACATTAGACTATGCGTCGACTATAGAAAATTAAATGCACAAACGATAGTTGATAGCGAACCACATCCACTTCTCGACGACTTACTGCCACGTCTATCGACCGCAACTATATTCACTAAGATAGACTTAACTAAAGGTTATTGGCAGATACCACTAACCGAAAAAGCTAAATACTACACAGCGTTTTCCACTCCGCAAGGTCTATACCAGTGGAATGTTATGCCTTTTGGGCTTGTTAACGCTCCAGCTACCTTTGTTCGCATGATGCGACACATTTTTTCACGTAGACCAGACATTATTACATACATAGACGACATATGCTTATTTAGTTCATCTTTTGAGGAACATTTTTTGGGTCTTGAATACGTTTTGGACACATTAAGAAGGAACAATTTAACTGCTAAACCCACAAAATTACAAGTAGCGTTTCACGAAATAACGTTTTTGGGACACATCATTGGAGCAGGATATATCCAAACACTACCCAGTATGGTTTCTAAAATTTTAAACATTTCCGTTCTTCAAACGAAGAAACAGGTTAGAAGCTTGTTAGGACTAGTCCAATATTACAGCAGATTTTTACCTAACCTGTCATCTATCACGGCTGTCTTATCATCACTGTTAAAAAAGGACATGCCAGTGAAGGTGACATGGACTAGTGAATGTGATAGAATATTACGTCAAATAATTAATATTTTTTCACACCTACCTATTTTGAGACTACCTGATGCTTCCAAAAAGTTTATTCTCCGCACAGATGCGAGTAACTACGGAATTGGCGCATGTTTGCTCCAATATCATGACGACTTCCTCCATCCCACACTGTACGTCTCACGGAAACTGAAGCCACCAGAAATCAAGTACTCAACAGTTGATAGAGAATTACTTTCCGTCATTTGGGCGATCATAAAGCTCGAAAAATTCCTATTAGGCGCACCCTTTGTGGTACAGACGGACCAAAAAGCGGTGGCATCACTACGTCGTGCTAATCACAAGAGCCCGAAGCTGACAAGATACGCCATTCTACTTCAACCTTTTGACTTCTCAATCGAGTACATCACAGGATCAGATAACGTTTTGGCAGATACTCTGTCTCGAAATCCTACTGATGTCGAGTCCTGAACTATAGTAACGTCGCAGATACTTACTCGAGAGACATAGCACTATCATTGATGTTCTACATAGACAGAAACAATTGCTTATAATACACGTATCTGCTTACTAAAGACATATTATATACGAAATGAACGAAATCAATTGACTCTATGTTCGTATTTACGCCAGGACTTTGCTTGATATCCAGTCATAATAAAACTATTGGAAACATTTTCGTGCATCAAGTGAAAATAATAGAAAATACTATCATAGTAACTCAGTATGCGACATGAACTATTGTCAATAACGTCGATACTTATGAACTGAAACACATAAACATTTTTTTCTCTAATCGGAATTCACAAGGATCAAGCCTACGGATGGATCATCATATCCAACTTTAATTAATTTTAATTAAGTCGTTAAAATAATGGGAATTAAAATGAAAGGTGGGATAAATATGAAAAAAAAAAATGAAATGAAATTTGAAAAAAAAAATGAAAGAAGAAAAAAATAAGAACTCACATGATTCTTAGATAATGTTATTGTATGTAACTATTATATTATATAGTTAATAATTATGTTGATACATTACATACTACATTATTGTTTAAATTGGTTAATTTAGATAGGTATTAACAACTTAATACTAAACTTAATCAATGTCCAACACACATAACTAAGTTAAATTTATACATTACTTTCTTTCTCTACTTTATTCTTCATTTATTTATTTCTCTCTTTAACATATCCTTTCATTTTTCTTACATTAGATTTTCTTTTTTTTTTTTTTCTTAACCAGCGGCACTTGGGCTTTCAGCCCTTCGGCCCAATGACATGTCATTGCGAGGCTGGGGAACCTGAGGACTTTCCTTCCAACCCGGTCAGGAGCTTCGCTCCTTCCCATCCACAGAGGGTTTATCACAGGAGCCGTTCAGGCTATTCATTCAAATTTCCGGCCGTAAACATTTCTTCAAACGCCGACGCCCGGGTTTGAACCATGAACACCTGGTCGCCAGTACAACGCCGAAGCCATTACACCAGCGCGGCTCCCACATTAGATTTTCAACAACTTTATTCTTATTACACACTCAATATAATTAATTAGTTTAATTTTAACTCTTTAGATTAGTCTGACGTGACATTTCATTGCGACATATTTTAAGTTAATTAATTATTTAATTATATATCAACATTAGCCATTCTCTTTAGTTCATATAAAACTTATGTATAACATTTATGTATAATATGATCATTAATATATTAGATGACTGTTAGTAAGTCGACATGACCACGACACTGTTCTAGACAGAACATCGTAGGCCATATGCCGCATTTTTGTTAAATTTTTTGATATTGTTAAATTTTTTGATATTCATTCAGATAGGTTTTTGAAGAAAAAAAATCTATCTAATAGATTTTTTTTTCCCCCGGTGGACAGGGAATTGTTACGGTAGTTTAATTGGCATTGTCTGCTAGAGGTTAGCAGCATGCGATTTTAGGGGTTACAACGTTTAATGTAATGTAAAAGTATTATTAGCCTAGTGAACGCTGTGACGTTTCAGCGTTGGTAGTCACGCACCGTGACCAAGAGACGGGACCCTTTCTTGAATGACCGTCAAACGGAGAAGACGTGTCTTTATATTCTTATAGTGTCGGGCATGGAATGCCACACAGTTATATTGTATTTTGTTATGGACATGGGTCAGTCCACTGTTATGATGAAGAAAGATGAAGTTACAGTTTAGTAATTGACTAAACCTTGTCGAGATGAATTAACAGTCCGTTTTAGTTATACTAGTGCCAGACGCATAATCTCACTGTCGGTCGTTGAATTTACCAACCACGCGTGCATATAGTTATGTCGTTCTGCCTACAGTAATTCAGATGTACGAGACAAAGGACTGATATGCAAGATAGCTAACTCAACATAGGATTCTAAATTATATTTGTGATGTAATTCATGATCAACGTACGATGTCTACAGAATGTATAATAAATTGTTTGTTTGGACTTTAGACATGACTTATCCCGTCTATGAACATTTGGGAGATTCAATTATTACTATCATGGTTTTCAAAGTATTTAAACCCACATTCGCGTAACTAACATCGAAGGCACGATGCAAAAATGATGAACTGTAAAACAAGTTACAAAGATTGACTATCAAGCTTTCAACAATCCGTTGGGCTAATTTTCCGACCGCAGCAGAATGGTCGTCCGTAATTTCCCAAGTTTAAAAAGACTTTCTTGTCTTTTCCGAAGTCACATAAAGAGCTACCAAATTATCCACTGGGATCTATCGGTAGATCGGGATCGAATGGTTGTGACCCCTGTATTATGATCTTCAGTAAGGTGTTATGTTTTTAACATGGTCAAAATATTTTAGCTGTTTGATTTTGATCACGTTCATTAATTCTCTTTTAATTCCTAGATTTTCTTTGACCTCTTTATTTGCTTTCTTTTCATTCGATAATAGGTGCCCCATTCTTCTATATAACCACATCTCAATTCTTTCTTCTAATTGCTTTGTTCACTGTCCATGTTTCTACACCATACAATATACCCAGACCTTAAGATCTTTCATGTTTGGACATGCGCGCCAAAATACCCAACAGACCTGTGTCTAGGTTGAACGGGGAGCGCCTCGCCAAAATGAAGCAACATTTAAAAAAAAATAAATACACAATACGATCATGAAGAATATACAGCATTTGATGATTCTCAGTTTGAATTTGTTAGTTAGTTGTTTAGATGTTAGTTCTTGTCTCATGTTGTTAAATGTAGCTTTGATCATTCCTATTCTCTTCTTGATTTCTGTTTCACGTCTGCCATCTTCTGTTATTATACGTTCAAGATATGAGAAACTCTTGACTTGTTCCAGGATTCTCCCATTTATTCTTATCTTTATCGCCAGCTTTGCTAATTATCATAGTTTTAGTTTTCTCAATATTATGACATATAAGCCTAAATCTACTTACAAAAATAATTATTTTATCGTTTTTTACAATCACACTTTAATTAACCTTCAAATACACAGTTAATATCCTCAGAGGTACACGTTGTACTACATAGCATATCCTATTCATGTTATGTTTAGAAAATGTAATGTAATATTTTTGAAGAATAACTGATTGACTCTTATACTGTGTCAGCGAGCTAACAAAACCTACATTCAGCTTAATATGTGCGTGCCTCTAACAGTTGCCTGCAGTTCTAAATCAGAGTTTAGCCAGACGCACGTGCCAAATCTAAACTTGCTTTGTTTCAAGCTGATAAAATGCACGCCCAGTTTTTTGTGTCTTGAGCTCTGCTGTATGCCATAACATTAAAGTGACAGATTTAGTTCTATACGTGCACTTGATGCGTATGTTGCATAGTGGTAAAAAAAATGGGAGGTGTGCTTAAATCATTGGATGAAAGACTCCTTTGTGGTTTTGTCTCTCTTTTTATTTGTCTTACTGGTAACACCGTCAAAAATGAAGGGAAAGAACTAAGGCGTGCTCTTTCTGCTTCATTCCCTGAAGACGGCAAGATTTCTCCCGTCCCAATTTTCTTCCTTTCCGTTCCCTTTCACCTTCAGAGGACCGTTGTAGCCAAACCTATCTGGATGCGTTGGCCGCGGAGCAACGCGTCAAAATGACAGAAAAAGACATGAAAAAGGTAAATAGATTGTAATTTGACTAATTACTTAACATATTTTTTTAAAATCACAATACTTTTTATAAATGTACGGTTATCTTTCAAAGTGTTGCCTTAGTGCCTGTATCATGAATATACTTTAATACTGTCTAGGTTTATTTACCGCTTTACGCTCATAAAGTTGACCATGAGCAAAGACTGATTCTGGTAGGAATGCACCTATATGATGAAAGTGATTATTCCTGTGCTTTGTTGATTTCCTGGTAACAGCTAAGATCACATGAAGCAGTTAACGACGTCTCAGGATAAAAGGAAGTCTGGTAGCGCTTAGCTCTAAATTGGTGCGTGGAAGAAAAATCGTTCGCCTGTATTACTGCCTGTAATTATTCGGCATCAACGACGTTGTTTTGAAGGGCCTTGTGACGTACGTCTAGTTTGACAAGTGAATTCTCCCTGATATGATGGATGATTTAAAGGGACTTTTAGCTTTTCATAACATTAGAACCCCTGAACATTTGTTGTAACTTTTCGTTTGCCAGAACGCATTCCACCGGGACTCATGTAGGATACAGCGACGAGATCAAAGAGACGAACTGAGGATCTTAGGGGAGACTATCGGCGCTATCAAAGACAGTAGTTTTCCCTGATACGAGACGCAGTTGCTTGCCGCTAATTTCGCGTCTCGGTGTCAATCGCAACCGAGCGAACGGGGGAAAGCGAAACGGGCAGCAGCGAGCGGATACGAAGACCAGGGGGCGGCTTTTTCTCTTGATTTGGCGGTCAGATCCCCAAAAGTTCGTGAGATCAAATAAGTTGTCAAGTTTATCATGTCCCACTCAACTTACATTTCATTTTAGCTAAATAGACCATGTAGAACTAGACACGTTATCACTCGCTGGCCAGACCTTTACAGAAGCACTAGCTTTATTGAAATCTTGTTATAGATTTTCCCCTGGATTTTATATATATTTGCAGTGATTTCTAATTCTGTGCAAAGCGGTAAAATATATATTGTGTAAAGTGATCAGTGGTCTAGCTCAGTCATTCTATTTAAAGGGATTCTGTGTTAATTTAAATCTATTTAATTAAACCATCTCAAGAGTTCCAGTTTTAAATATAATGATCTATCTATTATATTATTTCAAAAGATAATAGATGCTTAAATTAACTTTTAAAGTCGCGAAGGAATTTATAATTAATAAATTCAGTTAAGTCCTAGTTTTATAGATGTGGGTTTTTAACCACTAGAATTCGCGCAGTGTTTATTAAATACATAATTAAATACGCGAGCATATATATAATAGGCTTAACGGGAAATTCATCGCGCTTTAGAAGGTTATTTGTTTTCGGTATATTACATGTCTTTTTTTTTTCTTTCATACAGAGTGATCGTAACCTGTGCGATCCCAGCATTAAGAAAGCAATAAAGAAATCAATCTAAGCAAAGCATAAACAGTGTGTAGAGTTCCCCTGACGCAGAACTTGTTGAGACTGTGTAAATTTTTAATCTTTGAGGCGATTCTATGTTTGGAATTCCGCTATCTAACTTATAGCAAAGAAAGCACACCCAAAGACAAATTTAACGCACCATCAAACAACTTAAGTCGTAACGGGAAGAAGAACACTGGCCCGAGCTTTGTTAGTTTACTGACACAGAGAGATAATTCATAATTTCCTGAACAGTGATGTGACTTAGTTTTCTCACTGGACTTAAACCATACCTCACGGATAAAGTGTACCAGCACGCGTAAGAATTTTATTATCAGCGGCATAGTCAAATAGACCACACCATCCTCACCCCGGTATCAGAGACCGTGCCCTCCCATAGAAACTGTTATTAAGAAAAGAGACACAACTACAGATTCATTTTCCAGCGATTACGGGATCCTTTTATGTGCTGACCGCCTACCCGATAATCTGGGGCTAGAACTTGAACAAACACTCATACATTTAGTTGAGGTGTAACTGCTGTTGTGTTATTCTATGGAGTGCAAGATTTTTTCACAATCGGTAAGTGAGAGCAAGATGAGTGAAGGCCTTTGCTAGCGCGTGTATGAATGACAGGAAATTAATTCTTTTGTGTGACCATTTTGTTAACTTGCTTACCTGGTAACATATATCTTTTCTGTATACCCTACATTGTTCCTTTAAGTGGGATAGTTGATAATTTGTTAACTCTGTTTAAAACCACCTCCTTTCCATTTGCTTAGTAAAGGGAAGAACAGCTGGGAAGAACAGTTTTTTTTTTCTATCACTTATACCTAACTTGGTAACACCTCTTTCAGAGTAATTAACTTTACTGTTAGGTTAACGTACCCGTGTTCCTGATATTATCTATCTCTGGACTGGGTTTGTCTTTGTCTAATAAGCGGGAAGGGCTTAGTCGATACCAATCTTCTTCACCCCTCCCAAATTTGTTATTTGTATTTGTGTACTTATGATAATTTATGTAATATCTGATATTTTTAGTGATTGATGTTAAAGTGAATAAAATCACCTAAACTCATTTAGTTCTGTGTGTTGGATATACCCAAAGCCCAACTTTTCCCCTATTCGTTTAATATAGTTTGTATCAACGTCGTGTGTGTGTTTGAAAACACCAAATCGGTGAGCGCGCAGATGCGAGTCTGGAAAACTGGCAAATAATTGTTTGACCAGGAGAGTGAAAGAGAAGATTGAGAGACACGATTTGTCGTAAATAAGTCTGTCTTTACTCTCCTCCAGCACGCTGTGAAGTAACTATTAAATCTCTACATTTTCTATCACTGAGCTTTCCATCATCATATTCCACTCTAAACCGGACCACTATTTCTACGACTCTTTTCTCTCAAAATAAATAAATTTACGACAGGCCTTTACAACTATATGTGTGCAGTTCTCTTCTTCTTCTTTGATTCATAGCCGCCGACCGTCAAAGCAGTCAGTGGCCATCACGCCTGGTGGCGTCTTGTAGGGCAGCAACAAAATGATTCCACTTTGCTCGGTCGGCGGCCATTCTTGGTACAGTGCCCCAACTCTGGTTCATTCTTTGCATCTCGGCTTCCACAGTTCTTCTCAAGGTTGTTTACTTTCGCTTTCCTTCGGGGGTCCATAGCAAAGCTGTTCTTGTACTGGTATCAGGGTCCCTTCTGAGGATGTGGCCAACCCAACTCCAGCGTCTGCCAGCTATGATGGTGTGCATGTCCTCCTGGTTACTCCGAATAAGCAGTGCTTGGGTGCTGATGGTATTCAGCCAAAAGATTCGGAGAATTTTCCTTAGGCAGATTGTGTGAAAGGAGGACAGTTTCGACATTTTCTTCTCTGTTATTCTCCAACATTCCGCACCACAGAGAAGCACAGAAAGTACGCAGCTCTCATACAGTCTTAATTTGGTGTTTGTGCTGAACTTGGAAGACTTCCAAATGTTATTGAGACTAGCAAAGGCTGTTCTCGCGTTATTCATTCTATTGTTAATGTCCTTGCTTGTTCCGCCGTCTGGTGTTACTATGCATCCTAGGTAAGTAAATGTGTCTGTCTGTTTTAACTTCTGGTTCCTTATTGTTATTGGCTCAGGATTTCCCACATTGAGTGTCATGACCTCTGTCTTCTTCGGTGTGCAGTTCAAGAGACCTTTATTTGCATCCCGGTTTCCGGACAGCACGATGAATCTACCAGTTTTGAATATCAGCAGATACGGAGGCATTCTGAATGGACAGTGCTGATACAGACACTCGATTGGGATATCAATGTTATCATTTAGGTGTTCAATAACCATGAAACCAAGCGTCAAAATAAAATAAGAGACTGAACACTGGAAAATAGACATGTTGTAAGAATCGCAAGTCATTGTGCTTTCCCGTAATTTCTTACTGTCACGGGTTGTCTCCCTTGATCTGCCATAGTGGTCCATAAATGACCCGACAGTTGGAATAAAAGAAGTTTTTTTTTTTTTTCAAAAGTAGCCTTTGCTCAAGATTATTTTTGGCAGCGATGTAAATAGGAGGGTTGTGGTCCTATTTCAGGGAGTCTCACATGGATTTTAAGAAAGAAAGTACAATTACTTGCGTCTACTTGGTTGTTTGTAAACTTTGTATCCCCCGCCCACTTCTGTGAGATAGGTATGTATCACGATGTAACACTTCACTCGTATTTAATGAGCCCCACGCCGAAGGCAATTTAGCAAAGTATTATTTTTGTTAGCTCTATATATATGTTTTTTTTTAGAAATAAGTCATACGGATGCAACCACCACTTTCAATCAAGTGAGTTAACTCCAGCGAAAGATATATATATATATATATATATATATATATATATATATATATATATATATATAGATATATATATATATATATATATATATATATATATATATATATATATATATATATAATCTAGCTGTGGCAGGAAGAATTCTCTTTATCCGTGTCAAATAGCAATAAGGAATAACAAATACAGACCGATGGAAGATAGCCAGATAATAACTAATACAGCTAGGGATAAAAAAAAGAGAAAATGGAGATTTACAAGACAGATTAACATAAAACAACCAACCAGTATATCCAATCATGATCTTGACTGAATCCACAGGGGAAGAGTAAGCTAAGGAAGAGAACAATGTAAAAGAAAGACACGGCAAACGGAATCCCGTAGCGAATCTCAAGAAATTGGCATAAAACAAATATGTGGCGAACTAAAGGGTGAACTTGCGAGGTCCCTTGTAAATAAATTCTTGTTGTATCGACAGCAAATATTTGTGCTCGAGGTCCTAGACAAAAGCTTAGGTTGCCTATGCCTAAAATAGCCAATTGTCCAAACTCCAGACAAGCATTATCAACAAATGAGTTCGTCGCACTCGCCGTATAACATGGCCAGATTCAAACACACAAAAATACAAACCTGGAAAATAGAACCACTGAACAACTAATACAGTGAAGAATAAAGAGAAAATATGGATGTATAGGGCACACCATTAGGCAACAAGTAACGAGAACCTGGGAAAGAAAGGCGGAAGAGGAAACCCAGGTGTCACATAATTTTTAGTCGCTCTATTGTCTACTACGGCCGTATTATGTGACAGTTGTTGTACTGACTAATTACGTGCTTTTCAGTGGTCGGCACCTTATTCTTTCTCTGCTATGTAGCAGATATTTTGTATTCTCAAACATTCTTACACTCCTCTCAGTGATAAGTCGTCATGTCTGTTTGGTTACCCGTTCCTCCCTGATTGCAAAGGAATGGATGAGATAATATTAACCGACAATCATGTTGGTTAATCTCGGGTGTGGCCGACATCAGACTACAGATTAACACTAAAATCTCTCCAGCGACTTTGGTTAAGCATTGATAAGGCGAACGTGTTGCACTTGCCAAGATGGTAAATAGACTAATTTTGTTTGCTCAAGCCGTGACAGGCGATAAAATTACTCGCCCGCAGACGGATTTTGTGTGCGCAAGCGACGGATAAAGAGATTACTTGTCTGTGCGACACATTTTAGACAGACATGAATGACATCATCGTTTCCTGTTCACCTGTTTCAGAGACATGGCTTTAGAGGAAAGTAAGATGTGCTTCATTGACCATAAGAAGGCTTTTGACGGAGTCCATCATGAGAAAATAATTGAATGCCTCGAAGACATAGGTATTGATGGATAAGATATAAGAATACTCAGTAACCTTTATTGGAAGCAAACTGCCACAGTAGGATCTGGAAGGAATTATTCACCATACATAGACATAAAAAGAGGTGTCAGATAAGGTTGTGTGCTGTCCCCCTCCCTATTTAATCTATACACCGAAAAAATTTTCAAACAGATACAGGAAATACCAGGACTGAACATCAGGTGAAGGTAAATAAACAACCTTAGATATGCAGATGATACCGTGTTGTTAGCTGAAAGCGAACAGGACTTACAAGAACTAGTGAAGCAAGTGAACAGTATAAGTCATGAATATGGACTCGACATTGATATTGAGAAAACAAAAACTATGATAATTAGCAAAACAGACGATAAGCCCACATTAAAGATAAGCGTAAATGGGAAAATCCTAGTACAAGTCAAGAGCTACGTATATTTTGGTCATATAATAACAGAGGTTTGCAGATGGGAAACAGAAATCAAGAAGAGAATAGGAATGGCCAAAGCTACATTCAACAACATGAAACATATACTGACATCTAAATAGTTATCTCACAAATTAAAACTGAGAATCATAAAGTGTTATATATATTCTGCATTTCTGTATGGTGCAGAAACATGGACGATGAATAAGCATTTGGAAGAAAGAATTGAGGCTCTTGAAATGTGGATATATAGAAGAATGGGGCGTATCTCATGGAAAGAGAAGAAAACAAATACGGAGGTCCTAGAAAATCTAGGTATGAAAAGAGAACTAATGAGGGAGATCAAAGTTCGGCAGCTAAAATACTTTGGCCACATAAAAAGTCATAACATCCTGCAGAAGACCATAATAGAAGGGAGAGGTGAAGGCAAACGTGCAAGGGGAAGACAGCGCTATAAGTGGGAAGATAACATCAAGAGATGACAGGAAAGAGTATATCAGAGTGCACTACCAAGACAAGAGACAGAAGACGTTGAAGATCCATTACAGCCAACCTTAGTTGTGGAGATGGCAGCTGATGATGATGATGATGATGATGAAGATGTTACATCTGAAAAACATTGTCGACAGAGTGTACGTTCTTGTCACTTCCATGTATGGGAGACGTGACATTTTGCATCACGCACAGAATTTTCCATGTCGGAATAATTTTGAATTACCCAACCTAAATATGCAGTTTTGAAACGATTGGCGGGGGGTTCGACATAGAGGAGCCACCAAATTCCTGATTGGACGCCGCCTATAATCGTAACTAACAACTGCGGGGGAGGCGAAGTGCCATATAACCTGACACTTTTGCAGTTTTAAGACACTGTGAGAATCGCTTGCCAAGACTACAACCAGACTGCCAGTGTTAGAATCAGAATTCCATTTATCAGACCGGACTTTGTTGGAGCATTTTGAAGGACTTAAACAGCCCAGGAAAACTCTATCATTTTAACAAGAAAAACCGGGATCTGAGGAAACTAAACACACAGAGTCAAAGTGGGAACGTATTGTTAAAGTAACGACCCCCAAGAACACGTGTAAAAAGGCATCTGCTAGTGCCTTAACCTACTTCTCTTAGCAAACAGTCTGTGAGCCAAGATTGGCGTACGTTGTACATTTTACATTCTATATTTTTCATTACTAACATGTGAACTAATATGTATATACTGCCATGTGAATTTTAATATGTGAAAATTGCTAGTGGATGTCCAAGTCATTTGAAGCTGTCAACCTCAGCATATAGGATACTGATTTCATGAACCACCACTGCGAGGGCTGGTGACTGCTTTATTGCTAGTTTCTTAAAGAGAACTAAAAGCATAGGTAGTCTCAAGTTCCATATGGAGCAGGGAGGGAAAGATGAAAGAAATGACGTACATTCTAATTATAATACTTACCTTTACAAACCCGTGTAAATGTCTATGTAAACATATTCACTTTAAATATAATGAAAGTTTTCAAGCTTTTCAACCAGTGTAGATGTAACTGAAAACATATTTAATCTATATTGTGAACATTTTTCAACCAGTGCTCATGTAAACGTAAACATATTCTATCTATATTATTAACCTTTTTATTTAAATGTAGAATAAATATAAAAGTTGTTCAATTTAAATGTTAAGAAAGTTTTCTGTCGAGGGATTAAGCTTAATTCTCATCGAGGGTAAATTCTGAGGTAGATGGTATGGTGGAATATGAAGAAGGGGACACATAACTATGTGTTGGGAAACTCAATACTCAGAGGGTATTCGTTTCTCTTCTTTTACCGTACTAGGTGGTGGTACCCGTTGAAGGTACTACCTCTGGAACAAGAAGGGTACAAGTGGCCTGTAGTCGAAGCTAAATACCATCATCAGTCTGGGCTTAAAAACGAGGGACCAATTTCGTAGACACTCCCTGACACTTCTGGGAACGTGCTGCACCCTACAACTTTGACCAGTGACGAGCGTGATCAGCGATCCAGTCTACCAAGAACCAAAACATCAGAAGGAGCAGACCCGTCACTGACAACTAAGTAACACATAAAAGCTACCAAGTGACCTCCTTTACAAACTACCATTATATGACACAGTGATGATAATTTTCTGATAAATCATTATTCCATTTTTTTAAACCTTGTTAAAACTTAAGTGATTATTAAATCTGTTATTTGTAAATATACAAATTTAACGTTGATTTAGTCATTTTTAACGTACTGCATGTTTGTCTCAGTCAATTTGCTAAATACACTCTAAACAGAGCTATACCATAATAATAAGAATTCCACTGAGTAAATCAGGGTGGGGGCTTGAACGAGCTGAAATTAATAATTGCTTAATTCTTCATAAAAGGCGACGGACCAGATATCAGTTAACAATTGCCCTGTCCAACGTAGCATTGTTCTTGACTTCTGAAATATCATATGATGTACTAACTTGAGATAGAAGCATCATTATCCTTCTATCTACAGCTACGCGGTAAAGGTAGGCACCTTTAAAGACCGATATTAGATACTCTTGAGTTTTGGCCACTGTTGGACCACTACTGCAAAGTAGGGGAGGCAATTCCGTGACACCAGGTAGAGTTGTTCTCTGGGCAGAACGGGAAAAGACGACCCAGAAGTAAACTGGTGGCGAGCAACAGATTGTAATATTTGTGTCTTTCGATTCTTTGTTAATTTTAAGTCACAGCTCTCAAATGAAAGAATGGGAAGAAGAGAGAGACAGAGAAAAAATACCATCACAAACAGTTGGGTGAGCACTTTAATTTTAAAGATTATTAAAGTTTCCATTATGTTTCTAAGATGCTGGATTACTTTATATTTCTCTTTCATTTCCTCTTTCTTCCTTGCTTTCTGTTCCTTTTCTCTCCTTTCTCTTTTCATCATTCGATTTTCTCACACTGCAGACCATATATTACTGGTAAAGTATGAAGTATAGTACTTTTTATATCGTTGAGGGGAAGAAAATGACTCAGTACTTTGCTCGCATCTGATACTAAAATTGTGCCTGCAGTCAAGGGCGTACTTGAAGTATTTGGAACCCGGGGCGGATATCATAATAGAGTCCGATGACACACCCTCCTGGCTGTCACCCGGGGCGTACGCCTCCCTCGCACCACCTCCACCCTTTTAATACGCCATTGCCTGCAATAGCATTGCGTACTCATATGCACCCCTCCCACTTTTTTCCCTTTTAAAGAACTAAGAATTAGCAGAAACTTAGTATTGAATTTCTAGACTATTAATTACAAACCAGTAAATCCCACATTAATTGGGCGTTAATGTTGAATGGAACGAAAGCGGCGAGCTTAGTCCTGAAACTTCTCGTTAGTGCAGACAGGAAATAGAAGAAGGCGTATCAGGGTTGGTTCGCTGAAATTCTTGATGGGTGTATCTGGTATATTGCACGTCGTATATTTGCTACTTCTGCTCCTCCAGGCGTGGGTGGAATTAGAGCTGTCGAGGAAAATGTGGTATGGGTGGAAATTTGACTCACAGAGGTGATAAGCCCTGCGACGTCCAAGAACTCCATGACCTCGTTGTATTACACATAAAATATACAAAACGTGCAGCGATATAAATAAACAATTGGTATATCAACTTTATATAGCAAAATTAAATTGTATCGATTAATCAAAACACATAATCAAATCAAGCTGTACTAAATAAAATAAAAAGAAGTTAATACCTTACTTACTTACTTAGTCGTTCCCCTTCTACCGTGAGGTGTAGAGGTTTGGAAGAGAGAGCGCCAGACCATTCTATCAGCTGTCTTCTTCCTGGCCTGGTTCCATTCTAGTCCTCGGTCCTTCAAAGATTGTCTAATGTTGTCCTCCCAGCGGACTCTGGGTCGTCCTGGAGGTCTGGATCCCTGGCTCTTTGTTTCCCATGCTTGTCGTGGTAGCCGATCTTCTCCCATTCTGCAGACATGGCCAAACCATCTTAGTTGGGACTGTTCTATTTGGGTCTGCAGCGGATGGGATTTTAGGCCTTGACGGATCGTCTGGTTGCGGACCATGTCTCTTCTTGTTACTTCAACCACTTTCCTCAGATACCTCATTGGTTAATACCACCAAACATAAATTAGTTAAACAATAAAGATAAACAAACTGCGTTACTGTTAAACAAATACAGTTACATCAACAAAGCACAAGCATAAATATGTGAATCAGAAAGCTAGTGTAGAAGTTCTTAGAGCCTTAGAGCTTGTACAGCTTTGTCAGAAAACGAGAACCAAATATATTCACAGAAATGTATTTCAAACTTTTCACGGCCCAAACTGATTTACTGGAAGCTAAACATTTTATCGTGCAATCCTACATATGAATGATTCGATGATTTCTAATTTCAGTTTAATAACGTTCATAATATTTATGGAAACGGGAAAAGATGAGGGGGGAGACTACAAACATAAGACAAAAAGGATACTTCACATAAATAATTCACACAAGTATAAAGTGTATTGGTTCAGCTGTTTGATACATACAGGTCAGTAAAGTTAGCTGCCAATGATTTTTAAACAGTCCACTATTTAAAAAGAAAAGAAAAAATTTAAATAGTTGTGGCTCCCATGCGGTTTTTTTGTGTTGTTGGTTCGGTTTTTGCCTTCGTCTGACAAGGCGCGTGTTCCTTTCAACCTATGTGATTATATCAGAGCGCATTTACCATCCCAAAAAAAAGTCAACTCTGTTGACTGCTAACCCGATCAGCGTTGATAGATACTAAGTCCTGAAAAAGGACCAACATTATCTATCTGCTAGCATAAAGCCCTAAAAAGGACTCGCCAGTTATGCCAACGCCCGATCTAGTGTGTTAGGTTGACTATACAGGTTATTCATTGTCAAATTTAACTTAAAACAGAAAAAGACATGTAATTGTTATACGTTAAGAAACTGAAAAATTACAATTTATAAGAACTTTATAACTACTGGAATATAATTACCTGTTATAAAGATGGTTTTTTCCCGTTTCAATTGTCCGATAGCGGCTTGTATAACAACAACAAAATCCCCGTCTTTCTTCAGTATTACAAAATGCTAATTGACTTCAGTGCTGACATCTAGGGTGGATTTTATAAGTTCATTCTCTACTGAGAGTATTGATAGAGCAATAAGCCATTATTTGTTTATTGCAATCCTTAAGTAAGTTTTCACACGCTTCAATGTAAAGAAAACACCTTTCCGGCTCAGATTTAGTCACGGATGTGGTGATGATTATTTCAGGGATTGTGTTCGTTTCGCTGAAAGGTATAGTAACATCACCTAATACCAAAAATAAACAACTCTAGTGATCTTGTGCACACAAAAAAGTATATGTATCGCAATATTCCGCGCCTACGCATTTTTATGCATATTTTTCCAACGTTGTGACATCTAAATTGCTGAAACTTAACACACACAAAAAAAGAAAGAAAGGAATTTCAAACAATTATTTCACATTCTTGGGGATGGCGCTCAGCCATCACCCGAGCGCAGAAACGATCGGACAACTCAGAACGCACATTAAGGAAGTGCGAGTGGAAGAAAATAGCGAGAAAATGGATGGGAAGAAAGAGAGAGAGCGAGAGTGAGGAAGAGAGAGACAGCATAAGGAAGGTTCGATGTAGAATCATAGTAGTTATAATATATTTACACAGACTTGTTATATGCCACTAGCTAAATTTTAAAAAAAAAAATTTTTTAAGTTCCGCTGGAGATGTGCCCCACTACTCCGTAGGAACGAGCCGCCATTGCGTTAAAGTATAAAATACATTCATTATCTGTACTTTTAACTGATAAAACAAAACATTTCACAATCGTTACTATAGAATATAGACGGCTTCATTTCTCATCATGTAATAAATGAGTATATAACTCAATGTTTGACAAGGACGGTGGTTGCGTTGTTTTTTACGCCTAAAAAAAAACGCTGCATTTTTAGGGACTGTATGGAATCCGATCGCGAGACTGTGTGACTGTTTCCAGGACCACCACGTGGAGGTGGAGTGCGGTCTTGACCAGCTCTGGTTCGCTGGTCCTTAGTAAGTCACGTTGTGTCACTATTGCGCATTTGTTGTCCCTAACTCAATGTTTGAAAAGGTTTTTAAAAAAAACACAAACTGTTAATGTGCTGATATACATGCGCTAATACATTCACTCTGGCGTTTGCAAGTTTGGTACAAAAGCTGAAACAAAAACACAACAAAACCCATCTCATGCTTATGTTTCACCCTCCATCTGCACCATAGACATTAAACAATGCCACAACAAACGGCAGATAAATTACAGCCTGGATGAGCAAACACACAAGAAAAACAACAATGCAACACGCTATATAGAATGATGAACACTATATACCTTAATTATAACCCATATCGGGTTGAACCAGGTAACCCTTGCACGCGGCAAACACCAGTTTTCAAGTGCAGGTTTCAAAAACCAAACAAACCCTCCACCTTCAATTTTGAACTAATTTTCCTACCTCTCTGTATGGATGCCTGCCTGTCTGTCGACCTGCTTGGTTTGTCTGTCTGTCTGCCTATCCTGACTGCCACCCAGCCTATCTAAATGCTTGTGTGTGTTTCTGTTTAACTATCGTTTTGGTTATTTTTCTTATGCTAGGCATCCTTGCCTGCTAGTTTGTCTGTCTGTTTAGTCTTTATACCTAGTTAACCCTATATACAGGGCCCATGAGAGGGGGGTGCATGGGGTACACCTGGGCCCGGGGTCAAAAAGGGGGCCCGGGAGCCAAAGGAGGGGAGCCGGAAATTTCCTGGGATTTCAGAAAATGTTTGCATATATTGTGTGAAGACTAGCATTCACATTTTGTGTAAACCTACATAGTTTTATATATCGTAATTCATAGAAATTATGATCCATTATATTATGTAGTGTTGGGAAATGTAGATGTACCTATAATGAATAATTACTTTCATCATAGCATCACTGCATCAGTGCGATTTAACCCTTTAATTATCCTAAGTGGGGTCAAATTTACCCCACCACTTTTCCATTTTTCTATAATACCATGGCAACCGCTTGAGTACTATTTTACTAGTCTACTACCATTCTAACGCAGCGTTGTTTTGTTTTTTAGGTAATATTTGCTATTACTTTGTCTAATAAATTCAAATAAAATTGCTTGTAAAAAGTTTTTAAGGACAATGATTGGTTATTTTGCCTTGACCACAATTTACTGGCCCTTTTTACTGGATAACCGATAACTAATATGTCAACTGTGCAAGGATTATCTTTATTACATTACTACTACTACTACTACTACTACTACTACTACTACTACTACTACTACTACTACTACTACTACTACTACTACTACTACCACTACCACTACTACCACTACCACTACTACTACTACTACTACTACTACTACTACTACCACTACTACTACTACTACTACCACTACTACTATTACTACTACCACTACTACTACTACTACTACTATTACTACTAGTCTACTACCACTACTACTACTACCACCACTACTACTATTACTACTACTATTACTACTAGTCTACTACCACTGCTACCACTACTACTAGTACTAAATTATTAGTATGTAATATTTTTTGTCTTTTTTCCCTTTTTTCAGATATAAAAGTATAAATTATAAATCATCTCTCCAAAATGTATTCTCATAAGTCAGGAGCCCAGAAAAGAAAAGACATGAAAGAACGAGAGGAAAATGGAAAAAGGGGTCAACAAACACTCTTTCAATTTGGATTAAGTGCAGCTTCAAAAATGTGTTAATTGAACTCACCTATAGAATTGGAGCAAAAAGAAACTGTTGGAAACCTCATCCCCAAACAAGGAACAATTGACTTGGGAAATCATGCACAGTATTTTGATGAAGGGGCAGATGCAGACAATGAAAATGGAAAATAGAAAGAAACAGACATACAGACGCATGTGGAAGTGAATTTGGAAGATGAGAGGAGTAATCATAATGTAGGCCTTGACTCTGGATGTATCACAACCGAGTTTCCATCTCAAAAGGAAATAGAAAAGTATGTTACGAATGGTCACATCCCTCTGCCTAAAACATTCCCAAAAGACACCTGCAATCAAGTTTTCTCAGAAAGCATACTGGAATTTCAAAGCGCTAATGGAGAACTGCATGTAAGAGATTGGCTTGTCTGGAGTCAACAGAAACAAGCTTTATATTGCTTTCCATGTCGATTATTTTGGCACAAGACAGTCATGACTAGCACTTCTGCGTCTAAGTCTGCACTGGTATCTGCTGAAGGCTGGGATTCTAATGGGAAGTGGCGGGAACTTTCCTACAGGATCCCAAAACATGAAAAAGGCAATAGTCACAGAGAATGTTACCTAGCTTGGCGAGAACTAGAAAGGCGCCTGCTGTCTGGGACAGGAGGTGACATCATCTTAGAAGCGTCAATCAAAACTGAAGCTGTGAAATGGTACAACCTGTTGAAGCGCATCGTCGATGTGGTACTCTTCTTTGGAGAACGTGGTCTAGCATTTACTGGTTCATTCCATCCAATTGGTGATTCAAACAATGGCAACTTTTTAGGACTCATTGAACTGCTCTCCAGGTGGGACCCCATCCTTCAGGAGCATGTAGTAAGTGTACAGGTGTCACAGAAAAGGAGTGAGCGGCTTATAGTTCATTATCTGTCCCCTGACTCACAAAATGAATTTACTGCAGAATGTAAAACGACACATTTTGCTTGAGAGGCAATCTGCAAAGTACTTTGCAGTAATAGTAGATTCCGCACAAGATTCTTCCCATATTGAACACACAACATTTCTTTTGAGATACGTACTTTTAAAAGAAATGCAGTACGAGATTCAAGAAAGATTTCTCAAGTTTGCAGATTGTGGCAACAAAAGAGGGGAAGAAATTGCTCAGTTGATAACTGATACATTGAAAGAACATACTATTCCTCTCAGTGACTGTAGAGCTCAAGCCTACGATAATGGGGCAAATATGGACCGAAAATAACAACGGCGAACAAGGAAAAATACAAGAACAATGCTCAACAGCATTTTTTTCACCTTACGGTTGTCACAAACTCAACTTATGTGGAAATGATGCTGCTGAATGCATACCGGAAGCAATAACCTTTTCCGGAACAATTCAAACTGTGTACCACCTGTTCAGTTCCAGTCCTAAGCGGTGGGAATTACTACAAAACCGTATTGGTTGTTCTCTTCATGGTATGTCTGAAACAAGATGGTCAGATCGTGTTAAATGTGTAAAGCCGTTTGCAGCTCTCTTGCCTGGCATTAAACTAGCACTGGAAGACCTAGAACTAAATTTGACGGCCAAAACAAGAAATGGAGTCCATGAAGTTTTATTATATGTGACATCTTTTGCCTGTGTATTAATGTCAGCAGTGTGGTACAAAATATTAACTGGCATAGATATAAGCAACAAGGTCATCCAAGCTAGAAATGCCACACTGGATGCTGAAGTAGCAAACATAGAAACTCTCCTCACAGAGCTGACAAAACTTCGAAACAACTGGAAGTGCATGTGGAATGAAGCCAAATTGGTTGCTTACTTACTTACTTAGTCGTTCCTCTTCTACCGTGAGGTGTAGAGGTTTGGAAGAGAGAGCGCCAGACTATCCTATCGGCTGTCTTCCTCCTGGCCTGGTTCCATTCTAGTCCTCGGTCCTTCAAAGATTGTCTAATGTTGTCCTCCCGCGGACTCTGGGTCGTCCTCGGGGTCTGGATCCTTGGCTCTTTGTTTCCCATGCTTGTCGTGGTATCCGATCTTCTCCCATTCTGCAGACATGGCCAAACCATCTTAATTGGGACTGTTCTAGTTGGGTCTGCAGGGGGTAGGATTTTAGGCCTTGGCGTATGGTATGGTTGGGTCTCATGTGGCTTCGTGTTACTTCAACCAATTTCCTCAGCTGCCTCGTTTCTGAGGTTTGTATCTGGGTTGTCTGGGTTGTAGTCATTGCCCATGACTCGCATCCATATGTCACGACTGGGACATAGGTGGAGCGGTATACAGCCATCTTCGTTTTCTTACCAACCTCTCTCTTGCTGAGGAATCCTCGGAATACTTTCTTGTTCTCTCCTTACATGCCTTGATGACATCGTCCATAAGGAGTATGAAGAGGTAAGGTGATAGGATATCACCTTGTCTTACACCAGTGGTGGTCCTGAACTCTTCTGACTTATGGTTTGCTGTCCTCACAGAATTTCTGCAAGACTTGTAGAAGCTCTGTATAGCATGAATCAGAGGTGCTGGAATATTCTTCCTTGCCAAACAGTCCCAAAGTTTGCTCCAGGGGACCCTGTCAAACGCCTTTTCCAGATCTATGAAACAAAGATGCATCTCACTCTTATACTCAAGGGCCTTTTCACTCAGCTGTCTGAGTGTGAAGATTAGGTCTTGAGTACTTCGGTTTGCTCGGAATCCGCACTGGACCTCATCCAATTGTGGCTCAGCTAGGCGTCGGAGTCTCTGCTCTAGAATTCTAGAGTAGATTTTACCAGGGACACTGAGAAGGGATATGCCTCTATGGTTTCCACACTGTCGATTGTCACCCTTTTTGAAAATTGGTGTTATGATGGCAATCTCCCAATCCTTTGGTATGGTCTTGTTGTACCACGCTGCCTGTAAAACCCTTAAGAGTAATAGGTCGCCTGATGCTCCCATGAACTTAACCATTTCTGGTGTTATACCATCATGCCCTGCTGCTTTGCCCATCTTGATTTTCTCCAGTGCTGCCTTCAGTTCTTCCATCTTTATGTCATCTTCACCATCATTGGTTTTCTCTTCTGTGCTAGTGGTTATCATTTCTGATGCTTCACCATGCTCACCATCCAGGAGTTCTGAGAAATATTCTTTCCATCTTTCCATTACTTCCTTCGGGGCAGTAAGCAATTTGCCTTGCTTGTCCTTTATAAATTTGAGAGGGCATTGTTTTTCCTTCCTCATGTTCTTTAGGGTCTTATAGAACAATTTCTGGTTTTCTTGTGCATCTTTTTCTAGCTTTTCTCCAAATTCTTCCCAGGACTTCTGTTTTGCTGCTAGCACTTTGTT
The DNA here is from genome assembly GCA_024509875.1 of Oreohelix idahoensis. NCBI lineage: Eukaryota > Metazoa > Mollusca > Gastropoda > Stylommatophora > Oreohelicidae > Oreohelix > Oreohelix idahoensis. Next base: position 139,891 of record JAMPIV010019130.1, read on the forward strand.
CTTTGCTTCTGTTCTGAGTGTCACATATTCTCTATATTTTTCCATTTGTCCTGTTGTGTTTTTAGCTCCTAAGTATTGTTTCCATGCCATTTTCTTCTCTCTTATTTTCT
>JAMPIV010019130.1:145000-242500 GCA_024509875.1 Oreohelix idahoensis
TCAGGATGAGTTTCTCGGGGTAGGTGCAAAAACTGCCCCTGCAGTGCAGACAAGTTGTCTACATTTGCATCTGACACGTAGCGCTTCGGCCGTTTCTTAGACGGAGGTGTCAGAGACGCAAGGTGGCAGTTACGGCATGCGTTTAGGTGTTAAACGTAAGCGTTAAAGACGGAAAAGGGGAGAGTACTTCGTTTTGCGAAATTAAAGGTTTACCTCTTTGTCTGGAAATAGATATTAACCAGAGTTTGAAACTTTCTTTTCATTCTCCAACTTGCAGTAGGCAGAATCACTCGTGCTAGTGAATGAAGCTTGTATAGCGAAGTCACTAGTTTCTCGTAAAAATTTTGCCGAGCTTCTAAATACCTATCTAGTGAATTATCCTAGTCGTTGTGAAACTGTAATTCTGTTGGGAGGTAAAATATCATATATAATATCTAGTATTTTGTGAAGTGTTTAAAGTGTTAAATCGCTTATTTTATTTCTCTAGTTAGATTTGGTGCAGAGCGCTTAATTTATATAGTCTGTATTATTTTATAGTGACGAGTTACAGTGGAAAACAGAAATTATATTTCTAGCTTAAACTCAGTCGGCTATTAAGGAATTTAATTTAACTGCTAATAATCAGACGAGAACCAACGGGCTGATCACCCGTTTGCCAGTCACTTCGATTACGGAAACAACAGCAAATGGATTGATTTGCCGCTGCCCTAAAGACGCCAATAGGCGTGATGGGAAACAATGGCAAAGAAAACCTATCTGCTGTTGCCCTAAGGCGCCACTAGGCGTAATGGCCACTGACTTCTTTGACGGTCGGTGGCTAAGGACGAAAGAAGAAAGAAGAAGAATCAGACGAGAATAAACTTTCTAAACAAACTTTGTTAATGCTAGATGCTTCATGAGTGGTGACGGAACACGTAGGTATTCCTAATTCATGAGGATTGATGATTTTATATATAACATATTTCACGGGAAAACTTAAATGATAAGACAAGCTACGCTTGCAGTTAAAATTATCAGTTATAGTATGTATAATTATTTGATATGTGTTCTTTCTATTTTTATATAGTAAAACTGTGGTACCCAAACTTTGCCAGCGTTTGAGTAAAAGAGATCAATCTGTGAAGAAAACATCAAACATTCTTACCTTAAAGATTTGATGTATAACTTTTACAAGAACTTTAAGAGGTTAAAGAAGTAACGGGTCATCGAGCCTGATTTGATTCTTCCTGAGAAAACTCTAGTCATTTTTCCGCCTTGGTGGCAAGTAACATATTTCAATCAGTAAATTTCCCGACACTGTTGACAAGTGGTGGTGTGAACAACTAAAATTCCTATACTGAGAGAAGGTGCCGACCTGACATTCCTCATTCGTTTGAAATCTAAGATGTTGACACTGTGCTCGCTATAAACGCTCGTGCTTGGACAATTTTTTTTTTGTGACTTAAACAGACATCCAAAACAATAGTATTCCCAAGAGAACGGTCCCGGAAGTAGTAAATTCAACCCGTCTTTTTGGACCTGGGGTTTTCTTGGCCAAGATTACCATTGAAGATTCTGTATGGGCAAGTCCTAAAAATATTTTTTGTTGTTGTTGAAAAATGCACGTGAGCACAGTTGAATGAATAGAGTGAATGCAGGACTGAGCGATCCCTTTTATGGTGGTATTTTGACACCCATTCATTTTTTGCTGTCATAACATTTCTTTATGCAAGGTATTGCTAACTATATATCTATATATTCCCTTATACTAGATCAGAGTATCCGGTCTGTTCATACCTTAAAGGGGAGGAATTTTAGACTAAATCATATGTATCTGTGACTCTTTGGGCTATCACTTTCTTCTAACGGGACTGTGGGCTATCCATCGAGGGAAGGATCATACCAACGGGGCTATCATTCCGGTAGCATTTCTTGATTTTTGTTTATGATTTTTTTTCTTTGTATATGCTTGAAGTGATTTGATATGTTGTGAGAGAAGTTAACTCTTGATAAATAAACTACTCATAACATTTATTCCAGCGTGTCGGTCAGTTCGTTTTCCCAAACTATTCATATAATCATTGTCATAGTTTTTCCCACGTCTGTACGTCTAACTGTCGTCTTATGCGTGTATGTATGTGAGTGGATATATATATATTTCATATATATGTGTGTAGACTGTCTGACTCAATCTAAATCTGTCGTAGAAGATAGGTGAAAGAGAGAAGATTTTCTTGATTTCAGAGACAGCCTCTATCACATTTCTACCATCTCACTCGTGGAAATCTATTGCTATTACTACTTCTCACTGTGACTATCACTTATTCTAATCTATTCAGAAGGGACCAACCCAAGTCTTAATTCTCCTATCAAAAATCTACGACAAATGGGGTCTCGTCTATCGGGATTTTGAACTTTGAATAGGAAAACGAGACGACAAATATCAGCTCGTCTTTAAGATTCTTTATTCTGATATAGAGTAAGAGTGTGATGTCTTGTGAGTTTTGTATCTTTTAAAAAATAATTTATCCCCTAGACATATCGATCTGTTTTATGGGCGTGCTGACCACACGGCTAATAATTGTTTTTCCACAGCATTATTGAGCATTATACATTTGGTTTACAGGTTGATTTTGTCGGAATATATGTTAATTACTGATTTTGTAATACTAAACGCTGGTAAAGTTTTGTGAGTGTATAACATTCACAGGGTTCTGAAGAAGTAGGTGTTTGAGCAAAGCTAAGGAGTGCGTTCAGACAATTACGTCCTGTAAATTGCCTCCCTTACCCTAACTGTCTTCAGGGGTGAACTTGATAGTGGATTAAAAAAATTAAGGGATTTTTTTTTTCTCTTTAAATTTTTGCAATAATTATTTGTTTTCCACTGTAGCAACTTATTTTTCAGTGAGTAATCTTAACTACCATTTATTTGGCGTAGTCGTCTGCATTAGGTGCTTTATTGCCGATCAATAGCAGCGATAGTTAGGTACTATATTTTCGGAGGAGGTATCCCAGGTTAAAGTATATCATCTTTTGTTTTGGTATTTTCTCGCAAGTAGTAGGAACCAGTGCATTCTTTTCCCTATTTCTTTCTGGACTAAGTCTCAGCCACTGATTTATTATGGCAGAGAGGGCAAAGCTTACGCAACTCCTCAGGGACGAAGCGAGAGAAGAAGGTTTGGACGGAGAAGAAGCGAAAGCTTTCGTCAGAGACGAACTGGAAAGATATGATGCGGAGAGGAAAGCAGCTGAGGCTAAAGAGGAAAAAGAAGCAGGAAAGAAGCTTTAGGGAGAAGGAAAGGGAAGACCGTCTATTAGAGCAGAAGAAGATGGATGAGGAAATGGAAATCCGAAGGATGCAGCATGAGGAAAAAGAGAAGGAGAGACAGCATGAGGAAAGAGAGAAGGAGAGACATCATGAGAAGGAGAGGGAACAGAGACAGCACGAGTTGGCGCTTAAAACTCTAGAGTTCCAAAGTCGTGGTGCGGCCTCTACCTCCAGCAGTGGAGAGTCTTCTCCTCATTCTTCCTTAACTGTTCAAACTAACCCTCAATCTCTTCAACTCAACGCTATGTCCTTTGCTCTTGAATCTTTCTCTTGTCCTAATGAGAAGATTGACACATGGCTAGAAAAATTTGAGAAAATTGCAATCCTGTACGGTTTAGAGAGGTCGCGTTGGTGTATGAAATTTTCCCAGGCCCTTAAAGGTTCTGCTTATGATGTTTATTCTAAACTGGAAAGTGGCCAACAAGACAACTATGACTTGTTGAAGAAAGCTTTGCTTGAGCGCTTTGAAATGAATGCGCGAAAGTTTCTGCAACTGTTTTGCAATAGCAGGAAGGAGAGCTCTGAATCTTTCCAGCAGTTCTCATCTCGGTTAAAGGGATACTTGACAAAGTGCCTTGAGCTTTCTCAGCTCCCCTCTACCTATGAAGGTCTTGAGGAATTTGTTTAAACCGAACTAATAAAGAAAACTTTGTCTGCAGATACCCGGAGATTTCTAGCTGAGCAGGGTGCAGAAAAGCTTGAAGACACCTTAGAAAAGTCTGAGCGATATCACAATGCGCTGGCTGAACTACCGGCTACAAAACGTAAACCGACAGAAGAGCATTTTCGGAAAAATAATCTAGACCAATCTTCTCATATTCCTCATGTTTCTAATCAAAATAACCACAGAGAAACTGGACCTCAAAACCCCCCTCCTGAAAAATCCAAGTTCTACAAAAACAGGTACCCCAACCACAGTAAGCAGTCTGATCAGCCCAACCGCCCTACATGGCAGCGCAGCCAGAAAGGACAAGGTGACAAAGGGAAAACCCCTGAGCACGGGACTAATGATCAGAGTGAGCACACCGAGCCTAAACGCATCGGATGCTTACTAACAGTCTCGCAAGGCGGAATTATTGATAGTGATTCCCAACCTGTTTGGGATACACCCTCAACGCGAGGTACTGTTATTATGAACGGTTCTCAAACTTCTTGTTTATTTGACACGGGGCTTTCGTATGATTGCATTGTTGCCAGAAACCTGGTTAACCCGGTCAAGAGACAGGAGAGACCGTCCAACTTTGTGGAGTTCGTAAGAGTGATGCACCTACAGCGCTTCCCATCGCGCTGGTGGAGATCCACTCTGAATTTGTCAGAGGCGTGATCAAAGCAGCTGTTATGGATGACCCCATCTACCCAGTCATACTTGGCGGGAGATACGTGTGTATTGGGAAACCGGAAGAGCCGATTGTGGCAGCAGTAACTACAAGAGGGCAAACCAAGAAGGAACGGGGGCCTGCGCCTAATTTGTTACCTATGGAACTTAAAGAAGCGCAACAAAAGGATCCTACTTTGGCACCCTGCTTTAGGAAACTGCCCATGGCTAAGGAACCCAGACAGCACGGGGACATTTTTTCTAAGGATGGCGTACTTTATCGCAGAACGGGCAAGCCTGACCAAGGTTACAACCAGCTCCTAGTACCGAAACAGTACAGAAGCCAAATCCTAGAAATGGGGCACTCTCTTCCCTTCAGCGGACATATGGGACAGAACGCCACAAACCAACGGATAACCACTCATTATTGGTGGCCAGGAGTAAATACTGATATTATCAGATATGTCAAATCCTGTGCCCAGTGCCAACGTGTACCACCCAAGCAACGGACACCCCCAGTCTCTTTGGGTGAAATGCCAATAGTGGGAACACCATTCGAACGGGTTGTGATCGACATTTTAGGACCCTTAGAAAGGACTAAAAGAAGGAACAGGTTTATCCTGACCTTAGTCGATACATGCACTTTATGGGCAGAAGCTATCCCGCTAACATGCGCAGATGCCAAGCATGTCGCAGAAGCCCTCGTGCAGATTTTCACTCGGTTGGGATTCCTTCAGCAAGTGTTGACGGATAACGGATCTCCATACCGAAACCTGTTGATGGATGAGATCGTTAAGATCTTGAGGACCAAACACATCTACACAAAGCCTTATACTCCGGCCGGAAATGTGCTCGTGGAACGTGTTAATGGAAACCTCAACATGATGTTAAGTAAACTGGCACAAGTGAAACCTGAAGATTGGGATCTTTGTATTCCTGCAGCTTTATTTGGCTACAGAGAATCTCCTCATACTTCCACAGGATTTCCGCCAGCTACGCTTTTATTCGGCAGACCCATTAAGGGCCCGCTTGAAGCCTTACTTTGGTCGCTGACAGACCAGAAGGCTGATGAGACAGTTGTCTCAGCAAGTAAATATGTGTCGGATTTAAAGGATAGGTTGAAACTAGGATGGGACCTAGCAACGACTAACTTTAAGCGAGCACGCACAAAGCACGCTAACCGATACAGGAAAGTCGCGAAAGAGAGAGAACTGGAAGCAGGAGAGAAAGTTTTGGTGTTACTCCCTACCGGAAACAACCAACTGAAGATCGGATGGCAAGGGCCGTTTACCGTCCTGAAAAAGATTTCTAAGGCTAACTACCAGATCTCTATTCAAGGAAAGGAAAAGGTCTTCCACTTAAATCTGCTAAAGAAATTCGTGGAAAGACCAGTGCCGACCTCCGACCATCTCCTGACTATCGCCAAAACTGACGAAGATGACGATAGTGGCAGGGATAGTCCATTGCAATCACACGAAATCTTTCAAAAATGTCAGAAGCGGCGACGCTCTTTCAAGCGCGCATGGGAGACATTCCAGAGAAAGGAAACTTGTGGGAGGAAACTTGAGTAGGAATTGGAGAGAGATGGAGGGGGGAGATGAGAGGGAAGAAAACAGACACCCTGAAGCTACGGATATAGGAAATTTATTCCCATAACGTAGACATGGAGTGATTCCATATTTTAAAAGGGGGGGGGGGGGGGGCGTTCTGTCACATAAGTTTTATGATCATTACATTGCCTAAATCCTCTTCTTTTTCTTTCACCCGTATCCTCTATTTTTATTATCACTCTTTACCTTTTTCCTGTATTTTTCGCATCCATTCGTTTGCGAAAAATAAATTTTTTCCCATTATCACCTTCGCCAGTTTCGTTTCTCATTTAGAAACGCATTTCATTGCTGATTAAACTGAGAACGCAGTTATGACGTAACGTGTCAGCGCCTACCCGAGACGCAGAGTGTTAGAATGCATTCCGTCAGACAGGGGAGCAGACAGCTGTCTACAGTTTCGGCTAAGTTTCTGGGCCTGAAGTGTGAGAATTCACTCCGTCAGACATGATGAGGAGACATTTGTCTGGTAGTTTGCATCTGACATGTAGTTTCCAAGGTAGATTTTCAGTGTCAGGTGATATGACACTCACGCTCCACGGCCAGAGTTGGCGTAAGGTGCGAGAAAGCAAAGTGTCAGTTATGGTTCTCAGGATGAGTTTCTCGGGGTAGGTGCAAAAAACTGCCCTGCAGTGCAGACAAGTTGTCTACATTTGCATCTGACACGTAGCGCTTCGGCCGTTTCTTAGACGGAGGTGTCAGAGACGCAAAGGTGGCAGTTACGGCATGCGTTTAGGTGTTAAACGTAAGCGTTAAAGACGGAAAAGGGAGAGTTTACTTCGTTTTGCGAAATTAAACGTTTACCTCTTTGTCTGGAAATAGATGTTAACCAGAGTTTGAAACTTTCTTTTCATTCTCCAACTTGCAGTAGACAGAATCACTCGTGCTAGTGAATGAAGCTTGTATAGCGAAGTCATTAGTTTCTCATAAAAATTTTGCCGAGCTTCTAAATACCTATCTAGTGAATTATCCTAGTCGTTGTGAAACTGTAATTCTGTTGGAGGGTAAAATTATCATTATATAATAATCATATTAGTATTTTGTGAAGTGTATTTTAAAGTGTTAAATCGCTTATTTTATTTCTCTAGTTAGATTTGGTGCAGAGCGCTTAATTTATATAGTCTGTATTATTTTATAGTGACGAGTTACAGTGGAAAACAGAAATTATATTTCTAGCTTAAACTCAGTCGACTATTAAGGAATTTAATTTAACTGCTAATAATCAGACGAGAATAAACTTTCTAAACAAACTTTGTTAATGCTAGATGCTTCATGAGTGGTGACGGAACACGTAGGTATTCCTAATTCATGAGGATTGATGATTATATATATAACTTATTTCACGGGAAAACTTAAATGATAAGACAAGCTACGCTTGCAGTTAAAATTATCAGTTATAGTATGTATAATTATTTGATATGTGTTCTTTCCATTTTTATATAGTAGTAAAACTGTGGTACCCAAACTTTGCCAGCGTTTGAGTAAAAGAGATAAATCTGTGAATAAAACAACAAAATTTTACCTTAAAGATTTGATGTATAACTTTTACAAGAACTTTAAGAGGTTAAAGAAATAACGGGTCATCGAGCCTGATTTGATTCTTCCTGAGAAAACTCTAGTCATTTTTCCGCCTTTGGTGGCAAGTAACATATTTCAATCAGTAAATTTCCCGACACTGTTGACAAGTGGTGGTGTGAACAACTAAAATTCCTATACTGAGAGAAGGTGCCGACCTGACATTCCTCATTCGTTTGAAATCTAAGATGTTGACACTGTGCTCGCTATAAACGCTCGTGCTTGGACAATTTTTTTTTTTGTGACTTAAACAGACATCCAAAACAATAGTATTCCCAAGAGAACGGTCCCGGAAGTAGTAAATTCAACCCGTCTTTTTGGACCTGGGGTTTTCTTGGCCAAGATTACCATTGAAGATTCTGTATGGGCAAGTCCTAAAAATATTTTTTGTTGTTGGTGAAAAATGCACGTGAGCACAGTTGAATTAATAGAGTGAATGCAGTATGAATGAATAGAGTGACCTGAGGACTGAGCGATCCCTTTTTATGGTGGGTATTTTGACACCCATTCATTTTTTTGCTGTCATAACATTTCTTTATGCAAGGTATTGGCTAACTATATTATCTATCTATATTCCCTTATACTAGATCAGAGTATCCGGTCTGTTCATACCTTAAAGGGGAGGAATTTTAGACTAAATCATATGTATCTGTGACTCTTTGGGCTATCACTTTCTTCTAACGGGACTGTGGGCTATCCATCGAGGGAAGGATCATACCAACGGGGCTATCATTCCGGTAGCATTTCTTGATTTTTGTTTATGATTTTTTTTCTTTGTATATGCTTGAAGTGATTTGATATGTTGTGAGAGAAGTTAACTCTTGATAAATAAACTACTCATAACATTTATTCCAGCGTGTCGGTCAGTTCGTTTTCCCAAACTATTCATATAATCATTGTCATAGTTTTTCCCACGTCTGTACGTCTAACTGTCGTCTTATGCGTGTATGTATGTGAGTGGATATTGTGGCGAGAGGTTTTATTTGGCTCTTGGATCAGTATAGTACTGACAATTACAGAAATAGAATTTCTGCAGAAAATGGTGAAGTCCCAGTGTCTGAGAGGATTACTGGTATCACAAATTAGTTACGGCTGTGAATGATCTGATCTCGAAACAATAGTAGAGAGGAGACCGACATAAAGTGCCACCTCCGCTGTGTAACTAACTGTGATATTAAAAAAAACAAGGAAACAGATTTTACTTAACAAAGATAAAATTGACAAGTCGTTCAAATACAATTTCCTTATTATTTATTTAGTATATACACTATCTACTCTTGTGCTGAAGGGTGAATGTTTGCTAAAAATGGAATGTAATGAATTTGTAAGTTTACATATGATTTTACAAATATTTATTTTAATTATATTATTATATATATATAAAATAAATATTACAACAAGTTTTCCAATTATAGGAACAAAAATTATATCAGCTGTGCTGTTATTCAATTATAGTACATGTATCAGCTGTGCTGTTAATTAAGGATATAACACTTATCAGCTATGCTGTTATTTTTGTCTCTTGCTATGCTACTTCACTTTCTCATCACTGACAGTTTCTGTGCTCACAATGCTGACAGAAATGGTACTATGTCTAATTTGTACTCATCTTCTCTAAGTCTGTTCTTCTTTGGTTGGTTCACACACAAACATCGGCTGAGTATCCGTTCCTTTTAGCCCACCCAAGACTGAGGGGGAACCAAAGATGTAGAGTCAGGACAATCCTCTATGCTCCTGCGGTAGTTCCAGGCAGCTGGATTGACGCCCCTCGATCGCAGGTTTTAGGACACGAATAAAACCCTCTCAATAAAAAGATTCAAAACCGGCCAGATTTATGACTCGACTTACGCAAAGCAGGTGCAGGGTCAATTGCCCTCAGGTATGCTATAAATCAAGTGACAGCTTTCTCCTCTTCAGTCGGTCGGTATAAAATTCTCAGGGCGTCGATTTGTCGGTGATGTGTGTTTATGCATAAAATCCGCCAGATTTTATAGGTAGGTAAATGCTGAAGGAAAGCGGTTGATTGGTGCCTGGCGGAGCAAAATGATTGGTTTCCTCCGGTTTAGTCTCAAGCGCTGTACAGCCTAATTTTATTCAGTTTTCATCCGCCATCTTGCGTGAACAAGATGGCCGTTAATTTATTCTGTCTCAGAGACTGGTGAACGTTGCTCGTTGATTGGTTGAAGCAAATCTGTATCTCGACATAGTGATTAACAAAGTAGTGGGTTACACTCGTTTCACGACAGATATATATATTTCATATATATGTGTGTAGACTGTCTGACTCAATCTAAATCTGTCGTAGAAGATAGGTGAAAGAGAGAAGATTTTCTTGATTTCAGAGACAGCCTCTATCACATTTCTACCATCTCACTCGTGGAAATCTATCGCTATTACTACTTCTCACTGTGACTATCACTTATTCTAATCTATTCAGAAGGGACCAACCCAAGTCTTAATTCTCCTATCAAAAATCTACGACACTTATCGATGCCGTGGCTACAACTGAAGTTGGCTGTCTTACAGAAAGCCTACGTCAAAGTATTTCACATGATCTTGCAGTGATGATTAATGTAACTTATTCTTTTTACTTGCTGCGGCTGCATAGCTTCTCAAACCTTAACTCTTTATTAACGCCCCTAACAACGTTAACTAAGGGATTATTACTGTTTTACTCTATTTCTATTTCGTTTGCTACGCATAACACTCCCTTGATGACCACACTGTTCGAATTCTTTAAAACCGTTGCAATTCTGCCTTCTCTCTTATTGTCCGGTGTGTGGGTGACTTTCGAATACGTCTATTCAACTGCTTTCAAATACAAATAATCTTTTCATACTAAGCCGTTTTTTTTTATTGCTAGCACGCGTTCTTTTACATTGTCTAAGAGTGTTCCGTCCTCCATCTCATTCCTTCCCTTGTGTCTGTCTAAAGCACTCTCACGTGAACTTGTCACTTGATCTGTTTACATATGCTTACTACAAAATTCCTTCACTTATTTTTCCCTCGGGGCGTCTTTTCCTCTTGATAAATACTTGTAGCGGCCGCCTATAAAAATATCACATTACTGTGTTTGACATTCCATTTTGTTTCTAACCTGGATTAAAAATGTCCTATTATTTGATATTTCTTTTCTTTCTAACCTGCAGTAAAAAATAAAAGTTTTATTATTTAATATTTCTTTTTATTTCTAGCGCTCAGTAAAAGTGTCATATTATTTGATATTCATTTTATATCCAATCTTCAGTAAAAATGTCTTGATATTTCTTTTGTTTCTAGCCTTCAGTAAAAATGTTTTATTATTTGAAATTTCTTTTCTCTATAACCTTCAGTAAAAATGTCGCATTATTTGACATTTATTTTGTTTCTAATCATCAGTAAAAATGTCGTATTATTTGACATTTCTTTTGTTTTTAGCCTTCAGTAAAAATGTCGTATTATTTGACATTTCTGTTGTTTCTAACCATCAGTAAAAATGTCTTATTATTTGATATTTCTTTTGTTTCTAACCTTCAGTATCATTACTGTGTTTGATATTTCTTTTGTTTCTAACCTTCAGTATCATTACTGTGTTTGATATTTCTTTTGTTTCTAACCTTCAGTATCATTACTGTGTTTGATATTTCTTTTGTTTCTAACCTTCAGTATCATTACTGTGTTTGTTATTTCTTTTGTTTCTAACCTTCAGTATCATTACTGTGTTTGTTATTTCTTTTGTTTCTAACCTTCAGTAAAAATGACGTATTACTTCCTATTTATTTCCTAACCCATAGTAACAATGTTGTGTTATTTGATATTTGATTTTGTTTCTAACCCTCAGTAAAAATATCGTATTATTTTATATTAATTTGGTGTTTAACCATCAGTAAAAATATTGCATTATTTGAAATTTCTTTTATATCTAACCTTAAGTAAAAATGTATTATTTGATATTTCATTTATTTCTAACCTTCTGTAAAATATATTATGTAATATTCCTTTTGTTTACATCAGCTTTACTTCGTGGACAACGCGCCACCTGGATCTGATTGTAAGAAAACCAGACGCAAAATTATGTAGATTGTATTACATGCTCAAAATGAAAATGTTAACGCTAACCATAATAGCAAAACTTGAGGACGGCGTACCCATACTTGCGTATCTTCAATTATTCGGATAAAGTTTTAGCTGAACTTGCCCTCTATAATCCATAATTTTATATTATTTATTTATTTATTGTTCCGTTCATCTTGTTGTGTCGTCTCAAAAGAAACGTTTTTTAAGAACTTTTGGCTACTACAGTAGAACTCCATTTATCCGAACCCCTTGGGACCGAGCATTGTTCGGATAATCAAATGTTCGGATAATTGGATTACATAATGTATCGAGTACATGTACACATACGTTCGTATTTCTAAAAATAATTAACCATCACAAGGGAAATACACATTAAAACATATTTACTTGTACTGTAATAATAATACCCACACTGTATTAGATCACCGTATCACCAAAATCTTTTATTACACAGCAGTGCATGTACTACTTGTATTAATTATGTTTTTTAAGAAAGAGAAATGTTTTCAAAATAACATTACAAACGATTCAAAACCATGCGCAACTTACGTATACATGTACTTGCACAGATGTAGCCCACTATTTAAAATAATGAGGAATCCTCTTTTGCACCAAACTGGATAGTCTCCTTTTGGCTGCCAAGTCCCGCATTCTCTTCAACAGCAGAAGCTGTGTAAAACAGCTGTCATCTTCTTGCTCGTATCAAGCCATCGCGGTTTCTAGTGCTATAAAGGCCTCTTCAGGACTTGGTCGACGTTTTGGGTTTTCTTCATAATCTACAAGTACATCATGCACTTCTGAGGAGTCTTCATCATCGGTCACTACATGTATTTGGTTTTCTTCTTGCACAAAAGACAAAATTTCTTCGTCATTCAAAAACTGAAAACCAGAATCATTATCATCTTCTAGCCACATGTGTGCATCATCTTTGTCATAGTCCGAAAATCCGGGCATTGCTTGAAACAGTTCCACAACTTCATTTATACAATCATCATTTGTGTCCACTGCAGTAGTTTCATTTCCTCCTTTTTTCCCAAGCAATCTATTCCAAGCCTTGTTGAGATTATCTTGTGACAGGGTGGTCCAAGCATCAGCTAACATATAGCAGCAGTCTTTGAGATTAAGCTTTTTGGAAAACGCCACCACACTTTCTTCATCTTCAGCCAACAATAAACAACGCAGGATTTCCTTCTTGTACATCTTTTTAAGCTTTGCTATAACACCCTGATCCATTGGTTGAATCAGTGCTGTTACATTGGGAGGCAGAAAAATTACTTTAAAATTTGCATCAAATGCATTCAATGTATCCGTCTCTGGATGAGATGGTGCATTGTCCAGTAGAAGAATTACTTTTCCAGTTTTCTTTTCTTGTTCTCTCAACCTCTTCACATTTGGGATGAACTGATTTGTATACCAATCAAGAAATATTTCACTATTCATCCAAGCACTCTTCTGTGCTTTGTAGCACAATGGGAGACATGTCACATTCTTTAAACAACGTGGTTTTTTTACTTTGCCGATCGTTAGCACCGGTAAACGATGACTTCCACTGGCATTCGCGGTTACCAAAATTGTTACACTCTCTTTGCACTTTTTAAACCCAGGGGCAGCTGCTTTGCGCTGAGATGCAAGTGATTTTTGAGGCATTGATTTCCAGTATAAGCCAGTCTCATCGGCATTATACACATCATCGAGTAAATAACCTTCTTCTTCCAAAAAAGCCAAGAGTGTTTCTTTAAAATTTTCAGCGGCAGTTGCATCGCTAGATAAAGATTCCCCTTGAATCTCCAATTCTCGTATGCCATGACGAGATTTAAAGTTTCTTAACCATTCCTGGCTAGCCTTAAAGTCAGGCGGACCGACAAGTTGATTGTTGAACTGAAGTGCCTTTTCACACAATAGAGAGCCAGAGATAGGTTCCCCTTTGCTTCTTCTTTGCACAAACCATATATACAAAGCCTCTTCCAATTTCAAATCTTTCGCATTTCTCACGGTTTTACGTTTCTTCGACCCATTTTCACTATCCAATTTCGATGCAAAACTCATAATTTTATCCTTGTTACTTTTGATGTCAGAGACGGTAGCTTTCTCAACATTGAAAATTCTGGCAAGTGAAGACACAGTTTCACCTTTTCCTAGTCTCTTGATAATTTCTGTTTTCGTTTCAATTGACAAAACATTGCGGTTCCTTTTATATGCATTAGGCCTACTGGAAGATGCCTTATCGCACAGAGAAATACTTGTACACCAAAATATTTTGCTGTGGTAGCAGAGACAATTATTTTAAGTTGAACTGTCTGTTTAGCCAGTGTTCTGCCTAGAACGCACTCGTACACTGGATTGGTAAACCAGATATTAACTGACTTTATGATATAATGATCTAACTGATTTCCTTTATGTAAGCGACCGACCATTAGCCCATCCCATCCTCTACAAATTGTTCGCTCACATTTGAAGCTTGCCGCATCAAAAGATTCAGAATTGTAGTTTAACGTGACTGGTGGCGCCTGGTTTTTTTTTCTGGACAAAGTGTTCGGATAATTGGATGTTCGGATAATTGGGGTTCGGATAAATGGAGTTCTACTGTATATATATATATATATATATATATATATATATATATATATATATATATATATATTATATATATTATATATATATATATATATATATATATATATATATATATATATATATATATATATATATATATATATATGTATGAATAATAGTGTAAAAGCCCGTCAAAAGACGGGAATTAAATTCAAAAGCACCAATACCTAACGGCAACAAAAAACCACTGTGCATCACCACAGTATACGAACTACGTAGCAGAAGCGAGGATCCCAATGTGTGTATACCGGATCACACATTCTGTAACTATTTTTGTGCACACCATCATTTGTGCATTCTTCTCTGGTTACTATTTTCGAAAGAGTACATATGAGGGAAACATTACAATTAATGTCTAACTTTCAACCAAAGTTGCATCCCTTAGCGTTACGTACTGACAGAAAAAGCTGGGATTTTATATATAGGAATATATATATGTATATATATGTGTGTGTGTGTGTGTGTGTGTGTGTGTGTGTATGTGTGTATGTATGTATGTATGTATGTATGTATGTATGTATGTATGTATGTATGTATGTATGTATGTATGTATGTACAGTATATACTCATGTTTAGACATAGAACTAGTAATCAATGTGGAATCGGTTGTTGTTGTTGTCGATATTCCCATAGCTGCTGGGATGTCTACTCCTGGCGACCCCATGCCATTCTGAGAAAAGTGCAGGCTTTCTGAAGTTTGTCCAAGATTCCATGTTGGCAATTGTCGAAGGCATCTGTAGTAGGTTTTTCCTGGCATGTGCGAGTGATGGTAGAATCGGTAATTAGAAGCCAACGGCCCGTTTTGTCAAGTGGCCCCCAGCACTGTCAGTCCCACCCCTGCTATCCTTGTAGATGTGGTATTGCTTTAGCATTTTATTTCCTTTAAAAAAACATTATAATATGGTACTTTCATGCCTAAGGAGCGAAACAAGGAGATGAAAACGCATGTAGAATGAAATGGAGACGTTGGATAAAGTACATTGAAAATCCTTAAAGGAATGGTGCAGAACGGGGAGGATTGGTGTGAATTTATTGAATGCCTATGCTCCAATGGGAGCTGAGATGTACTGAATAAATGAATACAATTTGAAGTCCAGCTCAGTTTTATTTTTAACCAAAGCGTCAGCGGGATCTGCTCATTCTGTTGAAAGACTTTTATTTCTAAAGACTGTCTACTGTCCAGTTTTTCATTTCCTACCAAGAATGTATTTTGCGTAGTATGTCATGTCCTCCACATTTCTGCTGCCCTGAAAGCAACAGAGGCTATTGCACAAATTGCAATACAGACAGTGCACTCGTAGACTAAAGAAGTACACATAGCCAAATACAAACATTGCATTTGTGCACTCAGCAACCCATGTAACACCAGCAATAAATAGGGAACAGGTGACGATAAAAAAAGGGCTGGTCTCAAGTCTTATTTTAATCTCCACTCTCAGCGGCAAGAGAGAGAGAGAGAGAGAAACGAGAGAGAGTGAGAGAGAGAGAGAGAGAGAGAGAGAGAGAGAGAGAGAGAGAGAGAGAGAGAGAGAGAGAGAGAGCTAGTGATGTTAAATTCCCTGACTGGAAACCATCGAGGTCATGCGATAGAACTGTGGAACAAATCATGGCCTTTGAGGTTTACTGTTCTTGAAAGAAAAGCTTTTACAAACATTGACTGCAGGGCGCTGGTATGTCTGCACATTGCTATCTCTCCAGGCCACGTGGTTTTAAAAAGATTACAGCCGGTTTCAGTGTGAGATTTAGTTATCTACAACCTACAAGTCACAGGAGAAGATGGTGCACATAAATACAAGCAGGAGTGGCGTAAACATACTCGTATACAGGAGATAATTTAACAATCACACACGAGAACATGTCGAGTACGGATAAGTGAAAGGGGGTGACCCGAGATCAGTGCTGTCAAATACTGAACCGGATACAGTAACTTGGTGCAGATTCGAGGTAGTCATTAACTGGCTTCTTTTCTGTTTTCCTGCAATATACAACGCCATCTGGCGACAGAGCAGGTATGATTTAATTCGCGGCTTGCCACCCCCACCTTTCCACTCTATTTTTCCACCCCTCTATGTGTGATTTTTTTTTTGATTTTTTATATAGGAGGCAAGGTAACAAGAACAATAGTTAATTTAATCTTAATACTCATATTAATCTGTGTTTTTTAATGTACTCATTTATCATTTTACTATTGAACAACACGCACTCGGTTTCATTTCCTGTCCATGTCATTGCGTTTGCCATGACATGGCACATTGTGGTACGGGTTCATCGCTGGATTATACTGTATCATCAGGCGTTACTTTTCTTTTGTTGTACCATATTTAGTAATGTTTGCTGTGTTTAGTATTTTTGTTTGTTAATTCATTATTACTTTTCCACGCGTACGTCGTGTCCTTTTCTCATCAACATCAGCTGCCATCGCCGCAACAAAGGTTGGCTGTAACGGATCTCCAACGTCTTCTGTGTCTTGTCTTGATGTTGAAATCTGATAAGTCTCCTGTCCATCTCTTGATGTTATGTCTCACTTGTCTTCCTCTGGCACGTTTGCTTTGAACTTTCTTCCATTTTATATGATATTCAGCAAGGTGTTATGTCTTTTTGTATGGCTAAAATATTTTTGTTGTCTAATTTTGATCCTCTTCAATAATTCTCATTTTATTCCTAGGTTTTTCTACCACCCCTTTATATGTTTTCTTCTCTTTCCACGAGATGTGCCCCATTCTAAATTTTCTCACAGTCTTCTACATTTCTCATCTTTGTTGTCTATTTATGACTTTAGTTAACAAAGGGTAACCCAGAAACGTATCATGCTTCTAGTGTATTGTTCCTTTGTAAGATTGAACACAATACTACTTTTTGTGTTTACTTTTCCATTATCAGTTTACAGCATCCCCTGCCACCTTTTTTTCATTATTTACACACATCCTTTATAATAGGTCCAACAGTGTATACCTCAGGTTTATAATCAAATAACACCAGTAATTATATGGGACGTCTCGAGAAAAGTAAACAAATTGTCTGACTGAGAAGTAGGAACAAGTAAATAAAGTGTAATTTGACTAATTACCTAACAGCTCTTTCCTGGCAACATTTTTATCAAGGAATTGCCTCCCCTGCTTTGCAGTAGTGGTCCAACAGTGGCCAAAACTCAAAAGTATCTAATAAGGGATTTCAAAGGTGTCTACTTTCGCACATTACTCTTGGCAGAGTTGTAGATAGAAGGATAATGATGCTTCTCTCTCAAGGTAGTTTTCATAAGATATTTCAGAAGTCAAGAACAATGCTGCATTGAGAAAGCAATTGTTAACTTATATCTGATCCGCCGCCTTTTATGAAGAATTAAGCGATTATTAATTTCAGCTCGTTCAAGCCCCCATCCTGATTTACTCAGTAGAATTCTTCTTATTCTGGTATAGTTCTGTTTAGAGTGTATTTAGCAAACTGACTGAGACAGTCATGCAGTACATTCAAAATGACTAAATCGACGTTAAATTTGTATATTTACAAACAACAAATTTAAAAATCACTTTGGTTTTAACAAGGTTTTAAAAAACGAATAATGATTTATCAGAAAATTATCATCACTGTGTGATGTAATGGTAGTTTGTAAAGGAGGTCACTTGGCAGCTTTTATGTATTACTTAGCTGTCAGTGACGGTTCTGCTCCTTCTGATGTTGTGGTTCTTGGTAGACTGGATCGCTGATCACGCTCGTCACTGGTCAAGGTTGTAGGGCGCAGCACGTTCCCAGAAGTGTCAGGAAATGTCTACAAAGTTGGTCTTTTGTCTAAAAGCTCCTTCTGGTGATGGTATCTAGCTTCTACAGGCCACGTGTGCCCTTCTTGTTCCAGAGATAGTACTCTCAATTGGTACCACCAACTAGTATGGTAAAAGAACAGAAACAAATACCCTATGAGTACTGAGTTTCCCGACACATAGTTATATGTCCCCTTCTTCTCATTCCACCATCCCATCTACTTCAGACTTTACCCTCGATGGGAATTAAGCTTAATCCCATGAGAGAAAACTTTCTTTACATTTAAATTGAATACGTTTATATTTACTCTACATTCAAATGAAAAGGTTAATAGTAAAGATAGAATATCTTTACATCTACACTGGTTGAAAGATGTTCACAATATAGATTGAATATGTTTTCAGTTACATCTACACTGGTTGAAAAATGTTCACAATGTAGATTGAATATGTTTTTATATACATCTACACTGGTTGAAAAGCTTGAAAACTTTTATTATTTTTAAAGTGAATATGTTTACATAGACATTTACACTGGTTTGTAAAGGTAAGTATTATAATTAGAATTTCTTTCATATTTCCTTCCCTCTCCATATGGAACTTGGGACTACCTATGCTTTCAGTTCTCTTTAAGAAACTAGCGATAAAGCAGTCACCGGCCCTTGCAGTGGTGGTTCATGAAATTATTCATACTATATGCTGAGGATGCCAGCCTCAAATGACTTGGACATCCACGAACAATTTTTACCTATTAATATTCACATGGCAATATATACTTATTAGTTCACATATTACGAGGGGC
Source organism: Oreohelix idahoensis (assembly GCA_024509875.1). Taxonomy (NCBI): domain Eukaryota; kingdom Metazoa; phylum Mollusca; class Gastropoda; order Stylommatophora; family Oreohelicidae; genus Oreohelix; species Oreohelix idahoensis. The sequence goes on from JAMPIV010019130.1 coordinate 164,031, forward strand.
ATTAAGAAAGTAATGCACCACATCGTTTTTCTCAGGAGCTGTTTATTCAAAAAGCATGAAATTTATACACAATATACATGGATATGTCATGTAAACATCGGTATTATTCAACATAATCCACATCAACTTGTACGGCTTTATGCCAGCGTGAAACAAGTGCATGTATTCCTAGCTCGTACCAGATTTTGTCTTGATCATGTAGCCATTTCTTCGCTGCATGAATCACTCCTTCATCATCTTCAAATCTTGTCCCACGGAGTGCATCTTTAAGTGGACCAAATAGATGAAAATCAGAGGGTGCCAAATCGGGACTATAGGGTGGATGGGGTAGTACAGTCCAACCCAATTCGGTGATTGCTTCCCGTGTTGCCAGACTTGTGTGAGGGCGCGCATTGTCGTGAAGGAGAAGCAGGTCTGCTGGATTCTTGTGCGGCCGAACTCTGCGAAAACGTTGATTGAGTTTTTTCAATGTCTTAATGTAAGCTTGCGAATTGATTGTCTCTCCTCTTGGCATAACGTCCACAAGAATCACACCTTCAATGTCCCAAAAGACAGTGATCATGACCTTTCCAGCTGAAGGAATTGTCTCGAATTTTTTTCTTCGTGGTGATTGCGGATGATGCCTCTCCACTGACTGTCTTTTTGACTCAGGTTCAAAATGATGTGCCCAGGTTTCGTCACCTGTAACGATCTTAGCCAAAAAGTTCTCTCCATCAGCATTGAAACGCTCCAACAATTCAGAAGAAATTGCTTTCCTTTGCAATCGGTGGTCATTTGTGAGACTTCGAGGAACCCATCTTGCGCAAACCTTACAAAATCCGAGAGTTTTTATAACAGCATTTGCACTACCAATGCTGACTGACAGCTGTAAGGCCAATTGTTGAGTAATGATTCGCCTATCAGTAAGAATAATGCCCTCAGCGCATTTCAACATTTCTGCGTTGGTGGCTGTGGCAGGACGTCCACAGCGCGGCCGATCAAGCAGCTCCGTATCTCCACTTCCTGATTCTTTGATTCTCTGAACCCAGCGACTGACTGTACTCCTGTCGACTGCAAAACTTCCATACACATCACAAAGACGCTTGTAAATATTCACAACAGTTTCCTTCTCTGCAACGAGAAATTCTATCACAATTCGCTGTTTATAACGCATGTTGCTAACACGCTCCATTTCAACGGTTTAGGGCAGCCGTATTATTTGGCCGGTTGCGGTGCAATTTGGTGCACACAACTGGCACATGCCATATTTGAAGTGTGCAAATTTTCATACTTCTATCTTCATTATTAGCTGAGAAAAACGATGTGGTGCATTACTTTCTGAACGCCCTCGTAGTAATGAAAAATATAGAATGTAAAATGTACAACTTACGCCAATCTTGGCTCACAGACTGTTTGCTAAGAGAAGTAGGTTAAGGTACTTGCAGATGCCTTTTTACACGTGTTCTTGGGGGGTCGTTACTTTAACAATACGTTCCCACTTTGACTCTGTGTGTTCAGTTTCCTCAGATACCGGTTTTCCTTGATAAAATGATAAGAGTTTTCTTGGGCTGTTTAAGTCCTTCAAAATGCTCCAACAAAGTCCGATCTGATAAATGGAATTCTGATTCTAACACTGGCAGTCTGGTTCTAGTCTTGGCAAGCGATTCTCACAGTGTCTTAAAACTGCAAAAGTGTCAGCTTATATGGCACTTCGCCTCCCCCGCAGTTGTTAGTTACGATTATAGGCGGCGTCCAATCAGGAATTTGGTGGCACCTCTATGTCGAACCCCCGCCAATCGTTTCAAAACTGCATATTTAGGTGGGGTAATTCAAAATTATTCCGACATGGAAAATTCTGTGCGTGATGCAAAAGGTCGCGTCTGTGACGGTATTGCCTCACCTGCTTTGCAGTAGTGGTCCAACAGTGGCCAAAGCTCAAGAGTATCTAATATGGGCTTCAAATGTATCTACCTTCGTGCAAGATTACTCTTGGCAGAGATGTAGATAGAAGGGTGATGACACTTCTATTACAAAGGGAGTCTTCACAGGATATTCAGAATAAGCGAGAACAATACTGCTTTGGCTGAGTATGATAACTCTGTAATTCTGCCGACGCTTTTGTGAAGTATTTAAGCACTTATTACTTTCAGCTCGTTTAAGCCACAACCCCTGATTACTCAGTGGAATTCTATTATTCTAGTAAAGCTCTGTTTAGAGTGTGTGTAGTACTTTGACTGAGACAAACATGCTGTAACTTTAAAATGATTAAATCGAAGTTACATTTGTAACATTACAAATAACAAAATTTAATAATCACTTTAGGTTATAACAGTTGGAAAATAATTTGAATAGTTATGGATCAAGAAAGTGTTATCATCACAGTCTTTAGGGAATGTGAGATATTACAAGAAGTTCAAGTCTTCTTCTTCTTCTTCTTTGATCCCTAGCCGCCGACCGTCAAAGCAGTCAGTGGCCATCACGCCTAGTGGCGTCTTGTAGGGCAACAACAAATATTGATTCCACTTTGCTCGATCGGTGGCCATCCTTCGTACAGTGCCCCAACTCTGGTTCATTCTTTGCATCTCAGCCTCCACAGTCCTCCGCCAGGTTGTTTTTGGTCGGCCTCTCTTTCGTCTTCCTTCAGGGGTCCAAAGCACAGCTGTTCTTGTGATGGCATCGGGGTCTCTTCTGAGGACATGGCCAACCCAGCTCCAGCGTCTGCCAGCTATGATGGTGTGCATGTCCTCTTGCTTGCTCCGAGTAAGCATATCTTGGATGGTGATGGTATTCGGTCAAAAGATTATGTGAATTTTTCTTAGGCATGCTGTATGAAAAGAGGACTATTTCAACATTTCCTTCTCTGTAACTCTCCAGCATTCCGCACCATAGAGAAGCACAGAAAGCACACAGCTCTGATATAATCTTAATTTTGAGCTTGTGCTGTATTGAGAGGACTTCCAGATGTTGTCTAGGCTAAAAAAGGCTGTTCTTTCTTTATTCATTCTGATGTTGATGTCTTTGCCTGCCCCGCCGTCTGGTGTTACTATGCATACTAGGTATGTGAAGGTGTCTGTCTGTACCAGTTGCTGATTCCTTACTGATATGGGCTCAGGGTTGCTCACATTGAGCTCATGACCTCTGACTTCTTTAAATTGATGTTCAAGCCCACCTGCTGGCTAAACTTATTAAGTCTATCAGTTTTTTCCTGGATGTGTTGATGTGAATGTGCTAGTAGTGCAATGTCATCTGCATATTCCAGATCTTCCAATGTAGAAAATGTAGTCCATTTTATTCCTCTTGGACTGCCCTCTTTTGTCTGGCGCATCACCCAGTCTATGACTGTTAAAAATAGAGTGGTTGATAAGGAGCATCCCTGTCGTACTCCTGTCTTCACCTCAAAGGTTAGGTTGCTCTGCCCAACACTACACGTAAAGTTGGCATAGAGGCTTTTTATGATTGATACTATGCAGCTTGGAATTCCATAAGCCCTCAGTATTTTCCATAAACTGTCGCTATGTATGCTGTCAAAAGCCCTCTCAAAATCAACGAAATTAATGTACAGCTGTCTTTGCCATTCTGAGCACTGCTCTATAATGTTCCTGAGAGTGAATATATGATCTACACATCTTCTGTTCTTTCTAAATCCTGCTTGTTCTTTCCTAAGTTTGTGGTCTGCTTTTGAAATTCTCTGTATAATTATCCTGCCTAGTATTTTGCTGGGAACTGAGAGAAGAGTGATTCCTCTCCAATTATTGCAGTCTGCAAGATCTCCCTTCTTGGGCAATTTGACAATTATTCCTTTGTTCCACTCTATTGGTGTTGTCCCTGTTTTCCAGACTTGTGCAAAAAGTGGTTCTAATAGTTCTGCTGCGAGCTCAGGGTCTGTCTTAAATAGCTCTGCATTTAAGTTATCATGGCCAGGAGCTTTTCCGTTCTTTAACCCTTTGATTGCTGTGATGATTTCTTCTTTTCGTGGAATGTCTGTATTTACATCTAGATCGTTTTCAGCCTCAGGAACATTCAATTGTGTCTCTGGTGGTTCCTTGTTCAGAGTTTCTCTGAAGTGCTCTGCCCATCTTGTTTCCTGTCCATCTGCTGTCGTGATGAGATTTCCTTGCTTATCTCTTACTAATGTAATATTGTTTGCACCTCGTTTTCCGCTGATGAATTTAGTTATTTTGTATACTGTGCTTTGTTCATTTCTCAGTGCTGCCTCTTCTGCCTGTCTTGCACGATCGTCTAGGAAATTCCTTTTGTTCGCTCGGGTTTGGCGTTTAACTTTCTTGTCCAGCTGACTGTACTGTTCGCTATATAGTTGCTTTAACCTGGGGGACTTTGCTTCTGTTTTCTTTCTTTTCATTTCCTTTCTCAGTGTTATGGTGTTTAATGTTTCTGGTGTTATCCAGTCTTGCTTCTTCCTTTCCTGGAATCCCAAGCATGATTTGCTGCTTTCCTTATATATTGTTGAAATGGTGTTGAATTTCTGGTCTGTATCATCAGTCAATGTCTTTTCCTGACTTTTGGCAAATTAGATCGTGTCTTTATGTCAGCCGCAAAAGCTTTTCTGGTAAGGGGGTCCTTCAATTTGCTGATGTCAAACCTTTTCTGTGTAGTTACAGTTGGTCCAGCCCTTCTTAGTTTCACTGTCAGTGTTGCTACTACTAAATGGTGATCACTTCCCACATCTGCACCTCTTCTTACCTTCACATCTTGTAATGCATGTCTCCATCTACCGTTAATCATGATGTGGTCTATCTGGTTTCTGTCCCGGCCATTTGGTGATTCCCATGTTAATTTGTGAATTTCTTTACGTGGGAAAAGTGTTCCTCCAATGACCAGGTTGTTAATGCTACATAAACTTATTCATTTATCCCCATTCTCATTTGCTGTTCCGCTTCCGCATTTCCCCATTACTCTTTCATTATATGTATTGTGTGTACCAACCTTCGCATTGAGGTCTCCCATTACTATAATAAGATCATATCTAGGTGCGTCTTCCATTTCTTTCTGCAGTTGTTGATAGAATTCATCCTTGGCCTTTTCATCGCTGTCATTCGTTGGTGCGTAGCATTGCATTATTGTAGTATTGGTGAATCTACCTCTCAATCTTAATCTTATCAGTCTGTTGTTGATGGGTTTCCATTCCAGTAATGTCCTTTCTATTCCTTTCTGTAGAATAATGGCTACACCTTCATTGTGCTGTCCATCCTCTCTTCCAGAGTAAAGTACTGTTTCTCCTGTTGCTGTTTTAACTTTCCCTGCCCCTGTCCATCTGCTCTCGCTTATCCCTTGAATGTGTAACCTATAGTTTCTCATTTCTGCCGTGACCTGTTTTAGTTTATCCGTCTCGTTCATTGTCCTGACATTCCAAAATCCTATTCTTGTATCATGTTTTGCGGTCAGGACGTCCGTTCTCATGTCAGTGGCTTCCTTTCGGCTTTCACCACTGACAGTCATACGAGCCTCAGACTCCGGACGTCCGTCCCGCAGCAAAGTTTGTTCATTCGTTGTTGTTTCCGTAACTTCATTTCTTTTTTTACGTAGACAGGGGTGTCAGCCCTATGCTAAAACCCCCAACCTGGAGGACCAGGGTGTCTGCTTTAGTCTGACCCCTGCCTGCGCAAACCTGTCCAGCTTGGTAGAACCTTCCAGGAGTAAAACTCCAGCTGGCATAGCTCTGGGGGTAATCAGGGTACGCAAGCCGCCATACCTCGACAAGGTATTGACACCGGTGATGGCAGAAGTTGTTCAAGTGGCAGCATACATTTGAACTTAGCTGCCAATGACGGTTCTGCTCCTTCTTATGAGTTGGGTCTGTTCACTCTGCTCGCGCTCGTCTCTGATCAAAGTTGTCGGGGGTAGCTCGTTTCTCGGAAACGTCAAGGAGAGTCTACCACGTGCGTCCTTCGTCTTATGTGTTCCTATCTTCCCATACCACCATCCCAATTACTCAGACTTTACGCGCGATGAGATAAATTTATTCCCTCGGGATAAAACTTTCTTTACATTTAAATAGAATAGCTTTAGCTTTACATGACATTGAAATGAAAAGGTTAATAATACAGAAAGAGTCTGTTTACATATATATCGCCACTGATTGAAAAGGGTTCACAATATAAATTGAATACGTTTTCATTTATGTTTTACACTGATTGAAAAGTTTGAAACTGCCATTACTTTAAAATGAATATTTTCACATAGACATTTACACTGGTTTAAGCTTGAAAACTTACATTAATTTTAACGTGAATATGTTCATAGGGACATTCACGCTGCTTTGAAAATGTAAGTATTATACTTAGAATGTACATCATTTCTTTCATCTTTCCTTCCCTACTCCATAGGGAATCTGGAACTAATTTATGCTTTTAGTTCTCTTTACGAAACTATCAATAAAGCAATCACCAGCCTGTGCAGTGGTGGGTCATGAACAAATCGCACTAGATACTGAAGTTGCCATCATCAAATGACTTGGGTGTCCTGTAGCAATTTTCACACATTAAAATTCACATGGTAATATATATCTCTCTCTCTCTCTCTCTGTGTGTGTGTGTGTGTGTGTGTGTGTATGTGTGTGTGTTTTTTTTTTTTTCACATGTTAGTAATGAAACATAGAATGAAAAATGCACTACTTACTCCAATCTTGGCTACAGACTTGTTGCTCAGATGAATAAAAGAGACGAGTCGGTCTCTTACACGCGTCTGAGGTATCTTTAATTTGACAGTAGATTCCCTCTCTGACTCCGTGTCTTTCTTCAGTTTCCTAGTCTCGTTGTTCCTTATTAAAACGTAGAGATTTTCTGTGCTTTGTAAGTCTTATTTGGTTCTCCAATAAAAGATCCGGTTAACAAAAAAGGAATTATGAATCTAATCTTCACTCTGACGAGGTCTGGCGTTCGTACTGTTGTGGCCACTTTAGCGGCATACTGGTAAATGTACGGTTTGCCTTCTTCACCAAAAATGGCCCCTAAGAAGTCTACTTCACAAGTGTCGTCAATCCATTTACCGTCATAGGGATCAATAGCTACACAATCTTCGCTGCCTTGAAGGAAGTGATATGGTCCTTCACCTGGAGCACAGTTACTGTACACCTTGTTCCATCTTCCCAGACAAACGTGCCTTCTTTAGATATATCATTAAGCCCTATCCATAGAGATTCCTCATCCCAACCGTAGCCGTACTCTAAGTTATATATCTGATTCTCTAGAGACCGTTGGATGTCTTGAGATTTGACTAGAGCCAGTGTACCACTGTGGCGTTGGCAGTCTTGTTTGGCTTCGTTGTAATCACGTCTCTGGTTATACCAACTGGAAACACCAGTTTTGGCAGACATGAAGGTAGCGGTCTCTGGGAATGGCAGATGGACAGTCGTTTACTGTCACAGTGGTACCTGAGAAGTTGTGTAAAACACGCAATTTAATGAGGAAATTTAAGTTTTGTCTGTACCGTACTTCTTGTATCGTGAAATATATAAATGAAAAATTGTATTGGGGTCAGTTTTATAAATGCAAAATACACTAGAAAAACTGGACGGTTTGGAATATCTCTTCGTCAAACACAAGATTAAACAAGAAACAATGATAACAAATATAGAAAAACTAAGAATAAATGAGAAGAAGATAAGAAGTTAACGCTGGTGATGTATAGGATACACACTGGGAAACGTGTCGGTTCTAGGTAACACTTGAGAATTTTCTTCATTACACTGTATACTGGCGCAATAATTTGTCAAACATGTTATAAATGCAACTGCTTACGCTCATTAGTGGTGGACGCAAAATTTAGCATGTACAAAAATCATAGGAATATGAATATAAACTAAACAATCTGTTAAATGATCCGGTTATTGTGACGAGACCGAGATACTGTCAGCTTTGCTCCGGACACAAAGAGTTAATTGAACTAAAAGGAAACTCATTAATAAGAATTGTCTTTGTTGCGGAAAGTGTGGGGCCTTTAGCGGTGAGTCAATCACCCGGTATTACTACTACTTTGCTACTAACATTAGTACCGTACTATTACTACCACTACTGCCGATATTATAATAACCAATGCTGGTGCTAATGTGCCACAACTGCTGCTATTAATATTACTATACTACAACAACAGCTATTTATTTGACATGATGAGGTTGCTAGCCTTATGTACAACCTCATATTAGTTGCGTTGTACATATGGCTGAGGGATCACTAGTCGTAATCTTTCTTTGTCTCATCACAGATCTCCGGGAAATACACAATGCCCATGGAGGTATAAATAGCTTTATGTATTATCCTTATCCTTGAATTCCCTATAGTCTGAAAATTTTATTGCACGGCAGAAATGTAAAAAGGCAATTATGCCTATTTCTTTACCCTGATGAAATAAAGATTTCGTTCGTTCGTTCCCTCAACCAGTTCAAGCCAAGCCGTACTATTATATTTTAGAACGGATCACCATTTCAGATAATACAATGGAGATCTGAACCATTTTTAGCAGAGAAATTCTCATTCTTTCTATGTATCGTGAGCCTGATCATCATTATCATGCTTTCCATCTCTCCCCCCCCCCTCATGGAGTCACCACCGCTTGCAGGAAGCCAGCCCCAAAGTAATAATCTACTCTTACATTGAGGGCTTCTGTAGCAATTTGTTTCACATTACCAGGTTGCCATCCCCATGCACTACTTCATATTAGCCGCCTCTGTAACTATGCCTAAAGGAATAGTAGTCATATTCTTTCTTTGTATCATTGAGAGACCACCCCCCCGGGACCTACAAGGGGCAATCTCCAGTTTTCTTCTTCACGTGCTTTTGATCTCCCTCTAATTTTTGTCACCATGGGAATTTCATTACTGGGACTGTAGTACTGGTACCAGTTGGTCCCATCGGCCTTATCTATCTTTTTCTTATTTTGGCATTGCATCATAATAATTTCACTCTGCCCGTTTTCTGTCTTATTATAGCATTGTGTCAAAATCTCTCTTGGCTACCTGAAGAGCAGCAGCTGGTAGACTTTTTCGGGCCATAAATTAAAGACTCCTTAGCAAATTAGAAACTGGCAAGAAGACAAAGATTTTTGCATACTGCTCTACCCATGTTCCAGTCTTAACTAATGGATGTGAGTCATGGGCAATGATTACAACCCACAAAAGCCAGCTCCAGGTCTCATAAATGAGGTATCTGAGAAAGCTGCTTGAGATAACAAGAAAAGACATGGTCTGCAACCAGACAATATGTCATGTCCTCAAAACCCAGCCCCTTCAGACTTTAGAGGAGCAGTCCCAGAAACGATGGTTTAGCCATGTCTGCAGAATGGGAGATCAGCTAACGACAACAGAAACCATGAGCCAGACCTCCAGGACGACCCTGAGTTCGTTGGCAAGACAACATTAGACAGTCTCTGAAGGACCAGGGACAACATTAGACAGTCTCTGAAGGACCAGGGACAACATTAGACAGTCTCTGAAGGACCAGGGACAACATTAGACAGTCTCTGAAGGACCAGGGACAACATTAGACAGTCTCTGAAGGACCAGGGATAACATTAGACAGTCTCTGAAGGACCAGGGACAACATTAGACAGTCTCTGAAAGGACCAGGGACAACATTAGACAGTCTATGAAGGACCAGGGACAACATTAGACAGTCTCTGAAGAACCAGGGACAACATTAGACAGTCTCTGAAGGACCAGGGACAACATTAAACAGTCTCTGAAGGACCAGGGACAACATTAGACAGTCTCTGAAGGACCAGGGACTAGATTAGAACCAGGCCAGGAGGAATACAGATGACAGGATAGCATGGCGCTCTCTCTGGCAAACCTCTAAACCCCACAGTAGAAGAGGAATGACCAAGTAAGTACTGTCTATTTACCTTCCTCTTATTTTGGATTGAATCAAAATCTGTCGCTCTGCCTGTATCATCATAATCATTTTCCTTTCCACCTTCAAGGAGCATGGAGCCACCATTGTTTCTGGTTGCCTTACAGGAAGCCTGGGCCAAGCATTTACATGCTCTTGTAGAAGTGGTTTCTTTAGTAAATTGTTTTACATGAGCAGGTTGCTGTCCCCATGCAGAGCCTCATATTAGCAGCCTTATATGACATGCCTTACGGAGTAGTAGTCTTATTCTATCATTGTCTTATCAGAGACCCCTGTGTCTGTCTACCTTCCTCTTATTTTGTTGTATTGAAATCTTTCATACTGTCTACCTTCCTCTTATTTTGTTGTATTGAAATCTTTCATACTGTCTACCTTCCTCTTATTTTGTTGTATTAAAATCTTTCATACTGTCTACCTTCCTCTTATTTTGTTGTATTGAAATCTTTCATACTGTCTACCTTCCTCTTATTTTGTTGTATTGAAATCTTTCATACTGTCTACCTTCCTCTTATTTTGTTGTATTAAAATCTTTCATACTGTTTACCTTTCTCTTATCTTGATGTTGTAATAAAATCTTTCAAACTGTCTACCTTTCTCTTATTTTGGTGTTGTATTAAAATCTTTCACACTGTCTACCTTGCTCTCTTGGTGTTGTATTAAAATCTTTCACACTGTCTACCTTGCTCTCTTGGTGTTGTATTAAAATCTTACTGTCTACCTTGCTCTCTTGGTGTTGTATTAAAACCTTTAACACTGTCTACCTTCATCTTATTTTGTTGTATTAAATTCTTTCACACTGTCTACCTTTCTCTTATTTGGTGTTGTATTAACTCTTACTATACGTGAGCTAAAACCGCGTTTTTACGCGCTAGTTTAGCTATCGTTACCATCGCGCGCCAGTTGAACTGGCGAGCCGTAAAATTGTTACTAAACCCGCGCCACTTCACGGGGCTTGCCGGATAGTAAGAGTTAAAATCTTTCACACTGTCTACCTTGCTCTCTTGGTGTTGTATTAAAATCTTTCACACTGTCTACCTTGCTCTCTTAGTGTTGTATGAAAATCTTTCAAATTATCTACCTTCATCTTATTTTGTTGTATTAAAATCTTTCACACTGTCTACCTTCATCTTATTTTGATGTATTAAAATCTTTCACATTGTCAGTCTACCTTCCTCTTATTTTGGTGTTGTATTAAAATCTTTCACACTGTCTACCTTTCTCTTATTTTGATACTGTGTTAAAATCTTTCACATTGTCTACCTACCTCTCCCTTATCTTGATGTACCAAAATCTTTCACACTGTCTATCTTCCTTCCTCTTATTTTAGTCCTGTATTTAAATATATGGAGAGAGGAAGGGGTGTGGGGAAAAAATTGTGCATAACTTGTTCAGAAAGAATGATACAAACAAGGATTACTGAACACACGGAAGATTGTATAATGTGCTTTCCATTTATTTAATTCCCTCTTATAACTGGAATGATTATAGTGCAAATTGCAGCCTTTGACTAATATGTGTCCATATCCCCTATCTAAGTTAAATAAATACATGGATAAAAATCTTACAAAATAAAAAAAAAATATAATCATTTATTCTTCTGCTTTTCAAGGCAGTAGGCTTCTTTGTCACAACATTTTTCTATTTCTCTCTATATGAACTGTCTCTCCAAATCTTCATTTCAGTGCAAATAATTGTGCAACCCTAGGCTTAGATCACAGGAGAAGTATGACATACATGCCACACCCTGGAGATGAAAAACCAGTACAAAAAATCTGGAAAACTGTACACAAATCTGGAAACCTGTACAAAAATCCCAAAAACCTGTAGCTTACAAAAAATATTTTTTAAAAACCATACATCAATCATTTTGTTCTTTGAGAAATCATAAGAGCAATTTTTTCACACTGGCGAAAAGCAGAATTTATTGTTTACTGCGTTTTTCTTGTTTGTACATTTGGTACAATTCTTCACGTTGGATATAATAGGAAACTCAATATGGAACGTTACAACAGGAGGCGGTCTGATCATCATAAGGGTTCCCTCTGTCGGCCAAGTGTTTAGGCCCTTTAATAATCTCCACTATGACTTTTGCTGTGAGCCCATCATGACTCAAGTCCGTGACCAGATAAACTAGATCCAGTGTGTGTTTAGGTCGCGGGTTTCCTACAAAGTCAAAAATTTTAACAAAAGTATGCTGTATTGACTACCTTCTACATTTGATCTGTCATTGATATTATTAGACCTAAGTCTTTCCCTAGATTTACTTTCATCATTGTCAGAATCTACATTAGGCCCGTATTCAATACCCACAACTGATTCAGCCCCATTGTCATCTTCCTGACCAAATACAAGTCACCTCTCAGTTGGCAAAGCAAAGATTCCACCGCTCGAAATGCCATGACTTTAAAAAAAAATCACGAAAAATCAAAATATCGATTGATTCAGAAAACAATTTCAGAAAACTGAAGTTTCTCTCACACCGGAAATACTCAGGTCTCGCTAAACAGTTTTCCCATTCTCAATTTTGGATGGTAGACTTTGCGCACTGGTGATTTTGGCTGAATCAAATTGTAAAGGGTTAATAATTTGGGGAACACCTGTATGGAAAGTATGTACAGGCATACAGATCTGAAAATGAGAAAAATATGTACAGATTATGGGTAACTCGTATTACATGGCATGTATGGTATGATAACAAACAGCTGCTAAGACATGCAGATTTTCGGTTCTCATAAACAAATGGATAAACCAGCTTCTTTCAGAATATGAATGCCAGAGTATAAGTACAAAGATATCTAAGCCATAGAATGAAATCAGAACAAAGTAATAACCCAAGGCAATGTGATATCACCTACCCTGTTCCAGATACATATCAAGGACAAAGTGGACACATGTCCAAAGAGGATCCACAACTCACCAAATGCTGATGACCTAGTGGCATTGGTAGCACATGAAAATACCAAAGCAGTAAACAGCAGGAAGTATTACATAAACTAAACAAATGGACACAGGAATGGCTCCTAAAAATAAATCAGAGGAATTAAATATACGCAATATTCACACTCTCAAACATGGAACAAAAAGTAATAATGAAAATGGATAGACATGAGCTTCAGGAGAAGTGAGACTAAAATGCCTTGGAATTACACTGGAAAGCAGACTAACATTAAAAAACTAGACAGCGAATTATTGTAATGATAAAAAAAAGAGCAGAAACTACTTGGGGTGCAGATAATCAAATACTGAAACTGTTGCATACTGGAAATATCTGACTGCCACTGGAGAATGGAATTCCAGCCTGTGCAACTGCTTCAAAATTCTACTTCAATAGAAAAGCCAAAATACAAAATCAAGTTCAGAGAATCATTACCGAAGCAATAAAATCAACACCAATAAATGAGATGAACAAGATGACAAAACTACAATCCATGAATGAGAAATTAAAGAGTATTAAAATATTTTAAAAATTATATATATTTTAATATATTAAAAATTTAAAAGACTCACAAACCACCCAGTAAATGTCAGATGATGGAATGTGGCTGGGGTAGACATGAGATCTGCTGCTTTGCACAACAAGCAATAAGTAAGACTCACCACAAAACTGCACATCTTTTCTCATAATGAGCAGCACATTCCTACCATGGAGGAGAACAATATTCCCAGAGCTGACTGACAACATACCAGAAATAAGGCAACAAAATAGATGCAAAATGGAAGCATATAGATATGAAAAACATATTAAAAAGACATACCAAACCACAGAATCGACCCAGAAATATACAGATGGATCAGCAGCAAGAGCTACAAAACAATGGATGAGGAGACATATACACAAAAGCAAAGAATGGGCAGGAAATCCATTTCTTAGAGGCCACTGGAAAATTTTTCTAACAACTTCAAAGCAGAGGCAGAAGCACTAAAAACAGCTGCAATAACCATTATAGATAATAGGAACAATGCTAAAGCCAAGATAGTATTTCCCATAGATTTCCTACCGGTTATAGTTGGCGTAAGAACCATAAATACAACACGTGACAGTGTCTGTCAAGCACTAATGGAAAACAGCTGTAAATTCAACAAATAAAAAAATAGTTATATGGAAATGAGAATGCGGTTAGACTTGCCAAAGAAAAAGAGGAAATACAATTAAAACTGAGAACAGGACAACATATGAAGAGATGAGAGCAAGAATAAAAGATATCTTCAAAGACATATGGCACCGAGAACACCCAGAATCAGATAAACAGAGGTTTTCAAAGACATATGGCACAGAGAACACCCAGAATCAGATATAACAGAGGTTTTCAAAGACATATGGCACAGAGAACACCCAGAATCAGATATAACAGAGGTTTTCAAAGACATATGGCACAGAGAACACCCAGAATCAGATATAACAGAGGTTTTCAAAGACATATGGCACAGAGAACACCCAGAATCAGATATAACAGAGGTTTTCAAAGACATATGGCACAGAGAACACCCAGAATCAGATATAACAGAGGTTTTCAAAGACATATGGCACAGAGAACACCCAGAATCAGATATAACAGAGGTTTTCAAAGACATATGGCACAGAGAACACCCAGAATCAGATATAACAGTGGTTTATCTCTCCTAACTAAGAAGAGATCAAGTAATAATTTTCAGACTGAGAACCAGCCACTGCAAACTCAAATACCATCTGTACAACACATTAAAACTTGGTCAGACAGGCAAACATTAGAACATGATCTTCAAGAGTGTCAGATCCATAAAAGGTGCAGACTAACAGTACAGCCCTCACCAACCTCTACTTGGGAGAAAATGTATGGCAGTCACAGATGCCCGAGACAGATCATCAAGCTTATAAGAGAAACAGATGTAGTTAAATGAAAGTGAATGAAGAATAAGTCCTTAGAAGACTCATATTTAAGCAACAACACAAAAAAAAAAAAAGCACAAGCTAAAACAGAAACAACAAAAAATTATAATACTCTTGATGCTTTTTGCCAGTTTCCATCTTTCTATTGTCCAGGTGTAATGTGTTTCTTTCAAGTGCTGTAAATCTACTTGTGTTAGCACAAGTTTATCATCATATTTATTCTTTACATCTTAACACTTCAGTCCATTTTTCTTGTGGATGCTCACATGGTCTACAATCTTCAATCAGTTAAGGTCACTGCACATAAGAAAATTTCTTACAGCAACAATTAAAAGCATATACTTTGCAATTGGAAACACATGTATACATATACACACGCAATCACACAGGCACATATACATGCACAAGAGCATGAATGCCCATATAAATTTATACATTCTGATAAACTACCAACAACAAAAATGATGAGCTAAATGCTCATTATCTAATGTAGAATTCTGAGCTTTCTTGAGCAATGGCAAATGCTTATTTAAAATTTTAGACTGCCACATGGTTACTTTCTGGAAATATTTGCAAACACTCACAATAATGGAGTTAAAAAAATAAAAATATGAACTTTGTGACCGTATCACATTATGAAAGACAATCAATTATGCAAGCTGCACTACAACAAGAAGAATTATACCAGCAGCACTGAACATGATAGTTTATTCCCCTTGTGAACAAACTTAGTGGCCAGATACATGATAGGATCAATCCATGTGGAAATATGTGCAACAATTTGTAATTATAAAGTTTATATTACGTTATAAGCTGTAACTGGTTTAGAATATGTGGCAATAAAAATACATATCACAGGGGCATAACATATGTTAACAATCGTTATAATAATATGATCATCTTTAAGACTCAATGCTGTAAGTGTGTATCAGAAAAAAATAATTACATCTGAAAAGTTCTAGTTTTGAAGTTTCTAGCTTTTACAAGAAATATTTAATATTTATGACATAAGTTTAATTCTGATATAATTTTACATTTTATTTTCAATTTAAAAAATAAGGTTAGAATCTTTTTTTAACACATATCCTGCTTAATAGCTGTCTTTTCTACTGCCAGTAAAAATATGACATAAGCAGACAGCTATAAACAAAACTATTGTTTTGTTCTGCTGCATGAAAATCTTAACATCACCAACTTTTCTCACAAAGTTTTATTTAACTCTTAGTATACGAGCGGCCTTTCATGACTTCCATTACAGATTTTGCAATAAATAATTTATTTATAAAGATAACATAAGTGTTATATATCAAAATGTGAAGAAATGAAACCCCTATATCATGCACGTAACTAAATTGTTCAGTGGTTTTAAACATGCATTCAGCTATAAATTTTCGCTATTGACGGGGATCGATCATCGGCCTCTCTAGAAGGCCGCTCGTATACTAAGAGTTAAGACACTGAATTAACAAAGTAGTTAAGACTACTTAACTTTGGCTGATGGCATTATCCTGCTGTGTACATTTGAGTTATCAATAAATTTCTGGCTAAATAAGCATAAACTTTTGCTTATGATTTCCAATATTTGGAATACAAAAAACTTTATATACAGTGCAGCAAACATATCTATTACATCAAGATGCAATTTTTAACCACAAATACTCCTTTTAAGAGAATTATATGTATCCTAAACTATGCTGTTATCACAAAAAGAAACTTATCTGGCATTTCTGGTCAAGTCACTATTCTTTTTTTAATCTGCATTAATCTTTTGTTTGTTGGAGTGCTTACATGTGTGTCTGAACTGAACGCTGCATGTCAGGAAACCTGCACCACAGTATTCATGTGTTCTTGCTGTGGTAGTTTCTGCAGCAACTTGTTTCACACAATGAGGTTGGCAGCTCCATTCACAGCCTCATATTATCTGCCCTTTGTGACCAGCCTTAGCTGAACAGCAGCAGTGCGATTCTTTCTTTGTCTCACCAGAGACTCCCCCAGGAACTATACGGGGCATGTTTTCTATACGCTGACTGCATATTATGTGATTTGCAAGATGTTCGTTCATACTGCATATTATGTGACCTGTGAGGTGTCCATTCATACTGTATATTATGTGATTTGTGAGGTGTTCATTCATACTGCATATTATGTGATCTGTGAGGTGTCCATTCATACTGTATATTATGTGATTTGTGAGGTGTTCATTCATACTGCATATTATGTGATTTGTGAGGTGTCCATTCATACTGCATATTATGTGATTTGTGAGGTGTCCATTCATACTGTATATTATGTGATTTGTGAGGTGTTCATTCATACTGTATATTATGTGATTTGTGAGGTGTCCATTCATACTGCATATTATGTGATTTGTGAGGTGTCCATTCATACTGCATATTATGTGATTTGTGAGGTGTTCATTCATACTGCATGGATACTATTTGTATGACATTAAGTGATGCTTCTAAACAACATGAAAAGCTAACAATTCTGAGTTGCTCATAGTAAAGTAGCACCAGTAAGGATGAAAACATTCCAATATGTAAACTATAATCTTACTGGTATTTTATATTCATTGTAGCTCCCCCCTCAAAACATTCACTGTTAACAGTCTACACCATTTGTTGGCAACCCAGGAGTTGTGGATATCTACTTTTGAAATACAGAGCTCTTCATAGATTTACATTTATAAAATTATGCATGTTTTCAGGTTTCAGAGTATTTGGAATAGGTGTTGTCTATATGTAACTTTCGGCAGGACTATCTTCCTGCGCTTCCACTGAAAGAGAGGTGTAAAAATTTAAACTAAATGACATTTTACTGAATGATAAACTCACTTTAAGAAAAGACTTGCATTCCTATTTATACAGTTCATAAATAAAGTGCAAGGTACCTTTAAATCTGGGGATATTGTGCAGCCTGTAGGGAGGGGCTAGTCTTTCTTTTTTCTCCCTCCATCACTAATTCATCTACTAAATCATCCCGCCTACACAATAACTGTTGAACTGGATTACATACTGATTAACTTATGTCCTATAACACATATTTCTCACGTATCTGACCACCCCACAAAATCAAAGCCCTCGGCTACAGATACCACCCATCCCATAACACCGCCAATGTTTAAGCCTTGTGCCAAGATGTATCGTTCCTAGATGACAGTCTCTCTGTATGTCTGTTTGTGTGTGTTACCTCCCATTTTTTCATCCAGGGACCGACAATGATGGTATCAAACTTGTCCTCCTCTACAGCATCCTGGGAATGAGTAGTAAACAAAGTTATTAATTTTCAAAATATCTTTCACTATAATTACCCTCTAACTCCCTAAGGAGTCTTCTTCGTACACTCTCAGACGTCTGCTTGAATATTTCCAAAGAGAGTAGTGGTCAGCTTGAGGCTATTTATATCTCTATAAAGTTTTGCCAGGATCCGCGGTAGCGCAGTGGTTAGTGCACTGGCTTCCTTGCTCTGTGGTCCATGGTTCGATCCCCAGTTGAAGTAGGATTTTTTAGACCGCAAATGGCTCAGGGGTCGACCCAGCCTCATGAATTAGGTACCAGAGCAACACTGGGAAGGTTTAGGCGGCCTGTGTGATGCTGACCACATCACCCCTAGTGTGCCGATGGTCAAGAAAATATGGGCCTAACACCATATTCCCAATATGCCTCAATAGGCGTGTAACGGGATCCTTTACCCTTACCATTCCCATAGAGTTGTGCCAGGAATGGTCCTGGTGATGGCCATATGTGTTTTCTCTGTTGCTCATATGTTGGGCATCTTTGAAGCTGATGTTCAGCAGTCATTTTATCAGTGCCACATGTACACTCATCAGTAGTTCCTATCTTTAGCTTGTTAAATAGGTGGTATCCCAATCTGTTGTGGCCCGTGCAGAGTATGAAAATGACCACTTACTCATTTCTGTTAAGCTGGTAATATGCATCATTTTGTGTGTGGCCTGGATGCTCTGCATCCCATGTGTTCCTGTATCTGCTTCTGATAAAACTCTTTGCTTCTTTAAAAGTTAAACTTATATCAGGCTGAGGTAGCTTTCCACCTTCCTTTGTCAATCTGTCAGCCTCTTCATTGCCAGGGGAGGCTATAATACGATGGGATCATAAGAATAGCTAAGATAGATTTAAGTGAAGCCTGCCTGCCCTGTGCCATCTATTCAAGGTCTTTCCATATTTTCTTTATCTGCCTCCAGTTGTCTTCTCATGTTTTTTTTTTGGTCTCCCTTTATTTCTTTTACCATAGGGATTCCAGAACAAAGGCTGCCTTATACTGCTATCAACTGGCTTCTTCAATGTGTGTTCTATCTAAGGCCAATGTCTTCTTCTCACTTCTTCCTCTGGTATTTGTCTGGTAATATATAAATGAAAAAAATAAAATGGTATAGAATCAGTTTTACTAATTAACGTATACATGAAACAAGGGATGTTTCGAGATTCACCCTTCGTCAGCTACAGTTACAAACAGGCGACAAGGAAAAATACAGACAGGTCAACATACAGCGACAATTGACACTGCAAAGAAGCAGAAGAATTGATAAGGCATAATGAACAAACTCTAAAGTAGGAAAGTGAAGAAGTGCACAATATACAATAATCAAGATATGAAAACAGGGTAGCGGCAACAGATGTGGTATATTATATGTAAATTAATAAGGGGGCTGCTGTAAAACTGGTAAGAAATGTAATACATAAATTAAAAAATTCAATGGTATAGAATCAGTTTTACAAATTAACGCATCCAGGAAACACAGGACATTTTGGGATTCCCCGTTCGTCAGCAATTAATTTATTTGTCTGGTGCTTGTCCTCAGTTCCACATTGGTGATTTTGTCATAGCGTTTTATTACTTCTATTCTATGCAAGTACTCATTTATGAAAGTCAGCTACTTCAAAGTTGTCATCATTTTTTTTTTGTCCATGTTTCATTCATACAGTAGGACTCCTCTTGTCATCTGAGTTGAAGATTCTTGTCAACTATCCTTCAGGTCAATGAAAAATATCCTTGAATCAAAAAAATAACTGTGAATAAACATAGATGTAAAATAACTGAATAAACATAGATGTAAAATAACTGTGAATAAACATAGATGTAAAATAACTGAATAAACATAGATGTAAAATAACTGAATAAACATAGATGTAAAATAACTGTGAATAAACATAGATGTAAAATAACTGAATAAACATAGATGTAAAATAACTGTGAATAAACATAGATGTAAAATAACTGAATAAACATAGATGTAAAATAACTGTGAATAAACATAGATGTAAAATAACTGAATAAACATAGATTAAAATAACTGTGAATACACATAGATGTAAAATAATTGAATAAACATAGATGTAAAATAACTGCGAATAAACATAGATGTAAAATAACTGAATAAACATAGATGTAAAATAACTGAATAAACATACGTGTAAAATAACTGAATAAACATACATGTAAAATAACTGTGAATAAACATAGATGTAAAATAACTGTGAATAAACATAGATGTAAAATAACTGTGAATAAACATAGATGTAAAATAACTGTGAATAAACATAGATGTAAAATAACTGTGAATAAACATAGATGTAAAATAACTGTGAATAAACATAGATGTAAAATAACTGTGAATAAACATAGATGTAAAATAAATGTGAATAAACATAGATGTAAAATAACTGTGAATAAACATAGATGTAAAATAACTGAATAAACATAGATGTAAAATAACTGTGAATAAACATAGATGTAAAATAACTGAATAAACATAGATGTAAAATAACTGTGAATAAACATAGATGTAAAATAACTGTGAATAAACATAGATGTAAAATAACTGTGAATAAACATAGATGTAAAATAACTGTGAATAAACATAGATGTAAAATAACTGTGAATAAACATAGATGTTTATAGATTGTTCATAATCATCATCATCATTTTCCTTTCCGCTCCCTCTGGAGCATGGTGTCACCATTGCAGTGGTTTCCCTTGCAGGAAGCCTGCATCAAGTAGTCACATGATCTTGCAGTGGTGGTTTCTGTAACAAGTTGTTTCACATGAAGAGATTTCCAACCTCAGTCACATCCTCATATTAGCTGCCTTCATAGTAGTCCTATTCTTCCTTTGCCTCATCAGAGATTCAGCTGTGTTTAATGCTACTGTTTCTATACGGAAAAGACCTGATAGCAGTCAGGAACTTTTACTGGAAGCAGTGTGCAGCAATGAGGATAGATAATTAAATAGAAGTATACTAGAAACTCAAATATGGAGTAATACAACCATGGATGTTATTCTCTGAACTTTTCTCTTTATGTATTGTGAAACCATCGTACAAGTATTTATAAAACGAGAAGATAAAAGCTGGAGGACATGTCCGTAATCACATAGTGAGTTTTAATGAAAGAGAACAAAACTGACCTCTGTGTCTACTATACCCAGCTTTAGCAAAAACAGAAAGGTTCAGGCAGCAAGAAGTAGGAAAAAGTGGTCTTATAAAGCAAAGAAATAAAAGCGGAATATAAAATATTTGCACAATGTACCTGGACCACATATACGCTCAACAACAATTATTAATGTGATGAAAATTAAAAACTCATTTTGTACTAAGAAAAACTGTAATGGATGATGTGACTGCATTTACCTAAGCAGGATCCATGACTCATGCAGGACACAGACACAGGTGTAAAGTCAAAAATAGGAAAAACAAGAACCCCTTTATTTGACACTAGCAAACACCAGATTACATAAGCAAGTCCAGGAAAACAACAAAGTTAAGATTCTAGCAGAGATATAAAGGCTCTTTTGTTATATGCAGAGTATTGTTTAGAGCAGTGGTGCGAGACTTCTTAAGATGCTGTAAAGAGATGCAGGACGTCTAAAAGGTTAAGAACCACTGATTTATAGTATTGCTAAACAGAAAACATGATCATAAAGACATGCTTAAGAAGGATCACGAGAAATGAAAACTTTCTGGGTCGAAAGCAACAGTATCATTCAAAGCAGATCAGACATGCAAAAATAGATGAAACCGACTACTACGGGAGCTTGTTTAGCCCTGACATGGAACCAACTGGGAAAGATTAAGAATAGAAGATCAAAGACTATAAAAGAACTGAAGGACAAAGGGCACATCTTGAGAGAGCTGGAAAAACTGTAAAAAGAATAATTCATAACCCTCCACTCCCAAAGGAGCATAGGCCTTCAACAAACACATGCCAAGTCCTCCTGTCACATGCCATCATCTCAAGTTCTTTCCACGTTCTCCTCATCATTTTCACCTCTGTTTCCAGCTCTCTTCTCCATGTGCTTCTTGGTCTACCTCTGCCTCTCTTGCCCTGGGGGTTCCAGAACAAGGACTGCCTTGTAATGCTATCAACAGGTTTCCTCAGTGTGTGTCCTATCCATCGCCATCGTCTTCTTCTCATCTCTTGTTCCACTGGCACTTGTCTAGTTCTTGTCATCAGTTCCACGTTGGTAACCTTGTCATACCATTTTAATCCCTCTAGAAAGAATAATGACAAGGTGTTATCATTGGACACAAAGGCATCGACTTATAGTGTCTAATAACATACTTTGCAGTCTACGTCTGCTTCACGATGTCTATCCACATTGTTGAAAGTGTTCCAATCAATCTCTTTAACAGGGTTCTTCTGAGATCTCATGAGGACCCCATTCTTAAGACCATAGAAGCCAACAGACTTTTCTGGGGTCTGCCAGCGAAGGTCAAGGCTCCAACGAATTTCGTCAGACACGTTGTTCAGGCTGAAATATAAGAACCAATGAATTCATTGAATACAGTTTACTTTTAAGAAAAAGATGAATATTTCAGTGCCACATACATGAATTTCCTCGATTTCCCAAACATGAAATATTCATTCTTTGTCTTTTGAAACTTTCTAAAAAATGTAAAATTTTATTTTGCCCCATTTATATTATATTAATTTAAAGGGAGTTTGATTTCAAGATGCATTTACAAAATAAGATACAACCTACCATAACTTTTGTGTAAACTATATACAGTAGAACTCCATTTATCTGAACCCCATGGGACCGAGCCCACAAAACCCGCCGGACATCCAGCCAGCAGAAGAAGAGCTACAAATTAACGGTGAAAGACCAACGAAGGAAGAAATAAAGAAAGCCATAAAGCTTCTAAGAGATGGAAAAGCGTCTGGACCTGATGGCATTCCAGCAGAAGCCATCAAAGCAGATATCGACACGGCTACAGAGATGTTATATAAATTACTTGGTAAAGTCTGGGAAAAAGAAGAGATACCAGCAGAATGGAAGGAAGGATATCTGGTTAAGTTGCCTAAGAAGGGAAATTTACAAGAGTGCACAAATTATAGAGGAATAATGTTACTATCAGTGCCAGGAAAGGTATTGAACAGGATTATCCTTGAGAGATTAAAGGAGTCCATAGACAAGAAATTGAGAGATGAACAAGCAGGTTTTCGACAAAACAGATCATGTACAGACCAGATAGCCACTTTGAGAATAATAGTTGAACAAAGTCTGGAATGGAATTCACCATTATACATCGGATTTGTGGACTACGAAAAAGCATTTGACAGTGTGGACAGAGAATCACTTTGGAAATTGATGAGGCATTATGGAGTTCCCCTGAAGATCATTAATTTAATAAAGAAAACCTATGAAGACATGACGTGCAGAGTTCTTCATGAAGGACAGCTTACAGAACCATTTGGGATCAGAACAGGAGTGCGACAGGGATGCCTCTTGTCTCCATTTCTTTTCTTGCTGGCAATAGATTGGGTTATGAGATCATCGACAACACACAACAGAAATGGAATCCAGTGGACTCTGATAAGCAGTTGGATGATCTGGATTTTGCTGATGACTTAGCTCTCCTGTCCCATAACCGTAATCAGATGCAGGACAAATTGGAAACACTCGATGAGAGGTCACAGCAATTGGGTCTGAAAATACACAGGGAAAAGACAAAAATAATGTGAATAAATGCAGGTAATGAAAACAGGGTTGAACTGGAAGAAACACCAATACAAGATGTAGAATCATACACATATCTTGGCAGTAATATAGATAAAGTTGGAGGGACAGACAGCGATATCAAAATAAGAATACAAAAGGCAAGAGGAGCTTTCATTGCATTGGGAAATATATGGAGATCAAGAGAAATCGGATCCAACACGAAAAAAGAATCTTCAACTCAAATGTGAAGTCAGTCCTATTGTATGGCTCTGAGACATGGAGAACAACAAAGACAAAAACCAAAAAGCTACAGACTTTCATAAATGGGTGCTTGCGTAGAATAGAGGGATTAAAATGGTATGACAAGGTTACCAATGTGGAACTGATGACAAGAACTGGACAAGTGCCAGTGGAACAAGAGATGAGAAGAAGACGATGGCGATGGATAGGACACACACTGAGGAAACCTGTTGATAGCATTACAAGGCAGTCCTTGTTCTGGAACCCCATGGCAAGAGAGAGCAGAGGAAGACCAAGAATCATGGAGAAGAGAGTTGGAAACAGAGGTGAAAATGATGAGGAGAACATGGAAAGAACTTGAGATGATGGCACGTGACAGGAGGACTTGGCATGTGTTTGTTGAAGGCCTATGCTCCTTTGGGAGTGGAGGGTTATGAATGAATGGGACCGAGCATCGTTCGGATAATCAAAAGTTCGGATAATTGGATTACATAATGTATCGAGTACATGTACACATATTTCTAAAAATAATTAACCATCACAAGGAAAATACACTATAAAACATATTTACTTGTACTGTAATAATAATACCCACACTGTATTAGATCACTGTATCACCAAAATCTTTCATTACACTGCAGTGCATGTACTACTTGTACAGTATTTTTTTTTTTTTTAAAAAGAGAAATATTTTCAAAATAACATTACAAACGATTCAAAACCAGGCACAACTTACGTATACATGTACTTGCACAGATGTAGCCCACTATTTAAAATAATGAGGAATCCTCTTTTGCACCAAACTGGATAGTTTCCTTTTGGCTGCTATGTCCCGCATTCTCTTCAACAGCAGAAGCTGTGTAGGACAGCTGTCATCTTCTTGCTCGTACCAAGCCATCGTTGTTTCTAGTGCTATAAAGACTTCTTCAGGACTTGGTCGACGTTTTGGGTTATCTTCATAATTTACAAGTACATCATGTACTTCTGAGGAGTCTTCATCATCGGTCACTACATGTATTTGGTTTTCTTCTTGCACAAAAGACAACATTTCTTCGTCATTCAAAAACTGAAAACCAGAATCATTATCATCTTCTAGCCACATGTGTGCATCATCTTTGTCACAGTCCGAAAATCTGGGCACTGCTTGAAACAGTTCCACAACTTCATTTATACAATCATCATTTGTGTCCACTGCAGTAGTTTCATTGCCTCCTTTTTTCCCAAGCAATCTATTCCAAGCCTTGTTGAGATTATCTTGTGACAGGGTGGTCCAAGCATCAGCTAACATATAGCAGCAGTCTTTGAGATTAAGCTTTTTGGAAAACGCCACCATACTTTCTTCATCTTCAGCCAACAATAAACGACGCAGGACTTCCTTCTTGTACATCTTTTTAAGCTTTGCTATAACACCCTGATCCATTGGTTAAATCAGTGCTGTTACATTGGGAGGCAGAAAAATTACTTTAAAATTTGCATCAACTGCATTCAATGTATCCGTCTCTGGATGAGATGGTGCATTGTCCAGTAGAAGAATTACTTTTCCAGTTTTCTTGTCTTGTTCTCTCAACCTCTTCACATTTGGGATGAACTAATTTGTATACCAATCAAGAAATATTTCACTATTCATCCAAGCACTCTTCTGTGCTTTGTAGCACAATGGGAGACATGTCACATTCTTTAAACAACGTGGTTTTTTTTTTTTGGCTTTGCCGATCATTAGCACCGGTAAACGATGACTTCCACTGCAATTCGCGGCTATCAAAATTGTTACTCTCTCTTTGCACTTTTTAAACCAAGGAGCAGCTGCTTCGCGCTGAGATGCAAGTGATTTTTTGAGGCAATGATTTCCAGTATAAGCCAGTCTCATCGGCATTATACACATCATCGAGTGAATAACCTTCTTCTTCCAAAAAAAAGCCAAGAATGTTTCTTTAAAATTTTCAGCGGCAGTTGCATCGCTAGATAAAGATTCCCCTTGAATCTTCAATTCTCGTATGCCATGACGAGATTTAAAGTTTCTTAACCATCCCTGGCTAGCCTTAAAGTCAGGAGGACCGTCAAGTTGTTTGTTGAACTGTAGTGCCTTTTCACACAATAGAAAGCCAGAGATAGGTTCCCCTTTGCTTCTTCTTTGCACAAACCATATATAAAAAAGCCTCTTCCAATTTCAAATCTTTCGCATTTCTCATGGTTTTACGTTTCTTCGACCCATTTTCACTATCCAATTTCGATGCAAAACTCATAATTTTATCCTTGTTACTTTTGATGTCAGAGACGGTAGCTTTCCCAACATTGAAAATCCTTGCAAGTGAAGACACAGTTTCACCTTTTCCTAGTCTCTTGATAATTTCTGTTTTCGTTTCAATTGACAAAACATTGCGGTTCCTTTTATATGCTTTAGGCCTACTGGAAGATGCCATATCGCACAGAGAAATACTTGTACACCAAAATTATTCTGCTGTAGTAGCAGACACAATTATTTTAAGTTGAACTGTCTGTTTAGCCAGTGTTCTGCCTAGAACGCACACGTACACTGGATTGGTAAACCAGATATTAACTGACTTTATGATCTGACTTCCTGTACATAAACGACCGACCATTAGCCCATCCCATCCTCTACAAATTGTTTGCACACATTTGAAGCTTGCCGCATCAAAATATTAAGAAATATAGTCTAACGTGACTGGTGGCGCCTGATTTTTTTTTCTGGAAAAAGTGTTCGGATAACTGGGTGTTCGGATAATTGGAGTTCGGATAAATGGAGTTCTACTGTACTTACTATTGCATTGGTCCTCTAGCATTCAACATGCTACATGACCACAGAATACCTTCTCACAAAAGTAATGAGGTGGAAGCTGAGATTATACGGCCTCACATCAAGACTAAGATTTTCCTTCAAGGCATAGTAACAGGCATGAGAAGACAGGGTAGAGAGGAAAAGAAATTTTTGGACATCATAAAATAATGAACCAATTTATCTTTCATGGAAATCAACAAACGATTGATCGACAGACATTAATGGCAACTGTTAGTCATGCGCTTATAGAATGTGATGCTCCGATGATCAAGTGTTAAGGGACTGAAGAAGATGATGATTGTATAACTAACTCCAATCCGTTTCTGTTTTTTTATGATTTTACAAGATAACTATTTTTATCATCATTTTGTACTAAATACAAATAACCTATATTCATTTTCACATAATATAGGAAAGTTTCAATCGTTTCTGATCATAAATAAAGTTTTTATGAGAATTTCAAATTTGTTGTCACAATCAAAATGCATTCTGAGTTGAAAAGTGGTCTGCTTCATTCCATCCAACCTCCGCTTCAATAATGTTAGCCAGAAGCACAATATTATCAAATGTTGCTGTTTCTGGTGTAAGTTGAGATCTGAATCTACCTTCTGCTTCTTTCTTAATGCCTTTACCTTTCCTTTTATCACTACTCTTCCACTTCTACAACTAGATCTAGCTAGGGGAGAAGACCTACATACTCAAAATCTGCTGATTTATCGCTCATCTACATTAAAATAATTGATACTCAGTAACTCAACACTGTCACCATTTTATTTTGAGTCCACGATTGAATAAGTTGTGATGCATGTTTAGTCATTAATCTTTGATTATGACGATTTGAACATAAAGCCACTTTAGCCAGAAAAGGTTTGTTTCAAAATGTAGCTGTTGTTTTGTTAAAAATTAACATTACATTGCAGATTTAAAAAAAAAATTCTAGCACATTTAACACTAGAGTTAGCAATAGACATTAGAAATAACGGACTGGAAACAAATTCTGTGCACTCTGCTTAAACTGCAATAATAGAGATTTCACCATACAAGCCACTTGAGCTGGCTTGCCATATTGTCAGGCCAAATCACGAACCATCTACAGTGGCTTGCCATATACTTAGAACCAATATGTTGACAATGAATATATTTTCTCCAAAATAAAAGTTTTTTTTCCCCACTAACCTTCTGTGAGGAATCATGTTGTTAATGAGTAGCATACCTCCATAAGGCACCTCACACAATACCTTGTCTTTCTTCATGTCAATATCTGTAACAATAGTAAAGTGAAGTATAAATTCATTTCATTCATTCATTTACATTTTTGCCCTATATGAAGCATGGAGCCACCAACACATCTAGCCCTCCAGTAGGAAGCTTGGATATTTTGCCCCAATGTCTTGTAGCGGTGGTTTCTGTAACAGTTTGTTTTACATGCCGAGGTTGACAGCCCTGTGCATAACCTCGTATTAGCAGCATCTTAAGATACGCCTGATGGAGCAGTATTACTGTTCTTTCTAAAGTATATATGCAAGTAAGACCAATTTTAAAAAATTCACAGAACTACAAAGGTTCAAACTGCAGCCATTATAACAGCTATGTTAACAAAAGTGAAAGAATACATCATAAATCCACAAAATATTAGAAACAATAATTATGAAATCTATCATATGGCTGAATGCTGATATAAAGGAAATTCTATGTTGGGAGGAGGGGTGTAGACAGGCGAGAAATGAACACCCACTTTGGTCATGACTCCCAATTAAGGCTGTTAACTCTTTGACTCAGTAATTATTTTCCACCATGTGCCGTAATTATTTTTTGAAGAATTCAAAACGGTGAAGTGTACAATCTTTTAGTTTAAATTTTATGTTAATCTTTTCTGTGAAAATGTACATATTATATACCAAACTGTAGGGAAATAGAGAATTGTAATATATAGTGTCTTTGGTAGTATTAACACAAGTGCATTCGGTATACTTAAAACATTTTGCATGTAAAATTGAAAAACACTAAAAAGTTAACTGTAGAATACGAGCTTACCAAAGAAAACTTACTGTTGCAGACAATAAAACTTTCTTTTTAGTCTTCAAACATCAAGATAATTCATTTACAAAGCAAGAAAAAAAGAACATTGATTATGGCCACTGTTAGTAATAATAATAATAATAATAGCCCCTTCAGTCATAACTGACTATGGGAATGCGCCCCTGGGGTCACCCCTCAGCTGTTTATTTTCCTGGTGCTCCTTTCGACGATTTCTCCTCTCTTCTGCTTGTTGTGTGAGCATCATCATCTCCCTAGGACTAGTGATTAGATGTTATTGTAGGTCTTGTTTTATTGCTTTTCAATCGGCCAGGCTAGGACCATGCCCACTCATCAGCTAATTCTAATGTTTTCTAGCCTTTCTGCACCGATTTGGTTATTTGGCAAAAAATTGTGACTATCAAACAATCATCGTCAATGTCAACAATATTTCTAAGTAGTTTGTCACAGTTATTTGCTTAGGAAGCTTAGACATTGTATATATAAAGCTCAACATATTTCTATAGCAGTAACAACGAAAAACCCAAACACGCAAATCGTCACACAAATTGTAATAATATTATCAAAACATGCCCATGTGCTGCTTAACTACACTCAAATTAGATGTTTAAATAGTAGCGGAAGTCATTTTATGCATTTTAAAATATGAACTGCATTAAACAGATGATTTTGGGGTTTGTTCGTCACAAACTAAAAACAACGCTCAGAGAGTTGTTTTGGCACGGGTGTCAAATCTGACCAACTCTCTGAGAGTTGTTCGGGAGTCAAAGAGATAAGGGTTAACCTCCTGTCTCTGTATAGCTCCTAATGGTGGAACATGAGAGCCAACACTCCAGCAGGTATTAGAGAGCCTGCGCTAACTCATTCGCTCCTTAAGGAGCATGGAGTCAATATTGCAAGCATAATTCTCTAAGAATCCTTCACCAAGCACATGCATGCCGTCTACAGTAGTGGTTTCTGTAGAAATTGTTTTACATGACAGGTTGCCAGTTCAGCAAAACCTCTTATTGGTATTTTCTGAGAATATTAAAAATAGCAACAGTAAGGGTTAACCGACCATTCAGAATTACTCAGTTAACAGCAACAGTGTTTAACTATTCAGTCTTCTCCTTACCAGTTTCAAAAAACTTCCAGAGTTGTGAAAATTCAAAACAAGCAAAAACTTACTCAGTGTTTCTTCTGCATCCTTTTCATCCATCATCACATACCAGGTGTTGCCCCAGCAGCAGGTGTGTCTGACCACTTTACCAGGCAGGTGTCCTCCTGAGATCACCTGGAATTTTAAGGTAAATGGAAGGCACAATAAGATATTACTTATGCACAAGTCTGGTAGTACCCTGTACATACACTGTAAACGACGCACCAAAATACAAACGGCCTAAAAGTTAAAACACAGAGACATCCTCAGCTTTAAAACTCAAAAAGCATAAATAATCTAAATTTATATACTGTTCAAAAAAAGAAACGCATAGCTATCCGAGGGCGCGTTTTTATGAGTTTGTAAGTAAAATTTGGTGCTGGGTTTATATAAACCAGCCTCAAATGTTCTTTACAGTGTCAAATGCACGTGTTGACCTGAATTGCATTCGTTTTTGTAATCGTTACAACGCAGTGGTCAATAGTGTTTATGACGTAATTTTTGACCACAGCTCATGTTGCACGCATGTGAAAGCAACAAAATTTGGGGTGAACACTATTCACTGACTACGCAACTGAAACCCTATTAAAGGATAACGCTACACACAAAAAATTCAGTTCATTTTCAAGCAGATATTTATGGCGTCTCTATCGATAAATTTAAGGAACATTGCTATTGGCCGACTGCATGCAGGCGAAAGTCAAAGTCAGGTTGCCAGGCATCTAAACGTGCATCAGAGTACCATCAGTCGACTTTGGCACCGGTTCCAAGCCACTGGCTCAGTTGACGACCGGCATCGCAGTGGATGACCCAGAGTGACAACAGCAGCGGAGGATCACTTTATTCAGCTTCGTCACCTCAAAGACAGGTTTACAACAGCTTCCTCAACTGCCCAGTCATTGCCTGCAGAACGTCATGTGTCTGATCAAACTGTCCGGAATAGACTGCATGACGCTGGACTTTGGGCACAACGACCTCACCGAGGACCTGTCCTTACCCGCCGCCATCGCCAAAATCGACTTCTTTGGGCCAACCAGCATTGTCCCTGGGCAGCTGACAATCAATGGAGACATGTCTGGTTTAGTGAAGAATCTTTCTTTTTGTTGCAGCGTCATGATAGACGGCGTAGGGTCTACCGTAGGCGAAATGAAAGTTTTGCCCAAAATTGCGTTGATGAAGCTCCACCGATGGTGGCACCAATCCATTCTTGCTGCCTGTGTTGTGGGGAATGATCAGTTACAACGGAAGGAGTCAATTGGTGCACATTGAACGAGGCTTGAATGCGCAACGATACGTCAATGAAATTCTTCGACCCCATGTCCTTCCACTTTTGGCTGCCCAAAGGTCTGTGTTTCAACAGGACAACGCCAGACCCCATTGTGCACGGTTGACCATGCAGTTCCTGACTGCCAACAACATTCTCACCCTTCCCTGGCCATCCCTGTCTCCAGACGAGTCCGATTGAGCACCTGTGGGATGAGCTGCATAGACGTGTTTGTCGCCAAGACGTTGTTCCAGCCAATCATCGTGATCTGTTCCAGGCACTCCAGGAAGAGTGGGCAGCCATCCCACAGGCCCACATCAGACGTCTGATCGCATCCATGCCCAGGAGATGCCAGTCGCTAATCGATGCAAGAGGAAGCCACACACCATACTAACGGGAAAGCCCGTACGCCAAAAAACTCTCGTGACCCAGATGCAAAACAACTGTCAATTGATTGATTGAACCCTAAGGTATTCTTGTGTGCAATTTGAACAATTAACTCATTAAATTAAAAAAGTTATTGAATGTCAAAATTATGGCTATGTGTGTGCCTTCAGTAGCTATGCGTTTCTTTTTTTGAACAGTATAGTAAACATACAGATATATTTTAGAATATTTGGTTATTATTTATCCCTCAATACTGCATTTAACACCCTAGTGGGAATGCTACATAATATATATCAGGTGAAAACCATATCCCCCACAGAAAGGTTATGTCTATTTCTTCAGGGCATTTCTGTATGCTAAGCTAAATGTTAAGAATACAGTCACAATAAACATAATACAATGGTGAATAACACACTGGCATAGCTCATGGCATTAATAAGATATGGAAGCTACCAAATCACATCATGGTGGGGCACAAGGAACATGTATTCACTTTATATGTCAATTCATCATCAGCTTTTTCCATAAATATGAATTTATTTTGAGACTTCATAGATTTTATGACTATCAAGTTCACTGATGTTTTAGTTTAGTATAACTTTGATCTGCAATTCACTAATAATAACAGTAATTTAACTAAACTCTCTTAACTCTTAGTATCTGGCAAGCCCCGTGAAGTGGCGCGGGTTTAGTACCAATTTTACGGCTCGCCAGTTCAAGTGGCGCGCGACGGTAATGATAGCTAAACTAGCGCGTAAAAACGCGGTTTTAGCTGCCGTATAGTAAGAGTTAAACAAAGTTTGAAAAATATGTTTGATAATGTTTCATTATATTTAAATACGTCAACCAATGGAACCTGGTTTGGTTTGGTTTTAAGGACCATCTTTACTGCACACAAACAACTCCATCAGTGCTCTGATTTCTTCCCTTAGATCACACGAGAATGTCAGCAGAGTGCACAAACTCCATGGTACTGGCGAAGATCCCAATGTGTGTATACAAGAATCACATATTCTATAAATATATTTTTAGTGGTGGGTAGGTTTCCTAATTTTTAAATTTTACCAGGGCATTGGCCATATGGCCTACTTTTTACGATTTCCAACTGCGGAGGGATGTTTGACGTGCGCAACTTTTACTCGGGATCTCCTATTTTTCACCCTTATCTGAGAAGCCTAGGCATCCAATCTCACTACCCAGGAGATCAATGGGGAGTACAACATCATTTGAAACCACTGGTCCTGAAAAAATTTCCATCAATTATATTTCCTGTACTGGAAGCAAACCGGTACCATTCGAATTATAGGCGGATGCCATACCTCTTAACCACTCCGACCCCCAAATGGCACCTACTTATGCTCATATCTTTTGTAAATTTAAATCTATCACTTTTTATTGCTATATTTATTTGTAAAATCTGTACTACACAAACATTCAGCCCCAGGCAGTACCTACCACTCTCAGAGGAGACACAGAATAGAACTACTGCCAGCTCAGACATTTCATAAAGGTGACTAATATGAGACTGTGCATGGGACAGGCAACCTCATCATGTCAAACAAACTGCTACAGATGGTTAACCACTAGTGCAAGAGAACATGAATACTTTGTTGCAAGGGGATCAGCTGCAGTGGTGACTCCATGCTCCATAAGGAGTGAAAAGGGAAAAGAAGAAGTAGACACAATATTCATAAAGACGTAGACCCCCCTCCTGCCAAAAAAAAAAATGCTATATCTAAATTAAAAAATAAACAAAAACGCATATACTCATGAATCCAACCTGGTTAAAATAATTATCTTTAAAAATCACATATTTTGTGGCCAATTAATTATATGTGACTATCCTTACCCTTTTCATTAAATGGGACATATGAAATTAACAATGCAAACTTAATTGTTATTCAGATGTTTAGAAGATTATTATCAAGTGGACAAATAAGATGTGGAGCGGAGGGTTATGATATGAAATAAGATGTAGTAACAAATACCAACCTCCATGCATCCATTTTTCTCAGTGGCATCCAGAAGGGGAATCCAGGCTGTTGCTTGCAAGACCTTGTATGAATCAATGTCTAAATAGGCACTATCTGCCAATAAATAATATACAACTATATTACTTTTATTATTATTGTTCAATGCCTGTATGTTACTGGGGGTTGAAATGGGGAGCAAAGAACAATAATACTATAACATACATGCCACACCTCAGAGATGAAAAACCTGTACAAAAAATTTAAAAAACCTGTACAAAGACCCGCAAAACCTGTACAAAGACCCGCAAAACCTGTACAAAGACTGAAAAACGTAACAAAAGAGTTTATTCATGTAAAAGTATATTCAATTAGATGGTTCTGCACCATCATAGTGACATGCGGCCTTTGCCTTTTTAAGCATGTCTTCACTTGCTTTAAAACCTAAACAACAAGAGTTAGAATTTATTTTGCATTGTAGAAATGCTGTGACTGTATCATCATTTAGTCTATTTCTGCAGTCCGTGTGAATCTTTTTCATCATAGAGAAAGACCTCTCACAGTCAGCATTGCTGTGAGGCAATGTCAATAAGCGTTTCACTATGACTGCCAGACTGGGAAATCGTGTACGACCAGTGCTAGTTTTCAGGTTGATTATGTCAAGCCAGTACCTAGAAAAGCTTCTTTTTTGTCCAGCGTCAAATCTTGAAATACATTCATCAGGCAGCAAACAATAATCTTCAAATTCATCCTTTAACACCTCTGGTCTAAATGTGGTGCAAAAGTGTTGGCCAGCTTACAGATTGCTGTATATTGAACTGTGTCTTTAAAGGCTGGATCAAGAATTTTGATATCCTTAAGGACTTCATTCTCAAATGGAAATTTATCCAATATCTTTTTCACAACAGCAACATAAAAGTTCCTCACATCTCTGAAAAATGAATTTCTCACTTGAGAACTTATATCTAACTCTTCCAGTAATGTCCTGTTGGACAGACCAACAGCAAGTGTATGGTCATCATGCTGTAGATCACGTTCAGCATACTTTAACAATCTTATATCTTTCACCTCTTTTACATATTTCATCTCTACAAATTTGACAATAAATTTTCGTAGCAGACGATCCATTTCATCCATCATACCACCTATTTGGGACTCATCTGTCTGAAACAATTTGTTAAATTCAGTCAACAGAGGTAGCACAAATTGGAGAAAACGTAGAGTCATCTGGGTCAGTGGTGATTTTAGTAACTGATGAATGTTTTTGACACGGCATGGTTTTTCCATATCGTCGTGGCTCTCGAAGTATGAAGATAGAGCAGAATATTGATTTAAAATTCTGTCCACTACTTTCTGCAAAGAAAGCCAGCGAGTCTGGCAGTGCTTTAGTATGTCTAGTGCATCCACTCCTGTAAACAGTTGAAACTCTCTGTATGATTTTTTCCGTTTTGAGCTATGCTCAAAATGATAGAAGATATCTATCAAAAGGTCATCAACAGGAATAGTCAGCTGCTTTATACCCTCCTTGGCACAAAGATTTGCAAGGTGGCAAATACACCCTATACTAAACACATCAGGGTTCTTGCTCTTGATTCGCGTTAGTACAGAGTTTGATTTGCCAACCATTACATTGCAGTTGTCACTTGCAAAACCTATACAGTTAATCCATGGGATTTGTAAGTCGCTGAACACAGCATCAATATCACTGAAAATAGCTTCACTGGTTCCACCAGTACCGACCGACCGGCATGCCCAGCAACCTGGTTCTAGGTCCTATGCCATCTTCAAATACCCTCACCATTATAGCTAAACGCTTGTCAGTTTTTCTATCATTTGACTCATCGATCATCAAGGAGAAAGGTGTCTTCCTGCATAATTTGATGACTGGCTCCGTTGCAGATGGAGCCAAGCAGTTTTTAATAATGGCTGTTGTTTTGGTTCGCTTGCATTTGAAACGTTTGGCAATAGCACTGTCCGGAAACATCTCAGCTGATAAGTCTGAAAAATGGTCAGCTATAGAAGCAGCTATGTTGTGTTGAGCAATAAAATTTGCAAATAAAACTTCAGCCCTCGTTATTTTATCATCTTCTTGTTGAGGCTGAGTAAAGAAGGCCTTGATAGAACTTCCGTTCTTCAGCTGATAGTTCCTTTCATGCAGTTTTGTTTTGAAATGCTCCCTCACATCGTGTAAGCCAGATGCCATCACTTTAATATCTCTATTGCATATTCTACAGTATGCATGTGAAGAGCCTAATTTGGATGTCTCAATAATCCCAGGGAATGTAGTTGTCCAGTCAGATTGAAACTTCCCACGACGTTGATCTTCTTCTAACCTCCTTTTTTTAAAGTTAGGCTCAGCCATGCTGTTAGATGGATGCAATATTTCCTGCTAGACAGAAAAAAAAAAAAATATTAATGTGAAAAAGTAAATACAAATATTAATAATCAATTTGAAAAATATAATTATTTGTAATTTTAATATTATATAATGAAATAGAATCTTGGAAAAAAATTAATACAATTTATGGTTGAAATGAAGAACAGTTGCTGTGTTTTCTATAGTGCCTTATAAAAGTACAGGCCTAAAGAGACCAGTAATAAGCATTATGGGTTAGGAATCTTAAATTTAAAATCTAATAAATTTTTTGCTAAAGCTGGTAATGAAAATATAAACTAGCGCTGGCGTAATATTAGCCTGTATATTTTCTACCGAACTTCAAAAATTGGAATAGCCGTTAAAGCCCAACTGGTAGTTTTAAATAGACCTTCCCATACAAATTTTAGTGTCAATCAAACATTGATAGTAGGCTAATTAATTATTTAATAATTATAAATCATTGAATGACCGTAATGATGACCACCAAAGGCAAAATAACATTGTTTTTTAAAGAAACGAAATTAAAACTAAGAAGAGAAGTAGGCTAACTCCAAATAAACTTTTCTCTGATCGAGTTAAGATGTAAATTTTCCACGCTATTGTGGTTTTTTTTTTCTTTTCAGTTTCATAATTTGGTAATATCGGAATGACGTTCGCCGAATGCTCCGCGTGTATTTTCGTACCATTTAGATTTAGGGTTAACCCTAGCTGTAACCCTAATTATAACTCTAAATGGTACGAAAATACATGCGGAGCATTCGGCGACCGTCATTACGTTATTAGGCTACCCATAATTTGTAGGCTATTGTATTATTTTTCAAATTTACATTTCTTACGCACTTTCTACAAGTTTTAGTGAAATCAAATAAATAGTAGTGGTATCAGCCTTTTTTTTTTTTACCAGCCGTAAATAATCAATTATGCTAAACCTTAGGGGAAAAGAAAGCATAGGCCTAAGTTATCTGACAGTTAAATCTAACTTCATCTAAACAATGTTATTGTAATATTTTTTTAAAAATGAATTACTTACCAATACTAAACTGGAAATTAATCCTAAACAATAGGCTCGACTCAAAAAAAGATTTCAGTGCTGCGTAATCGTTCAAATAATCAGTAACCTCGCGCTAGCTTTAGCGAAAAATTGTGAATGAACACGCCACGCACATCCCGCGGCAATTGAAAAATAGGCAGCTTGATTTTCATTGGTTATTTTTTTTTTTTATCCACTTGGCTTAAAATCTCGCCGAATCTCATGACGCAAATTGTGTAGTGGCACAAGATTTATATGTATATTTAATAATTAGGCGAAAAAACCCGTACAGACCCGTGTACGGCCCGTACACATCTGAAAACGCAAACACCCCGTACAGATTATGGGTAAACCTTTAAGTGTGGCATGTATGACTATAACCTTCCAGGCATGTCACAGAAGACAACTAAGGAGGGCTGGTCATGGGACCAGCTACCCCATTCTATAATAACTAAAAGCCACAAAACACTTTAACACCGTGAAATAGTCATCCGAAGCAAGTAATTCAACTCAGCCATACAAGGTGGACAAGGGTCATCTTATAAGAAGGATATTAAAGGGGTCTCTGGATTGCTGACTCACCTCATTTCACCTAGGAGAATCTCCAGATTTGGCATTAGGATGTACAAACAGGGAAAATCTCACACGTGGCAGCAGATCTTAAAAAACATACTAGTGACATACTGGGTGAAACAAGAGGGAAAGGAATAGACAAATAAAACATAGCACAGGAGAAATAATGCTATCCTCACAACACGAGGATGAAAGCGCATCTCATAGTGAAGGTGTGACTCTAATGTTGTCAAAGGATGTGCAGAAGACACTTATAGAATGGGAAGCAATGGGATCCGGACAAATATCAGCAACACTCAAAACTCCTAATAGAAAAATTATGATGAATATCATCCAATGTCATACCAACATAGCTACATCATCACAATTTCCGTTTGGTCCTTACGGAGCATTGAGGCACTACTGCAGATGGTCCTGTTAAAGCAAGC
This sequence comes from Oreohelix idahoensis, assembly GCA_024509875.1. Lineage (NCBI taxonomy): Eukaryota > Metazoa > Mollusca > Gastropoda > Stylommatophora > Oreohelicidae > Oreohelix > Oreohelix idahoensis. The sequence continues at coordinate 201,939 of JAMPIV010019130.1, forward strand.
CTGCCCCAGAGCATTTATGTACTTTTGTAGTGGTAGTTTGTGTAGCAATTTGTTTTTGACAATGAAGTTGCCAGTCCTATACAAAACCTTATGTTAGTCGCCTCTTAAACATACACACAAGACAACACAGCTACAGACAGCAGTTTAATGTGGGATATTCCAGATGTCACAACATCCAGTAAGTACCAAACGCTTCAACTACGAAAAGACAGAGCAAATACAAAAGACCACTGCCAACAGATCAAAAAGTCATAGAACATGGAAAAAGCATCAGTAAAAAACAAAGATGACAACAGAACCCAATAATGCAATAGAAGACAGAAAAATAACAAATCAGATTTAAACAGCAGCAAAACAAGAGGTTCCGGAACCAAAGATAATAAAATTGACAAAGAAGTACACAGAGATCTCAGAAGAAACAAATACAAATACATCAACGAGTTGGCAAAAAATGCAGAGGAAGCTTACAGCAATAATAAAATGCAGAGGAAGCAGTCATTACTAGGAATGCGCCCCTGAGGTGAAATAGCTGCTTATTTTCCTGGTGAATATCACCTCTGCTTCTTGTGTGAGCCTCTCTTCGCCCAATACAGCAAAATAAGAATATATTCAATAATACAACCTAACAGGGAAAGGTATGCAATCATATGGTCTTATCAAGGACAAGAATTAAAAACTGCTTAACAAGTGTAAATTTGAGAGATATTAAAAAAATGTTTAGCAAAATATATAAATGTCTACAGGCTGTAAGCCACAGCTTGAGAGGACACAGAGAAGATAAACCTACCTGAGCTCTACTAATTTTAACCACAAACCAAAATCTCCACTCTAATATTTCCAAAAATCCATGTGAAAACTGAACAACATATTACCTTGATGCCAGGGCACAGTAGTAGCCTCATTTTGTGGTGTTTTTGTGCGCAGATTCCACACAGGATGTCCCATTATTTCAGGTCCAATCAACTGCTCGACCAGGTTTAGCAGTCTCTCATTAGACCAGAGAGATTGAAACCCCTAGATGAAAGCTAAGGTTTTAAGAATTTTGATATAAATCTGGATGGGTGTGAAAAAAAATCGAAAAAAGGTGATTCGTCTTACAAAAGACAAAGAAAATAGCCAACGTTACAGCCACAAGGCCTTCGTCAGGGAAAGGAAAGAAAGTGAAGGCTAGATAGGACAAATAAGAACCTAAATAAATATAAAAAACAAAAAAAGGATCTCCACATATATTTTTTTTTAAAAAAGGATCCCGTTACACGCCCACTGAGGCATATTGGGAATATGGTATTAGGCCCATATTTTGTTGACCATCGGCACACTAGGGGTGATGTGGTCAGCATCACGCCGGCAGCCTTAACCTTCCCAGAACACATATATATCAACAGGCTATTGGGCAGACAAAGGAAACCCAGATTCTCCAACATACTGCCTTTCATAACAAAATACTGAAGTGTCATATCAATTTATATCACAATTATTTTTAAATTTTGTGTGGTTCCTAGGGGTCTCTCAAGAGACAGAGAGAGAATAGGACTACTGCACCAACAGACACACCATAAAAGGTTACACTAATATGAGACTGTGCATGGGACTGGCAACCTCATCATATAAAACAGATAGCTACAGAAGCCTCCACTACAAGAGCATGTGATTGGTTAGTGCAGGCTTCCTGCAGGACCAGCTGCAGCGATGGCTCCATGTCCATAAGGAGTACAAAGGAAAATGATGATGATTATTTAAAAGTTACATTTTATTAACGTACTTGGACCAAACTAATTTTGTGGATCCTGTAGCATTAAGTTAACAAACTTCCAATGTAATCATTAAGCTAACAAACTTCCAAATGTAATCTTTAAGCTAACAAACTTCCAATGTAATCTTTAAGCTAACAAACTTCCAATGTAATCTTTAAGCTAACAAACTTCCAATGTAATCTTTAAGCTAACAAACTTCCAATGTTATCTTTAAGCTAACAAACTTCCAATGTAATCTTTAAGCTAACAAACTTCCAATGTAATCTAGGTTTATTAACTCTTTCAGCCCCAAGCAAAAAAGTGGGTTTGGCCCAAGCAAAAATGGCCACCCCAGTGCGTTTTTATTGTTGTTGTTTGGAAATATTTTTTTAAAATGTTCATATGCATAAATAACTTTGTTGTTGTATATGAAACTGAAGGTAACTGGATGTACTTTACTCTTGTGCTACAAGTATAAAAGCTTTCATTGAAAAATGATTAGTTATTCAAGGTAAAAATGGAGGACAAAAGAAGAAGCCGGTGCAAAATTAGAGGAAAAGTATTCATTAAAATTCTTCTACAATTGTTCCTCATGAGAATATCCAAGGGTAAAGTTTCAAAATGTCACAAACAGAAGTACTCTTACAAAGTACAATCAGTTTTTAATCAATAAACACTCAGAAGATTGTTAATTTCACAAATTACAACAACAGGTCATATTGTTGTAAAAAAGATGAAATTGTCAACCCGGTGTGTTTTTATTTGGAAATAATTTTTAAAAATGTTCATATGCATAAATAACTTAGTTGTTGTATATGAAACTGAAGGTAACTGGATGTACTTTACTCTTGTGCTACAAGTATAAAAGCTTTCATTGAAAAATGATTAGTAATTCAAGGTAAAATGGAGGACAAAAGAAGAAGCCGGTGCAAAATTAGAGGAAAAGTATTCATTAAAATTCTTCTACAATTGTTCCTCATGAGAATATCCAAGGGTAAAGTTTCAAAATGTCACAAACAGAAGTACTCTTACAAAGTACAATCAGTTTTTAATCAATAAACACTCAGAAGATTGTTAATTTCACAAATTACAACAACAGGTCATATTGTTGTAAAAAAGATGAAATTGTCAACCCGGTGTGTTTTTATTTGGAAATAATTTTTTTAAATGTTCATATGCATAAATAACTTAGTTGTTGTATATGAAACTGAAGGTAACTGGATGTACTTTACTCTTGTGCTACAAGTATAAAAGCTTTCATTGAAAAATGATTAGTAATTCAAGGTAAAATGGAGGACAAAAGAAGAAGCCGGTGCAAAATTAGAGGAAAAGTATTCATTAAAATTCTTCTACAATTGTTCCTCATGAGAATATCCAACGTTAAAGTTTCAAAATGTCACAAACAGAAGTACTCTTACAAAGTACAATCAGTTTTTAATCAATAAACACTCAGAAGATTGTTAATTTCACAAATTACAACAACAGGTCATATTGTTGTAAAAAAGAGGAAATTTCAGTTTATACATCAGAAAGATGGGAATTATATTATTTAAACATGAATAATTGTTAGTAACTGCATCTTGTGCATAATTTAAATTTATCAATAAAACTTATTAGTTAGTAAAATGTAAAGTAAAATGGAGGCGGAATAAGAAGCAGGTAAATTTGAAAGAAATAGATATATTCTTACCTTGCCGAGCTGCTCCTCTTATGAAGATATTATCCATAGGAAAACACATAATCATAATCCATAGGAAAGCACAAAATCCATAGGAAATCACAAAAGATCACTTTCGCTATCCTGTGAATATACTGCAATCACTCTCAAAAATTTCTTCAAATAACTTACGAGCTTGATCTGACGTTAACCTTTTGGGACTACCATTCGAAGAAGTGGGTGTGGCCATTTTTTGTTAGAAAATATGTGCTTAAAAAAATCGCTTTAAAAATCTAAAATAAATATCTCAAAACAGAAAAACGTCCACTCTTAGAACACGTGCGGTATTTAAAAGAATGTACTTCCAGTCGGAAATGACGTTTTGGGTGGTTTGTGGGTAGTTATAATTAGAAACAGTCTCAAACAGAGGCACATATACTAAACGCTTTTTAAAGTCGATTGGGCCAAGCGCGTCTAACCCCTGAGGATATATAAAGTCGATTGGGACTTAAAGAGTTAACTGTTTGGAAAATATAAAACCTATACAAGTAGCCCTCGATTTATGCCAGGGATGCAGTCCTGGATGAACTGGCACAATTGGAATCAGCATAAATTTAAAGCATTTTATAATGTAACTCAGTGAGACATTATCAACTTACGTTCCAGGTACCCAAAAATTGACGGGTAATACAATGTTGTTATATTTAAAGCTATGAAATAAATTAAATTAAGTAAATTAAATTAAATAAATTATATACATTTTAGTTAACAACATTTAGTACACTTACAACCAACAGTGCCCTAAAGCTGCGGCTTTAGTTCCCAGATGAAGTCCCTGGTTGATGATCATCACAATTTTTTTTAAGAAAGCATGCACTATTGACTGTCATGATTTGCTTTCTTTCAAAATCTCATAATAAGGGCTCATGAATGCCATAAGGCTCCTCTTCGCTAAAGGACTCTGGTACTAGTTGTGGCCAATCTCGCACAACTCATCAGTGAGTTTCTCCAAGTCTGAAATGATTCACTGTAGATCACTTGTCTTCATTTCTCTTATCAGACTCTTCATCATCTCTGTCCTCCTTCTCTTTCTGTTGGCATAGTTATGCGGCTCTTTGCACATCTTTATTGGAAAGAGGCTTTCCATCAGTCCTGTTACATCTTCATACGTAATTTCGTTCAAGCCAACCTCTTGTGCCAGTTTTCTACAATATTCTATAGTGGTTATTTCATACTAATTTAAAAAGAAATTTTAACATTTATATGTTTATTTTTGTACCTTTGGTTTTCAGCATTGGCGTTATTTTGAATCAGTGCAAATGGGACCACTGCAAATCGAGGACTACATGTATAAATATAATAATTATGGTCCCTTCTTACCTCTGTCAATTTTCCCTGCTTGTGGAGAATGATATTAGCTCCTGGAAACTCTTGCTCAATGTAAGTTAGTCTCTGGAACAATCCATGCTCTTCGTACAGGCCTACATATTGTAAGACAAATGTACATTTCATGAACACAACTGTGAAAATGGCAATCAGCAGATAATTCCAGGTCTGTATCCTTTTATCAGAACACTCAAAAACTGAAACATTCTGAAAATTGAATGTTTTTTAGGGCAATTTTTTGAACACATTTTGGGCAACTCTGGGCTATTTTGGGCGACTTTTCGAATGCAAATTGGGCGACATCTAAAAACCAAAACAGTCTGGTTTCCTAAACAAAGCTGTCCCTGAGAGTTTGAGATAAATGGATACAGACGTGTACTGTCAATAAGTGAATAACATGAATTTGTTTAATAATCAAAAGTAAACCATTTCTTTACCTCATTTTTCAGCAAAAGGTTGTCAGCAAAATGAATGATATAACTTGAACACAATAACTTTGAAGTGCCATTTTCATCCAGAGAAATGCTGAACAATATGAACCAAATATATTATTTCATGAAACAGAGCTAGCTACGACAAGACTACTGATTTTTCTATTCGTGAACATCACGCCACATACGTTTATTTACTTAGAACAGTGGTCCAACTGCAGTCCCGCTGGCCATACTTGGACCGTGTAAAATTGTTTTGTGGCCCACGCTCTCACAAAAAATATTTCTTTAATGACATAGTATAATTAATACTTTTGAGATTAGACTTAAAACGTCAGGTGGAAAGCAATGTTTTACTGCCTGCAGTGATGTAATGAAGAGTGTTGTAAGTAAAGTGAACTTAATTAGAGGTGGCAACAAATCTCAGAGACACAGGAAATTCATATTGTTGCTTGAAGAACTGAATGCTGAATACAGTGACATACCACAGTACTCAAATATCAGGGGGTTGAGTGCTGAGAAGACTCTTTGGTATTCCATGTTTTTCAGAAATAAATACTACTTTCTTCAGAATGAGAAGATTGCTAAAACTGATAAATATCAAATCAACTGCAAGATAAAAATTTTCTTTGTTCTCTGGCATTCCTGCCTGACAAGACAGGTCACTTGAATTGTACTGAACCTGAACTTACAAGGCCAATGGCAGAATGTATCACAGCTAGTTGGATATATTGATGCTTTCTGCAAGAAGCTGTAAAGAATGATTTTGCACACTTTGTTTCCTGTCGTGAACTGACAACAGATGATATCAGAGCAGATTTTTCAGGCTTTGCAGAAAAAACCGAAACTATCTCATATGAGTTGGACAAGAAATTTGCAGACTTTGATAAACTAAAGCACAGTTTTCAGTTGTTTAACAATCTGATGAAAGCTACAGTGGAGATACAATCAACAGAGCTTCAGCTTGAATTATCTGAACGGCAATCTGATCCAATTTTATTTACAAACAAAAATGAAAGTCCTGATATTTTCTGGAAGATGGTTTGCAAAGAGCATTTCCCCAAGTTGAGACACTTTGTACTAAGGATATATTCAATATTTGGCGGTATATATTTTTTTTTTTTTTTTTTTTTTTTTGGCGTTCGCCCGCTAATACTCGAGGCGAAATCTCAGGTTATTATTTTTATGTCTAACCTGACATTGATTTTACGTGAGTATCCCTTTATTTCTTGTACAGAGACAGGTGTCCCTCGCCATTCAGGCAAATATTCGCCGATTTCGGAGGTACCCATTGCAGCTGGGTCGGCTCAGGAGCCGCCAGTCCCTGGTCGACGACACTCCTTCAAATGTCCTCACCAGGTCTCGAGTTAATCCAGTCCAAATCCCGGTCGACGAAAAATCCTCAAATGCCGTCGCCCGGGTTTGATCCTGTATCACCCGGTCGCCAGAGCGGTGTTGTAACCACTACGCTAGCGCGGCTCCCTTGGTGGTATATATATTTGTGAAAGTACATTTTCTATGATGAAACAAGTGAAATCACGAAATCAAATGGGGAATGATTCACTGGATGCGTTCTTCGACTTTCTACCACCAACACTGACATTGATATCAAGACTCTGGTTAAAGAAAATCCACACCCCCAAAACTTTTCATTGGAAGGTAAGAATAAAACTAAAATTATTTCCATAGAAATTCAATGCTGATTGTCATTAGCTGTAAATGGGTACCTGACACTGCTCTTGCATTAGGGAAGGTGAAAGGCAGTGAGGAAGGTAACTGGTCACCCCACCTCATAAAAAAGCTAGACCTAGTATGATGAAAGCTTGAACACTTCAGTACCCTATGGCAGTATTTGCTATGGGCCTATCTTTACCTTTATGTATCAAAATCTATTAAGAAACAGACTGTTCAAGTAAAGTACCAAAGATATGTACCATATGTATACTCGAGTATAAGTTGATCCAATTATAACTCGAACCCTAGACTTTAGGACTTAAAAATTGTCCGAAATGAAAGATATGATTATAAGGCGAATGAGTTTTTCGTCGATTCTGAATTCTTGCATTGCACTGGAATTTCCTTGGTTTTCTGCAAATTTGTTTGTGTGACTCGAATACAAGTTGGGGGTATATTATTTTAAGGTCCAAAATGGGAAAAAATTTCTCAACTTATACTTGAGTATACACGTTACATCTTTCCTCTCCAAAATAAGGCAGACATTCAGCGACGCTTATGAACATTAGAACCTGTGTACATTCCTGTCGTCATTATCAGTAGTTCTTATTGTGTTAAATAAAATCATGAGTTATTCTACCGTGACATCCTATTAAGTTATTCAAGGCTTCACAGCATTCCTGCTTTCTACAATACGATTATTTAGAAATGTTATTTCACAACACATCTTCTAGTTCTAGTGTCTCAATTTACAATGATGATGTACTTGTTGATCTTCCACATTTGGGACCTCAAGACGCAGCAATAGAGACCGCAGTCAGCGACTCATAGCTTGACTGCCTGCGTCAGGACCAGCGAACCAGAGCTGGTCAAGACCGCACTCCACCTCCACGTGGTGGTCCTGGAAACAGTCTGCAGCTGTGCAGTCTGGCTGAGCGAGTGTGGATCGAAATGGGAAGGCAAACCCGGTCCTAAAAAATGCCGTGCAGAAGTCGGATGTGTCGACCGAAACGTGCAGATATCACAGCTTAGGCGTAAACAGACACAACGCAACCACCGTCCTTTTCAGGACGAACGAAGAAGAAAAAGAAGAAGATCTTCCACATGATTCTTAGCTGAGTCTAAGACAGCCAAAGATGAAATACTTAACGCAGTCCAAATTCATCATTCATTCATTTATTTTTTGCTTCTTCTGGAGCCGTCACTGCAGCCGTCACTGCAGCTGGTCCACATTCTCTTGTAGCAGTGGTTTCTACAACAATCTGTTTTACATGATAAGGTTGCCAGCCTAACGCACAACCTCATATTAATCGCACTGTATGACATATCTGAGAGAGCAGGAGTCCTATTCTTCTGGGAGACCCCTCGGTAGACTACACCAGGGCAGTCCACAATTTAGAGCAGAAAGAGTGACAGAAGATAAACTGCATAATCATACCATTTATTTTCTATCAGTGTCAAACATGGCCACTAAACACTGACAGGAGATCATAATATGGAAGTAAGATGCCAGAGACTAGCTACAAATGTCACCACACATGGAGACTTTGTAGCCGCGCCGTGCGGTCGTTGGTTTGTTTGTCCTTTATAATAGCAGCTACTTTCACAAGTTCGGCAGATGCCGCCTGTACGATGGATGCCTAGACTATGCGTCTACGTTACCAGGTCAGTAAAATCACTTGAACCTGGGGTCGGTTGTAAGAGTGTCAGACAGAAGTTGGCATGTCGTAGTACTCATGTTGTGTTTTCGCACCACTTCAATCCCTCTATTCTGTACAAGCAACCATCAACGAAAGAGGAAGGGATACAGATAGTAATAATGAAATCCATAATAGACATGGCATGCTGCTGGCAAAAGAGACACCTCATATAATAACCAAAAAAAAACTGTTACTCCCCACTGCACTTGTGGACAACTAAAAAGAAAGTATAATAATTCCATCCACATAGAAAGATAAAACTGGGGAGGCTAAAGATAACCTAAAGATCAACAGAAGAAGAGAAAGCCAAAACAGCATGAGCTCATAGTCAGAAATGAAAACAGTGACCAAACTGTGATACTTTGTACTGCAGCCCCTTGTTCCACAGGAAATGAAAAGGATCATCATTTTCCTTTGTGCTTTCTATCAAGCATACACCGACCACTGCAGCTAGTCCACCTTGCAGGAAGCCTGCACCAAGCAGGAACATGCCTTTGCAGTGGTGGTTTCTGACATTTTGTTTTACATGATGAGATTGCCAGCTCCTTGCACAACCTCATATTAGGTGCCTTGTATGACATGCAGTAGCCCTATTATTTCTTTGTCTCTTCAGAGACCCCCTAGGAACTACGTGGGGTCATTAAAAGGATGATTGATAATAATTCCAATCTGTTCTAACTATAAATGAGGAATGGAAGACAACATGAAAGAACAGTAGAAAAGGCAGACACGCGTTCAAACTGCTGAAAGAACCAACAAGGACGTGCCAGGTCAGAGAAGAATTAAAGATACCATCGAACAGAAAACTGTGACGTCTCCGTCTTGGTGCAGCATACTTTATGATAGACGAACCTCACTGCCAAGAATGTCAGGAAGAGAATGACATAGACCACTACCTGATCCACTGTAAAAAGTACGAACAACAAAGGCTAGAATTAAAAACTTACTATAGAAGTCATAATATAGGCATGACAGGTGATAAGGTTTTAAGTATAGATGCCGCAGGAGATGCCCAATCAATATTTAAAAGATATATACATAAAACAAAGGAAAACATATAAGGTTAGTAACAAAAACAAAATAAAAAACACAAAATAAAAAAAAATAAAACACTTACTAACTACTCACAGGACAAGGAAAGACAACAAAATATTAAATAAAAAAAAAAACAACAACTCAAAAAGAACAAATACTAATACAAAGTAAAACCAAGTGTAAAAGACAACAGTTATCAAGAAACAATACAAAAGAGAAAATAAAATAGACAAATACTAATATAAATTAAAATCAGCAACTGCTAAAGACAATAGCTATTTAAATTGAATACAAAATAAAATAAAATGACGCTAAATACCCCAATTATAACCAAATTTCAGGTTGAACAGGGTAGACCAAGATGGAACGAGAAGAGGCAATAACGGTCAGCTGTTAAGTGCCCGCTCTCCACCCATCACCTCATCAAAACAACAACAACATTCCAATCTGTTATTGATGAAGCTGTTTTACGTCAGATTTTCTGTTCACAGAAAGTTAAACAATCTTTAATTCAGAAGCCAACAAAACATTTAAGCACTTACTTGTAATCTTTCCTCCTTCAAACAGCATCTGTGCGAGATCATCCACAAGTTTCTCTATTTCTTTTCTACACACCTCAAGTTCTTCCTTCTTAAAGAATTCAGGCACAAGCAAGTATCCCTTTGAACATAAATAAGAAATCCAACATACAATGTGACGCACATAAAGTTTTAGAACAAAAATGAACAAGACAGGAAGAAGTGTATTTTAATAAGAACAAATGCACTTGATGCTACTAAGTACTTTGCTGTTTTAGGAACTAAGAAAAATGCTTTCATCATAATCTTCTTCACTTCTTATGGAGCTTGCAGCCACTAGTGCAAATGGTGCCCTTGAGGAAGCCAAATTACAATCTTTTGCCGTACTGGTTTCTGTAGTAATCTGTATTACGTGATGAGCTTGCCAGCCTCATGTATACACACACATACACACAAAAATTAATAATTTATATGATGTTAAAGCCAACAAAATCACACATCTTTAATATATGATTCATGATTCAATAATCTCACACCTGAAATGTGTATCAGAGTAAGAAACAACTCTAAACTCAAGTGTTGCATGAATGTTTGTTTTTCTGGTGCATTAACACAATAATAGAAAAAGAGTTAAAGAGTGAAGATTTAAAAAGTGAAAATGTCAGGCAGTTTAAAATCACAACATGGGATAAATATCAATAACAAAGCTGATGCACAGAACTAGCAAGGGATAGGAAGTTAAGACAAGACCCATTCACCATATAAGCCAGAATGGCATTTGAAGAAGCAGCACTCACAAATTAAAAAATGTAAAAGTGTTCTTTTTTTCTACTGCTCCCTCAGGAACATCATCAAAGGTGACTAATATGAGGTTGTGTATGGGGCTGAAAACCTCATCATGTCAAACTAATAGCTACAGAAACCACTAATAAAAAAGTTTGTGTTTCGGCACAGGCTTCCTCAAGAGGGGGCCATCTGCACGGGTGGTCTCATGCTCTATAAAGAGCAAAAAAGGAGATGATAGATAATTTTTAAAACACCTGTAAGAAAACATCAAAACAGATAATGTTACACACAGATTTATTTGCTACATATTTAAAAATTCAACTTCTTCTTCTTCTTCGCCGTTCGCTCTCAAATAACCACATCCATTTCTCTTTTAAAGCTGGCAGTCTGTCTCAGGTTTCTCTCATCACCGTACAGTTTCTCCCTCAACTGGGTTGGCCATACAGTTTCTCCCTCAACTGGGTTGGAGAAGGCCACGCTGCTACCCTGCTCCTCTCATTGAGCCGACAGTTTTAGAGGATATGTTCTACTGTTTGTCTGTCCTCCCCACATGGGCACATATCTGTCTGTCTGATTTTCAGTTTGATGAACAGATGGTATTTGAGTCTGCAATGGCCGGTTCTTAGCCTGAAAATTATCACTTGATCTCTTTTTTGGTAATGTATAGTATGGTTCTGCATTATTGGACTCTGGATGTTCCTTCTGCCACTTTTCTCTGTAGTTATTTCTGATTATTGCTTTTACCTCTTCATATGTGTCGGCGTCTGTGGCCTAATGGATATGAACGCAGTTTCATAATCCAGATATACCAGGTTCGAAACCTGCTGCAGGCGGTTTGGTTGCAGATCGCTTTGTGTGGATTTTTAACAATGGTATAAGCGCCGTACCGTTCAGAAAGCAATGGCAAACTACTGAATGAAAAAAATTGCCTAGAAAAATCACAAACAGCCAATAAAAGCTGGGGTTGATTGCCACGTCCTGTAAAGGATAAGCAACTAACTTCATATGTAGCCCTGTTTTCTGTTTGGGTTTTTCTTCCTCCCTCTTTGGCAAGTTTATCTTGCCTTCTCGTGTCCATATATCTTGCAGTGGGCGGTGATCCACTGTACTTATTTTTTTTAAATGCATAGCTGGTTTGCACTAGTGCTTCTGCCAGACTGACTAATTGATTGTTTTCATTAAAAATTCAACTGAAATGAAACTATCAGCAGAACTCACCTTTTCAAAGAAATGCCTAATTTTTTCTGCCTCTAACTGGCCTGGTTTTAAGGTGGTAGGCTGTGTTAGCATTGCCCGAATATCAAACAGCTCTGGATAAGCTTCATTAGTTAAACCAAATGCAGGCTCAGTACCAGGCATTTTCAAATGCTAATAACTGTTATAATATTTGTACAATTACAACTCACTAAAGACTGTGGTATTTACTTTAAAATTCCAAGACTATGCTCAAAGTTCTGTGCTCAGTATAACGGAATACTTTACTAATTATGCACACGCTCACGACAACCTAACGTATACCACAGATTCTTAGCAATAAAGACCCGAATGCAAAAATATCTTATCAATCTCGGTCAAGGTTAGTAACTGTTAATAGCTGATTGTGAAAATGAGAAAACCTTAAGCACTTATCTACTCAGATAAAGTATCAGACAGAGAGTTAATGTCATTCAGTACAGGTTTCCTGCATAGTCTTCAGATAAAATTAGACATTTCCATTTAGATGTAAAACAGTTTAAAATATTTAAATGCACAGCTGTTAGGTAAGCATGTTCTAACCTGCCATTGTTTTCTCCTATCTATGTATGACCAAGTACAGTCACTAAAGGTTTCATGAGTAAATACCTCTTCCACTCATTCAAAATTAGCTCTACGTGATCATAAACTAAAGTCTACCCATTAATATTCATTTGATTTACATATGTGTGTGTGTGTGTGTGTGTGTGTGTGTATATATATATATATATATATATATATATATATATATATATATATATATAGAGAGAGAGAGAGAGAGAGAGAGAGAGAGAGAGAGAGAGAGAGAGAGAGAGAGAGAGAGAGAGAGAGAGAGAGAATGGAAACACTTTTCAATGTGTGATCTATTGTGTTGGAGTAAAGAAACAGGCGCATACAATCTGTAAAACTGATTTATGCCATTGAAAATTACACTGTTGTGAACTTTGCTCACAGTCCTGCTTTAACAACACCCACAATTAACATTAGACCTAGGTAATTTGCCTAATGTATACCTATAGATTATAAAAAAAGTTACTGCAGAAATAAAACTAGCAATGGATAAGAAAAAAAAGACTGCAGTAAGACAGTGCTAAACAGTGGGTAAAACAAAACAAAAAAATTAATTAGAAAGAAGAAAGTTAATACGTCAGTAGGACAAAGGAAATTGCCCGTGTTGCTGCCACGAGGCCTTCATCAAGGTCAAACAAACAAAAACAAAAAGGAAAGAAAGCAAGTGCTTAGTGAGAAACATGAGACATAAATAACATAATACAACCCTTGTGACCGGAATCATGCGGTGAATACGCAAAATATGTATTTTCCCACCGTAGCAATGAATAAACAATTAATAGCTATAGATTTTAAATATTCTTACTCTTTCAAAATAATGTTTAATTTTATCGGCTGGCAGCTGTCCATTTTTCAACTCCCTCGGCTGCTCTGGCATGGCATTGATGTTAAATATATCAGGATTGGCGTCATCTGGGACGTCCTGATGGTCTATTTTAGCCTGCTTTTTTGGAGGGCTCATTTTAGGATCAGCTCAATGCGCTAAAATGAAATAGAACATGAATTCACTTTTATTCTAAACCAATTTTAAAAAATAAGACATCATTTTATGATCAATAAATAAGGGCTGCGTATGTTCACTTCGCCCCGTGTAGTTCCCGGGGCTCTCTGATAAGACAAAGAAAGAATAAGACCACTGTTCTCTCTGGCACGTTGTACAAGGCGACTGACATGAGATTATACACGAGGCTGGCAAACCCATCCTGTAAAACTAATTGCTTCAGAAACCACTGCTGCATGAGCATACTTAGTGCAGGCTTCCTGCCAGGAGGTTCAGCTACAGGGGTGTGAATTTTGTGAAGTACTATGCTCCACAAGGATCTAAACGTAATGAATGAATGACTAAACATTTGACTGTGTGATGATAGCATAATCCAAAGATAAAATCATTACTGCTGTAGGGCTGCTGACTTCTGCAATGAGAAACCTTGCTTTTGTACGAGTGAAAAAGTAATTAAACATTCTATTTCTTCAGTGTTCTGTGTCACAGGCGTTCTTATCATTCCTAAAGTTTACAGCCCCCTTTCAATACTTCTGTACTCTTTTCCACCCTCCTTCACCCTTGACAGTTTCTCATCAGGATTTTTTTTAAATTTACAATTCAAGATCTGTTGATGCTGTGTATCATTTCTTATGGTGAACCAGCCTACACCCTTTGAATTCTTGTTATGAAGGTGTTTTGATATAATTCTACGCCCAGGTGTCTCTAAGGAGACCACAAAAAAAAAGGGCTACTGCCACCTCTGGTATGTCTTAAGAGGTGACTAATGGCATGGGGCTGTATACCTTATCTGGTATAACAAATTGCTATAGAGCCCACTGATCCAAGAGTACAGGTTTCTTGTACAGGTTGTAGTGTTGTCTCCATGATTCAACAAGAGCCAAACAGAAAATGATGATTATGTCATCATAATATTTCTTTTCACTCCCAATGGAGCATGCAGTCACCACTGCAGCTGGTCCCCTGGCAGGAAGTCTGCAAATAACATGTGCTTGCTCTTGTAGTGGTGGCTTCTGTAGCACTGTTTTACTTGATGAGGTTACCAGACCCATAAATAACCTCATATTAGTTGCCTAGTAGTCTATGCTTTCTTTCTCACAAGAGACTCCTGGGAACTATTCGGGGCATTAATTATGTGCTTGTTCTTTATTCTGCTTTCAGAGCATAATTTCTAATCTGTCTCAGAGTTATATACAGCACTGTGGTCATGACCGGTGTTTTTACACTACATTCTGCTGGTGAAGTGTTTGTCTGAAGGTTTGGTTTGGTTTTAAGGACTATATTCATTGCACACAGACAACTCCATCAGTGCTCCGATCTCCTAACTTAGATCACACAAGGAGGATCTCAGCACAGTGCCCAAACTCCACAGCACCAGCAAGAATCCCAATGTGTGTATGTAGGAATCTCACATTCTATAGATATTTTTGTGGTGGGTAAGTTTCTAATTTTTAAATTTTGCCAGGGCAGCGGCCTAATAGGCCTACTCTTTACAATTTCCAACTGCCATGGCATTTTTAATGTGCACAACTTGCACACAGGACCTATTTTTTCGCCCTTATCCGAGAAGGTTAGGCAACCGATCTCACAACCCACGAGACCAGGGGGGAGTATGACATCATTAGGACCACTGGTTCTGACCAAAACAATGTCATAAATTATATTCCTTCAACTGGGAATTGAACCTGGTACCCTAGAATTCAAGGCAGATGCCATTTCTCTTAGCCACTCCGACCCCTGTGTGTCTGAAGGTAAGTTTCAAGAATTTTAATCATAAACAACTGGGGTGGTCAACCAGGCAACCTTTTGGAGCCGCAATACTGGAGGAAATTATGAAAAGCGCCATCCATTTATTTCTACAAACAAATGTGTGCAATAGGCACATTCCGACAAAAGTGTAATGTTCATATTTCGTGCGCAACCAACTCCCCTTGGAGGAAGCCTGCACCAACTCCCCGTGGAGGAAGCCTGCACCAACTCCCCGTGGAGGAAGCCTGCACCAACTCCCCTTAGAGGAAGCCTGCACCAACTCCCCTTGGAGGAAGCCTGCACCAACTCCCCTTGGAGGAAGCCTGCACCAACTCCCCTTGGAGGAAGCCTGCACCAACTCCCCTTGGAGGAAGCCTGCACCAACTCCCCTTGCAGGAAGCCTGCACCAACTCCCCTTGGAGGAAGCCTGCACCAACTCCCCTTGGAGGAAGCCTGCACCAACTCCCCTTGGAGGAAGCCTGCACCAACTCCCCGTGGAGGAAGCCTGCACCAACTCCCCGTGGAGGAAGCCTGCACCAACTCCCCGTGGAGGAAGCCTGCACCAACTCCCCATGGAGGAAGCCTGCACCAACTCCCCGTGGAGGAAGCCTGCACCAACTCCCCTTGGAGGAAGCCTGCACCAACTCCCCTTGGAGGAAGCATACACCAACTCCCCTTGGAGGAAGCCTGCAGCAACTCCCCTTGGAGGAAGCCTGCAGCAACTCCCCTTGGAGGAAGCCTGCACCAACTCCCCTTGGAGGAAGCCTGCACCAACTCCCCTTGGAGGAAGCCTGCACCAACTCCCCTTGGAGGAAGCCTGCACCAACTCCCCTTGGAGGAAGCCTGCACCAACTCCCCTTGGAGGAAGCCTGCACCAACTCCCCTTGGAGGAAGCCTGCACCAACTCCCCTTGGAGGAAGTCTGCACCAACTCCCCTTGGAGGAAGCCTGCACCAACTCCCCTTGGAGGAAGCCTGCACCAACTCCCCTTGGAGGAAGCCTGCACCAACTCCCCTTGGAGGAAGCCTGCACCAACTCCCCGTGGAGGAAGCCTGCACCAACTCCCCTTGGAGGAAGCCTGCACCAACTCCCCTTGGAGGAAGCCTGCACCAACTCCCCTTGCAGGAAGCCTGCACCAAATCCCCGTGGAGGAAGCCTGCACCAACTCCCCTTGGAGGAAGCCTGCACCAACTCCCCGTGGAGGAAGCCTGCACCAACTCCCCTTGGAGGAAGCCTGCACCAACTCCCCATGGAGGAAGCCTGCACCAACTCCCCTTGGAGGAAGCCTGCACCAACTCCCCGTGGAGGAAGCCTGCACCAACTCCCCTTGGAGGAAGCCTGCACCAACTCCCCTTGGAGGAAGCCTGCACCAACTCCCCTTGGAGGAAGCCTGCACCAACTCCCCTTGGAGGAAGCCTGCACCAAGCAACCACATGCTCTTAACAGAAGTGTTTCCTTCAGCAATTTGTGTTACATGATGAGCTTTTTGAATGTTAGTTGGTGGTGTTTAGCAAAACTGTCATATAATTTCAGGTACCTTGTGAGAGCTGCACCTCAGGCTTTGCTAGCTACGCTATGGCCACTCTGGTTATAGAACTCTTATTACAAAAGACCCTTAGGACCTTGTGTCCAGTAAATGATAGTAGACTAGAACAGTGAGAACAGGATAGTGGGTAGGTTTGGTATTGTACAAACATTTATTACAAATAAGGGAGGGAAACCTGAGGCCTGTAAACAGTAAATTAATATGAAATTAATATGAAATAAATATAAAGGTATGTTATCAGGCATTCGCATGAAATAAAGAAGTAGAACACCAGACAACAGAAAAACAACAGACATGAAATCCTGGGTAAGCCACTCATGTCTGTTGTTTTTCTGTTGTCTGGTGTTCTACTTCTTTATTTCCTGCGAGTGCCTGATAACATACCTTTATATTTATTTCATATTAATTTACTGTTTACAGGCCTCAGGTTTCCCTCCCTTATTTGTAATAAATGTTTGTACAATACCAAACCTACCCACTATCCTGTTCTCACTGTTCTAGTCTACTATCATTTACTGGACACAGTATTAAGGTCCTAAGGGTCTTGTTGGATTCGGCCTATACTGCTTGATAGAAATACAACAGAAGTGATTGCGTCATTAATAGGCTGAACTGCCCATGGAGGACTTCTGGTGTCGTGTATTGTGGTTCGCACTATTGACCTGCCATTGAAACATCATTTTTGATGATGCGTAGATGGCAGAGCGGATAGTGTAATTCGCTTGCATGGCTAGGCGGGGTTGTCGCACGGAAGGTCCAGTGTTCAAATCCTGGGTAAGCCACTCATGTCTGTTGTTTTTCTGTTGTCTGGTGTTCTACTTCTTTATTTCCTGCGAGTGCCTGATAACATACCTTTATATTTATTTCATATTAATTTCATATTAATTTACTGTTTACAGGCCTCAGGTTTCCCTCCCTTATTTGTAATAAATGTTTGTACAATACCAAACCTACCCACTATCCTGTTCTCACTGTTCTAGTCTACTATCATTTACTGGACACAGTAAGGGTCTTGTTGGATTCGGCCTATACTGCTTGATAGAAATACAACAGAAGTGATTGCGTCATTAATAGGCTGAACTGCCCATGGAGGACTTCTGGTGTCGTGTATTGTGGTTCGCACTATTGACCTGCCATTGAAACATCATTTTTGATGATGCGTAGATGGCAGAGCGGATAGTGTAATTCGCTTGCATGGCTAGGCGGGGTTGTCGCACGGAAGGTCCAGTGTTCAAATCCTGGGTAAGCCACTCATGTCTGTTGTTTTTCTGTTGTCTGGTGTTCTACTTCTTTATTTCCTGCGAGTGCCTGATAACATACCTTTATATTTATTTCATATTAATTTCACTCTCCACATGTAAGCCTACCTTGCCGTGGTTGGAGAGCTTGAGCGCCTCAATGATCCCGGGAGCTATGCCGGCGGGAGTTTTACTCCTGGCAGGGTCACCCAAGCCGGACAGGTCCTGGGTGAGGGGCCAGACTAAATGGGCTGAGGAGTGGGTGGAACCCTATAGGTGTAGATGCAGAACCCACCGGCGAGTGGTACATGCTCTGGTCTGCACCAATCCACCCCCACTTCATGGGTTAAATGCTTTCTTGCCTCATTCTTCACTGTTTGTCGTCTATCACGCCCATGGCGACCGTTGCCTCAATTGGCTGTGTGTGGTGTACCCGGAAACGGGGCCTCCCAGTACTGAGGCAAAGTTAAGTCCCCGATGTCACTTATCGGTGTAGAATTGAGAGAGATGGCTGAGCATCACAATCCCTCCTGTGTTGCAGCATGATGAGAACCTAGCATTGCACACTGAGCTTGGGGGGATCACTTGGGCACCAGACTTAATACTGGCTCTTGACTGGATGGCCGCATGCAGGAGATTTCTACAATGGAGGGTTGGCAGGTGGTGGGTATCGGGAAGTGGCTCTGTGCAGGACGTGAGGATTCCTTGGGAGAGCCCCGAACCAGAGCACAGCATTGTGCAAGCTCTGCATAGTTGGAGAGCCCCCTGGATGACGGGGAATGCACAGTGTGCTACCCCACCTATCCCCAACTGCTAACTTAGAACCAGAAGTGGGGTCCTCTGTATGCGTGCCAGGCCAGGATAAAATGCCTGGGAAAGAGACTGGAGCTCAGAACTCCCTAACTCAAAGTTGCAGGATGGCAGAAAAGCCACGGGAAAGACAGGGCTATTTTAAAGATAACGCAACCATATTTTCACCATACGAGCTCGGACGCCGCCTCGGTAAACAAGGTCCGCGCAGAGCAGTGACACCCCCAGGCTGCTTGCGAATAGTCTACTACTGAGAACATAAACAGATTAGGGATGAGCCCACTCTCCCGTTGAACAGGTGCTAAAGTCGTAGATACTGGGCCAGAAGGCGCACCGGAAACCACAGTATCATGCAACTCGCTTTTTTTTTCTATGGAGAGTACACCGTCAAATAAATCTCGTTCTGGTGCTCGCCCTGTGGAGCTCCACCAGGCAGGTGCAGTGCCGGGCTCTGAGCCTCGACAGAGCCCACCCTCAGCTACTGGAGGACCCTCTAGACCGTCTTGTGGAGTCAACAGACGGCGGAGGAGAACTACTGACCAAAACAAAACAGAAAAAGAGAAACCCAGAGTGCCACTTGTCATGATGCACTGGAATGCAGAGGGAGTGAACAGCAAGCAGGCTGGATACAGCAAAAAGACAGAGCTGGAAAACATCTTGTATGAGAAGCAAGTCAGTGTTTGCTGTATCCAAGAGACTCACTTGAAAGCAGATCAAACCTTTAAAATAAGGGGATATCAATGCTTCAGATCCGACAGACAAGATAGACGAAAAGGAGGAGTACTTACTCTTGTAAGGAATAACATTCCTGCACACGAAAGGAAAACCTTCATGGATGGAGCAGAATATCAGCTGCTGCAGATAAAGGTAGACAAGATGGAAATAGAACTCCTGAACTATTACTGTCCGAACAACAAACCCCTGAGTCTCAGCTCTATACAGGTACCAGCCACCAACTTTATAGCAGTTGGAGACTTTAATAGCCACTCCCAGAGCTGGGGCTATAACCATCTGGATCACAGAGGTGAAGAGGTTGAAACTTGGCAAGATGATCACTCCCTAATCCTAGTCAATAATGCCACAGATACTCCTACCTTCTACTCCAGAGGATGGCACACAACCTCAACACCAGATCTTGCCTTCTCCACACCAGATATAGCTGGATCTATTAGTAGAGAAGTAGGAGACCAACTAGGGGGAAGCGACCATCGCCCAATCTTTCTTACTGTCCAGAGTGCAACTCTCAGTACAGGCCCAGCCATTACAAGATGGAACTACAAAAAAGCCAACTGGGGTTTATTCAGGCATCAGGTGAACACGCTGCTGTCTACCCTCAAGGTACAGAACAGAGACATTAATGAAGTGGTAAAAGACTTCAACAGATGCATACTACAAGCTGCAAAAGAAACCATTCCCAAAGGATGCCGGCGTAACTACATACCATACTGGTCCAGCACACTCCAAGAACGTCAGGAAGCTATGGACAAGGCTAGAAAGGACGCAGAGTCTCAGCCTTCACTTGAAACTCACAACAAATGGAAAAAGGCTGTAGCAGAGTTTCAGAGAACAAAGCTAGAAGAAAAGCGGAAAAGCTGGAGAACTAAAACGGCATCGCTGAACCTTGAGAAAGACGGCAGGAAACTTTGGAGATTAGTCAAGTCTCTAAATGAAGAGCATTCCTCACCAAGGCAGACTATCACATTGGATGAAGGTGGCAAACTTTTCAGAGGAAAACAAGCTGCAGACTTGTTTGCTAGAAGATACAGTTCAGAAAGCAACTTACCCATTAACATAGACCATCAGAGAGAGATAAGAAAAGAAATACTGGCAACCATGGGACAGACAGATACTCCTGCCCCAATGAGGGAACCCATCACACTAGGAGAACTACAGAAGGCTATTTCCAAGCTTAAGTTTCAAAAGTCACCCGGCCCAGACAAAATCAGCAACGAAATGCTAGTAAATCTGAGCTCAGCAGCAAAGACAAAACTGCTTGAGATATTCAACCACAGCTGGTTGAAAGGAACGGTACCCCAAGTATGGAGAGAAGCCATCACAATACCCATACTAAAGAAAGGGAAATGTAAGACCGAGGCTGCAAGTTACCGGCCAATCAGTCTCACAAGCTGTGTTGGGAAGACTATGGAGCGAATAGTCAACCACAGATTGAAATGGTATTTAGAGTCTGAGCAGATCCTGGTGCCGGAACAAGCTGGATTTAGAGAATGCTACAGTATAGAAGACCAAGTTACTTACTTGTCTCAAGCAATAGAAGATGCCTTCCAGGAGAAGAAAAAGGTCCTAACGATCTGGGTCGACTTCAAGCAGGCCTTTGACAAGGTGTGGAAAGATGGCCTCATTGCAAAACTTAGGAGAAGTGGAATCCAAGGCAACATGATGAAATGGATCCAGTCATACTTGCATAACAGGAGAACTAGAGTCACTCTTGACGGTCTGCAGAGCAGAAAAGTGTTGCTCCATCAGGGGGTACCTCAAGGAGGAGTAATTTCCCCAACACTCTTCCTTGTTTACATCAATGACCTGGTGAAAGATCTCCCTGCAGGAGTTAAAGCTGCCTTATATGCAGATGACCTAGTACTCTGGTGCGCTGATGAAAATGTCACCACAGCAAATTATAGAATGCAGCGGGCAGCAGACATGCTAGTGTCATGGGCAGAGAAATGGCTTATCACAATAACACAGACAAAACCTCCACAACACTGTTCTCCCTCGCCCCCAAGGACAAATCAGCTAACATACACCTAGGGACAACCGTGATCAAGGAAGAAAGCTACCCCACCTATCTTGGGGTGACATTTGACCAAAGGCTTACATGGAATAAGCATATTGAAAATGCAGAAGGAAAGGCCCGAAGACGACTAGGCATACTCAGAAAATTAGCAGGTACCAACTGGGGAGCAAATGAACGAAATCTAAAGAAGATTTATAATGGAGTAATAAGACCACACTTAGAGTTTAGCTCAGCAGCATGGTCATCAGCTGCTAACTCACATCTGCAGTCTTTGGACAAGGTGCAAAATCAAGCTCTCAGGCTCATTACAGGAGCCATGAAAACTACACCAATAACAGAGATGCAGAAGGTTGCTGGATTACAGACATTGTCCCATAGAAGAGACACAAAAACCATGATCCAGATGGAAAAGTACAACAGTATGCCAATGCACCCAATGAAGGCAAGACTAGATGATCTGGCATTGGGACGTCTAAAGCGTAGCAGCTTTGTGCATCGGGGGAAAAGACTTATAAGACAGCATCAAGAAGACCTATCCATGAAGACAACACCACTGAAGCCCACCCTATACCCTGTACCATGGGAGCAGGCCAGCAGTGCCCTCCAAATTAATACAACAGTCAGTGGTCTCACAAGTGGATGTGAGTATAATGATCTGCAAAAGCGAACTGCTACATTGAGTATGATCCAAGAAAGCTATCCCGATCAATCATGGATACATGCCTATACAGATGGATCAGCAACTAATGCTGTTAGGAATGGAGGTGCCGGTATCTTTATCTCATATCCTGACAACCACTATGAGACTAGGCACATTCCCACTGGTAAATTCTGTTCCAACTATACAGCTGAGGTTCAAGCTCTAGAGCAAGCTGCAAATATGATTTATAACACCAACTCTGACTGCCACCAGGTAGTCATCCTCACAGATGCACTGTCTGTCCTGCAAGCTCTCAAGGGTGGTAAACTCCCGCATCTGAGAAATGAACTAAACAAGGTAGCTGCCAAAAAGAGAACCATACTTCAGTGGGTACCATCTCATTGTGGTGTACCCGGAAATGAAAAGGCAGATAAACTTGCAAAAAAGGGAGGAGAATGTGAACAAGAAGATAATGAAGTCACATACTTTGAGAAAAAGAGAGCTATCCAGACTATCAGAAGAGAACAGAACCAACCCAAAGACGACTATCACACTCTCGACCGGCAGGGACAGACAACTATTTTTCGACTCAGGACAGGGCATAACAAACTGAATAAACACATGCACAAGCTACGATTGTCTGCTTCACCACTGTGCACATGTGGATTAAACGAACAAACTGCTGAGCATGTTCTACAGGACTGTCCTCTGTATGACCAGTTAAGAAAGATATACTGGCCCAATGACTCAACACTAAACTCAAAGCTATATGGAGTTAAAGAGGAACTTCAAACAACAGTCGAATTCATCATGAGAACTCGTCTGACGGTGTAATCATCAAAGATGCGATCGCAAGAAGAAGAAGAAGAAGAAGAATATTAATTTCATATTAATTTATAGAACTCTTGCCTCTTGTGGCAAAGTTAATGGGGCTCCAGGTTCAAAACCTCCAGTACACCCAGCTGTCAAATTGGTACCTGACTCTGCTCTTGAGATAAGGAAAGCAAAGGCAGCAAGGAAGGGATGTAGTCACACCACCTCATACAGCTGAACCTAGCAGAGTGAAATCTAGTGGGACTAGCTTTACCTTTAAATAATGTGCTGCCTACAAATATATCTTCATACATCTCCTCCAAATATTATGCTCTAGGTGCATTTCACCGAATGAACAAGGCCTCTTTAGACAACTCTATGAGAAAATTAATACAGAAGACTGTCATATTTTTCTTTTATGAATGAATAACCTGATCAACAACTGCTTGGGTTATAATTAGGATATATTGTATGGCTGATCCAAGATAATGTTATTTTCTGATATCTTAATATGGCATCATTTCGCTGCTCCAATCAGTCCATATAGAGTAAGTCAAAAGTGTACAATTGTGTGAATGTGCATGTCTTCTCCTGTTCCAAAACGGCAGTCTTTCACCCTTTTCATGTTGTTAACAAGGGGATCTTGTGACTGAGTCTGTAGCTTGCATACAATAGACTGCCTGTGTTGCGGGAATAGTGATAGTCTCGCTGGGAATAGTATTCAGATCTTTCGTTATCTGTCAAGTGGACAACCTTCTCGTTTTTTTAAAGACAAAGTATCCTGTTCAACCCTTGATGGGCTATAATTAGGATATATAATGTAGTAAATTCAAGATAATAAAATCTGATTTCCGATATCCAAATACAGTAAATTAGAACTGTAAAAAATTGTGTGAATGTATGTGTGTGTGCCCTCCCCTTTCCAAAAATAACAAAGAAAAAAACGAAACCAAAGAAAAAAACGAAACCAAAGAAAAAAACGAAACCAAAAAAAAATTTTTTTTTAAAGTCTCTAAAAAACCTTCTCGTGCCAACTTTGTTACACAGGTGAAGTTCAGTATTCGGGACTTCCAACAAACAAATAAAATTAAGCATGCACAATAAAGTATCTACTGAAATAACAAATTCACTGCCACTAAGTAGGCCCTATATAGGCTAATGTGCAAACGTACTTTAAAAATTGGCTACCTTTTTATGAAGGCAACAGAAAAGGGGGCGTCATGAACTAATAATCATTAACAATAACTAGGTTCCCTCAGTAAAGTTAGTTGGGAGGTACATGATTTCGTGATCTGCTTAAGTGTTATTTTATTTACTAAACGGCTACTTTGACAAGTCAAACCGCGGTTGAAATGAAGAACAGTGGGCCGTGTTCTTTGATATCATCCAATTAAGTCGCCAACATCCTTAGGATTATGGTTAAGAGTAGGATTCCTAAACATAACACATACCCCTTTTTACTGCGTGTCTGACTTTGCTTTCTAAGGCCATAGATATCGAACAGACGGCCCACTATTCTTCATTTCAACCGAAACGGCTCTTTATTAACGGCGCAAATTAAGAGAACCGTAAGAGATTACACTTTCTTTTCCCTTTCAAGACTTCGATACTTCTTCTCCCGTGATGTTGTTAAGAATTTTCCGAAACCAGGACATATAATCTTGCCAGACTGAGAGATTATACCTGCAACCTGGAGCCGAAAACGGCATTTTTTTTTTTTTTTTTTTTTCGGCTACGAAATTTCACGATTTCCACCATTGTTCACTTTGTATAATTGCTAAACAGCGACTGTATTTTTTTTATGCACCTACAACTAAAGAAAATCTGGTATTCTGTCACGAAGAGGGCAATGGGTCGATGGATAGGCAATACTACATAATCCTACAACAACGCGGGCTCACCATCAGCCAGTGCGACACACTTTCTGCAAGAACAAAAACCTTACCTTTCCTGTGCGCTTCACGGTAAGAGTGGGCTAATGACAAAACTTGAAAATCACTTGCATGGGGACACGAGAACTTCGCATGAACTAATTAGATGCCTCTGCTACACAGGGAGATTAAGGTTAATGAATTTATTTTTAGTCTCCTTGTTCAGCACATCTTACATGCTGGGATCCTCGGCTACTTTTTATTTTATTTTAATGATGAAAAATATCCCGCTCAACCTCTGATGGGTTATAATTAGGATATATAGTATTTTAAATTTCAAATAAGATGAATAACTGCCAATATGGGAAAGTGGCATCACATCTGTCAAATTATTGTAAATATGGCAAATCAAAATTATCAATTGCGCTTGTATGTTTAAAAAAAAAAACCAAACAAACAAAAACGAGATAAAATAAAACTAAACAAAAACACCAAACAAAAATTCGGCTACTGTGTTTTGTTATATAGTATAGTATAGTATAGTATAGTATAGTATAGTATAGTATAGTATAGTATAGTATAGTATAGTATAGTATAGTATAGTATAGTAGCCCCTTCAATCATGACTGACTATCGGAATGCACCCCTGAGGTGATAGCACCCAGCCGCTTATTTTCCTGATGTTCCTTTCAGGGTGTTATTTTCTCTTCTACTTGTTGGGAGAGCTTCTTTTCACACAATCTGAGGTGGCGCCGTAGGAAGCATCGCCACTTGGTGCGATCTACAGCTTCATCCTCCCAAGGTTTCTGGATTTATGCCCAATGCCTCATGTCTCTCTTGCACACATCTTTCAACGTCATCAGTGGTCGCCCAGCTGTTCTTTTTGCTATGTGCCAGTTGTTTGTAGAAGACATCTTTCGGCATGCGACCATCTTCCATGCGGCGGACATGGCCATGTGTCACGGATTGCCTCCCCTGCTTTGCAGTAGTGGTCCAACAGTGGCCAAAACTCAAGAGTATCTAAACTGGGTCGTCGAAGGTGGCTACCTTCGCACAAGATTACTCTTGGCAGAGATGTAGATAGAAGTGTAATGAAGCTTCTATCCTAATGGGAGTCTTCACAACATAATTCAGAAGTCAAGAATCATGCGGCATAGGGCTGAGCAATGGTTAACTTATATCTGATCCGTCGCCTTTTGTGAAGGATTTAAGCAATGTTTTTACCCCGCTCAAGCCCCCAGTTGGTGTAATCCAACGAAATTCCTCTTATAAGCAATGCCTCTATAGATGTAAATATATCTATGTATATATAGGTATGTTTTAAAGAATCTTGCTCAAACGTTCGCTTTCATACATATAAAAACTGAATCGACTATGATTGTTTAGTTTTAAAACAACATGTAACAAATTTAATAATGAATTAGTCTTTAATAGTTAAAATAAGGAGGGAATTATGAATTTTGCTGTAAATACAAGTATTCGTCACGGAGACGTAGGTGAGGATTTATCAAAGTCCGTTGCATTCGCCTTTTTTACATGAAAACTTAACTCTAGGTGAGTCATATCGCCGTGGTTTTCGTCACTTCTTGGTGATGAGTGTACTTCTCTCACACCAGTGGCGTAGTAACTTCAGTACTTCGAACCGTCTGATAGCTTGTAACCACAAGTAGTCTTGTACCAAGAACTTTTTTAGACGAAATAGAAAACAAATTCCTCTGCTAAGTACATTTTTGGGCTGCCAATTAGCAGGCGCATTCGCGCTGTCCACCCACCAATGTTAATCTCTCAGAATAATTAAATTCCCGAATACACAGTGTAGCTCAGGGAATTTGATTACAATTCACCATATTCCTCTGGGTATTAACTGGGAAAATGTGTCTGGACAACGCGAATACTGATTTGCCTGAGTTACAATTAACAAAGTGCATATACCTCACAAAATATTATACCTTTATTGTCGTAAAGTGAAATCTGTATGGACAACAGTTCAAATAGACCACTCGTATAAAGTCAAATAATATAGAGATAAAATAAGAAAGTTGCGTGAAACGTTGTCTCCTACGCCTGCAAATAGTACTAGATTTTATACCTCGTCATTGAGACAATAACGTAACAGTTTTGAGAAAAAAACAAGGCTTAGCATTCAGAGCAAGAGTGTAAGAAGAAAACGGGGAAGGAATACGCGAAGGCATAAAAGTGAGAGAGTAAATGCTACAATTTGACACGCGTTTGGTTTTTTCTGGCCTCGCGAACCGAAAACGATAGTGCATGCCAATGTCGTAGCATCTTGGAAAAACGATGTCGCAAGTTTTGCAGACACCCTTCGCTCGACACTCAGTTCAATGTATATATCCACGCTGTTGGACGCGACACAGCCCAAAACACACACACACACACTCGTATTTCGGGCTAAAAAGTAGCGATATTGTAACATACGGCCAACGCGTGGTCGCAATTTTGTGACGTACTACAAAAGCGTTGTTTCGTTTTGAATGAGAACGACAGTTAAAGAAAAAAAAATTACGATTAACGTGGAAAATTTTGAAAATACAGTACGGAACGGGGGAGAAAAGGAGCATAGTTGGTAGTGTCTCGATTTCGTGTTTACATAATTTGAATTTTGCACCCAAGCAGGGCATAGCAGGTTAGAGAGAAGAAAAACTTAGATAATGTTCTTATATGCTAAAATAAAGGACAGTTGACGAATACAATGACATTTATATGTTATTTGAAGAAATGAAGAATAAAAACGATAATATTGAATATAATAAATAAAAGAATAAAAATATAACCACTGTGTGACAGACAGCAACAGGATCACTAATTACTTGTCAGAATTATAAACTTTTAGAAAATAACTGAGATATTGACGAAGACAGATGGACGAACAGACTTGAATCTTTCTCAGTTTGCCCTGTAGTGGGGATAGAGGGGAAGTTAGTCCAAGGTTTGAAAATTGAGTTCAGTTTTGAAAAAGGACGCAATAAGCCACACAGTCCCTGATTGGCTGGCGTCTAATATACTACGAGAGTGATAAAAACCATTTGGAAACGGCGTTCGTCGCCACTTGAGAAAAATTTTACTACAATAAAGTTGTTCTAAAAGCAAGATAATAGTACTATCTTGTCTGTGCTGATCTGCACCAGCAAGCGATCTGGATTTGACCATATTTATCGCAAATCAAACTTATTAGTGTTAATATTTCTCTGATGCGGGTTTCATCTATGACTCAAAGTGAGCCCAGGTAAACCTATACCTGTATATACTTCTGCATCTAAAGACTTGAGGCAGTATCGACTGTGTGCCTCCTTGTTATATTTCAAGAGCAGAATCCTGACTTGGCAGTGGAAGCTGGTGATGTGAACATACTTCATCCTGTATACCAGAAAACACTAAGTTAAGAAATCGTCTCCGGGCACTTGATATATCAAACTCAACTACTCTCATTTCCTAAATGTGTATTAGATCATTCAGATTATGATGAAGACAGACGTTCATTCAATCATTACCCATTCATAGGAGCAAGAGTAAATTGACACTGTTCCAGATTGACATATTTAATTAAAGTTGTGAAAAATAATATACTCAGTTATAAATTGAATCAAATTTATGTAAATACTTTGAATTATCATTTTGAGTTTCAATATGCCAGTATACACAAAATTGTGATACTGGAACAATAAATTGTAAAAAAAGATTTCACATTTTAAACTTAACTCTGGGTGTTGTTAATTACTTATCATATAGTTCTTAGGTGTATTTGTTGTCATTTTATTACAGCACATTTTACATTACCCTAGACACTAGCCAGATAACAGACATACACCAGTATTATACTTAGGATAAAATACGTCGCAGGTTGAGGTCGTAGGGTGGTAGCAGAAAGGTTCCCTGAAAACACAAAACTGGGGTCACCTCTGCTGTCGGTTTTCCGCACGACTAGACAGAAGTAATCACCGGCGCTTGCTGTAGTGGTTTATGAATATACTAGTTTCATATGTTGAGGTTGCCAGCCTCATATATAACCACTTAGCAAGAAAACATGTCAAATTTATGTTTGTAAAATAATTGTTACACTTACCCCAAAGTTTTGGGAATCCGCTATCTCTTCGCGCAGGGTAGGATGGACACAAGCAATTTAGGTTATATGCTCTCGAACCACTTGGTCTGGAAATTTTGAATGCCTTTTATGACGGGTGAATCTGCGAAACACTTGGTGTGAGAAAGTTTCTCTTATGGCGGGTGATTCAATTCCTAGGTTTCCAGTCGTCGTATTTTAAGTCCTGGTCCGATAAGTTTTTCAGTCTCTGTATTTATAAAGGCGAGCTTACATTTAAGGTTTTAAGTTTCCCAAATACTTCGATCTGTCACTTATAATACAGGAATTCTAAGTGCAATGTCTCACTGACTTCTGGGAGTCGCTAGTTTGAAGTTGCGAAGCTGTCTGTGTTCTGTATCTCTGATTTCGCTACATTATATGGACAGTTCTCAGTTCACATCACATATGGTGCTTCCGTCGGATGTTCCAATAGGATCCATAGTTTATTCTGGCTTCTTACTTTAATCCAATCATAAGCTCTTTAGCACTGGGTTGGGGTGTCTAATTTCAAAATATCCCCCACGTGTTTTAAACTATTACATTTAATATTCCAACGCGTGACCTCTTTCAAATCATACGGTAATATTTCCGGTGGCATCTTGTGAAACCTCACAAAGCAAATCTGTGCACTGATTACATGTCCAGATGCTTTCTGCCAATATTGACTCGCCAGACAGATTATCTGCGATAATCACTCACAGGGATGATCCCGTGAAACGATTATCTCATTATCGCCTGTGTGTGTGAATCCCTCAGACGGACAATACGGTATCCTATTCATCCTCGTACGAGACCCTATTGTCAGCGAGGATCATCTCCTATCAGAGGTGACCGGCGACTCAAAGAGATAACTGTATTACCGCTGACCGGTTATAGTGTCTGGGTATTGTTACGATAATACCCCAGTTCACCTGGCGGAATGTAAATAAGTCTGGGATCGGCTTCAGAGCACAATGTAGAAGATAAAGATAGTCTAATAGCAGATACTTCCGTAGGGGAGTGGAGTGCTAGAGACTTCACCCTACTAGATCCAGCATAGAGCAAAATAATGAATGAAAGGGCAAACAATTGCCAAATAATAAGCGAATTGAAGGGGAGAAAGAAAAAAATGAAGAAAAGAAGGGATACTGCCAGAGTGGCTGAAGGTGTGAGAGAGCCACCAAAAGAACACGTACAGACGTTTTGTTACACCAAGCTAGCGTAATCTGCGCTGTCTCAGCAGTGTATACATGCTTTGAAGGCCAGCACGTGACAGCACCTTGACATTTGTCACTTTGTCCTTTCAAGAAATACCAATGATATCGCATAGACACCGTAGATGGAAGACATTGAGCCTTCTTTGTTGCTTATGATAAGTTGTCCATGTCTCAGTGCCATATAGAAGCGTGCTGGTGACACAGGCGTTATATACCGCAGCTTTGGTTTTCATTGTGAGTTTGGAGTTTCCCCAAACACGTGTTGTGAGGCGGGCAAAGATGGCTGCTGCTTTGCCAATGCGGCTGTCAATTTCTGTGTCCAGAGACAGTTTGTCGTTGACGGTATATAAAGGCATGTGATGTGGTGCACCACTGCTAATTCATAGTTATCGATTGTGATAACCGGTGCAACATCTACATCCTGACCCAGAACATTTGTTTTCTTTAGACTTATTTTGAGGCCAAAGTCCTTGCATGCTTGAGGAGAAGCGATTTATCAAGCTCTGGAGCTCCTGTTGACTCTGAGTGGCGATGTTTTGTTAATACTTTAACATTTTCTCATGTGTTCTTACTTTGTACTTCTGGGCCTTAGAAAAACCCACATGTACGTATAGTAAACCATTTCGCATCTGTCTCCGCCAGTGATGGAAGTTGGTAAATAACACACTAATACATTGACAGCATCATCATCGTAATTAAAAGAAAATATCGCGTTCAACCCTTGATGGGTTATTATTAGGATATATAATGTAGTCAATTCAAGATAGTAATTTTGATTTCCGAAATCAAAATATGACATAATCTCCTAACTCCCCTCAGTACCAATAAAATAAATCAAAAATGTAACATCGCGTGAATGTATAAGTGTGTGTGTGTGCCCTTGTCACAAGATGGATTTTTGGGGAGACCTCATTCCGATCTCTTTTTCACTACGGCAGTAATCAATTACATTTTTGTACTGATTTTATTTACGTGATTTTCCATGGTCTCACTTTTTTCTTTCTGTTTGCTATGTAGCAGAGAGTTTGTTTGTTCAAACATTTGACACTCCTTGTTGATGATAAATACATCACATTTGCAAGGAGCGGCCGAGGTAATATTGAACGTCAGGCAAGTTGGTAATTCTTGTGTACCAAAGCTTGACCGCTACAGATTAGCTCTACAATCGACAGCGTGTTGCTTGAATCGCTGATAAAGGTCAGAGGCGGGACAGATAACGAGATTACCCGTCTGCGAATAGATTACTTTCCGATAAAGTAATAAATTTGTTACATCTGAAACACATTTATCGTATTAATTTACATATGTGTTGATGAGTTCGCCTGCCAGGGCATCGGATATTTCCATACCATATTCGGAAAACTTGACCTCTACATTATGTTCAAAATGTTTCCATGTCACGAATATTTTTAAATCGCCCCCACCCCACATTTTGTTTGATACGATTGGGGCTTTCTTAGCTTTGTTACAAACAGAGCGGGGGAGGACAGTGAATATAACCTGACGCTTCAGTCAGTCAAATTTACTATGAAGATCGCTTGCCAAGACACCAGACTTGCCAGAAGTTAGAATTTAGAATTCCATCTGTAAAAAGAACCAACTCAGTGGGAGCAGAAACAACCACTGGCAGCTAAGTGCAATATATAAGCTGCCAAAGTGAACTTTCTTCATAAGAATTATATCATCAATCAATGATGAATCCTTTCTGTTAAACTATTCAATTATTTTCAAACTGTTAACACTTAAGTGATTATTAAATTTTGTTATTTGTAATTTTACAAATTTAACTTCGATATAATCATTTTAAATGTACTGCATGTTTGTCTCAGTCAATTTACTAAACACACTCTAAACAGAGCTATACCAGAATAATACGAATTCCACTGAGTAAATCAGAGGTGGGGGTTTGAACGAGCTAAGATTAATCATTGCTTAATTCTTCACAAAAGTTGTCGGCAAATTCTAGAATTAACCTGCTCAGCCAAAGCAGCATTGTTTTCGCGTAACTGAATATCTTGTGAATACTCAATTGAGATAGAAGCGTCATTATCCTTCTATTTACAAATCTACCAAGAGTAATCTTGTGTGAAGGTAGACACCTGATTGAAGCCCATATTAGATACTCTTGAGTTTTGGCCACTGTTGGTCCACTACTGCAAAGCAGGGGAGGCAATACCGTCACAGCCCTCCCCTTAAAAAAAACATACACACACATTTAAAAAAAAATCTCTCAACTGACATAGTTAACATGCGGTAGAAGGGTAGGAAAGCCCGGGGTGTCCGGGATGACACCTAGTCCACCAACCATTTGCCATTATCAAGCATTACGAGACCCCCTCCAGAGTCCCACTTTCCCGTCACACCATCACTGATCTTAACAAATTAACTTATGTTCGTGGTATATACTGTTTTACTATACTGTAAAATTCTCTAATCATGTCTACTCTCAATACTTGTTTTGCAGTTATGCATGAATCACCAGTGTTGTCGACTCGAGTCAATCAACTCAGACTAAAGACACCACAGCGACTCGATTTGGGATTTAGACACTAGCAACTCGACTCGAGACTTGCCAGTTTTATAAAGCACTCTTTATTAATAAGAAAAAAAGTGCTCTTAATTGTGTTAAGCGATATCACATAAATATTATAAAAATTCCATTGTGCAGACACATTTTACTTCATATTATTAGACATTTTAAAAAAATGTTACATCGTTTTGGCCTGTTAAACCTTGTCGGTTATATTAGGGCGCATGTCCAAATTTAAAGGACCTTTAGGTCTGATTTTTATTTTTTTTATTTTTTGTTATCTGACATAATTGGACACTGTTGCTAGACAATTATGTCAAGACGCGGCGACCTTCAGAGCAATAATATTCTGTGGATATGTAAACATTACGATATCGCCTGAGAGGGAAATATACCGCCCGCATTTATTGGCATTTAAAAAAAACTAGAGCAAGTGATAGGAAACTCTGTACAGAGCGATACAACAGGAGGCAATCTGATCATCAAAAGACGTCCCCCCCCCCGTCGAACAAGTGTTTCGGCCCTATACTCCTTTACACTCTAAGGGTGGCGGGCCCACTTGGGTCATGACTCCCAAGTGTCTCAGCCTCCTGTTGTCTTGTATCGAAAATGAACCCATTTCACTTTGGTAGCAACTTTAAAATCCACAACTCCGCCAGCCGTGGAGGCAACTGTGAAAGTAACCAAAAAGAAGAAATTATTCCGTTCGTTCCGCCGCACACCACAACTAGGGACAGACACTGACACACCTGCACGAAGCCAACGAGGCTAGCCACTGCGCGCTAGCAACTGTAATTCTGTGCCCAACACCTCTTATAATACGCCGCGTGTTGCCCGTCAGTCACAGCCCTTTCACCAGCACACCGAAAAACTCAACGTATTGTGGACTTAGACAAATTCCTGATGTTTTCTGTACCGCAGAGTTTACTGTCCCGAGTTCCATAGCCCATTGCGGTTGTTTCACAACCTTTTCCGCAGTTTCGCTAAGCCTCTTCGGCGCCCTTGTTCTCGACTGTCCCCTCAGCCGCAACAGTTTCAATAAATCATACACCGATGCAGCCACGAGCCCTCTTGCACCCATCTCAACAGCCATGACCCTTGCAGTGAACCCATCGTGTTGACGGTTTTATGCTTGAAAAGATAATATTTCTAAAATGTAATACTAACAAATAACTTTGGTTTAATAAAAAGTCAGTAAATAAAATAGTGAAAGTACTAAAATATATATTAATATTTTATTATTATTATTTGTAGTGATCTGTGTGATTGTTCGGTAAAGCGCGATTGTGGCTATACACAGTGTCAGATCTAGAATGAAGCTCGACTTGCGGCCAGTGTTAGGGACCTTGCGACTTGTACTGAGACTTGAGACTCGTTATGAAAGACTTGACGATAACTCTGTGAATCACACGCCCGCAAATAAACTAATATTGGTTTTCTCTGTTGTTCATGCATTTTAGTAGGAAATGCTCTATATCTTTTTCATCTAAATACTCTGCAGTTAGATTCTTCTATTCTAAAATAACCCATTCCCACAATTAGGATGCCGGATTGTACAGCAAAATTAAATTAAGACTTGTAACTATAATTTAATAGTGCAATAACCTTTGCAAGTCCGTATACATTGTATACATCAGTTTTTAAAAAAATATTATTTTATAAATGTATGTTTATTTTTTAATTTGTAGAGTTTATGCACGAATTGTGTAAGTGTGTGTGTGTGTGTGTTTCTTTTCTTATTTTTTTTTAGTCAAAGGGCACAGTCAAAATTGTGCCAATTTCTTGCAAGGAGATGTCTGACCACTGATGAGATCCCGTTCACCCGTAGGAGATCTCCATTTTTATCTCAGTCTCCCTGTTTATGAAAAAATGAGACGGCGAGGGAGGAGGGAATATCTCCAGCTTTCTTCTAGATTTTGCTACAAAATTATGGCATGTTTTTTCGGAACTGAAATGATATTACAGAAGCAACTTGAGCAGTTGCAACACTGGTGAACCACAATAATGCAGATCTAAGTCGACAACGAACAGTACTCTACAAGCTGTGTCAGCTATTCAAAAGACGTATGATACAGTGGATTCCATCGCATTGCAACATTCATGGCAATAACGAGGCTGACCGATTGGCCAAGGAATGTGGAAAGCTACCTCAACTCAATACAAGCGTAACTTATAACAATCTTGGGAAAAGTTGCACTTGCAGCTATGGAGTTAGCACGTTCAATTGTTGGAGTTGGAAAGGTATACTCGATGTATATCAAGCCCAAACGCTGTCGTGGTTGAGTTAAAATTGTAGAGTATTTGTCGAGTTAGACAATTTGTAGTGAAATCGACAAGGAGAGTGGACTGACAGAATTATAGACAACACACAGATAATGTGTAAAATAGGGTGAACTTGAGACAACACGGCAGAGGATTCATTAAAGCTATCTCTCTTTCCAAGCCTCAACACACTTATATAGTCTTAAGAACCACCCGCTCTCTCTCCTTTCTCTGTTCAAAGTAGAGACGATAGTAAGAGCTTGTAATATTAAGTATGGATGAATGGTCGTGAACAGCGCGTTAATAAATGAGTAAAATTTATTAAAGGTTCTTGCATTTATTAAAGGTTCTTGAAAGAAGAAAATATATGAAAATAATGTATATCAGCACAACAACATGAGAAAAGCATCAATATTCACATCAAGTTAACAAGTATCCAATTAAACACCCATGGACACACAAACATACATACATATATACATACATATATACATATACATATATACATATACATATACACATATACATATACATATATACATATACATATATACACATATACACATACACACATACACACATACACACATACATACATACATACATACATACATACATACATACATACATACATACATACATATATATATGATAGGAAACTCTTTACAGAGCGATACAACAGGAAGCAATCTGATCATCAGAAGAGGTCCCCCCGTCCGACAAGTGTTTCGGCCCTATATACTCCTTTACACTCTAAGGGGGGCGGGCCCACTTGGGTCATGACTCCCAAGCGTCTCAGCTTCCTGTTGTCTTGCATCGAAAATGAACCCATTTCACTTATGGTAGCAACTTTAAATTCCACAACTCCGCCAGCCGTGGAGGCAATTGTGAAAGTAACAAGGAGAAGACAAATTATTCCGTTCGTTCCGTCGCACACACTGAGACACCAGCGCGAAGTCAACGAGTCGCCACTGCGCGTTCCCCACTGGACTTCTGATACTGACACCCCTTATAGTATACACCGCTTGTCGCCCCTGAGTCGCAGCCCGTTCACTAGTCCACCACAAACCTCAGCGTATTGTGGACTTAGAAAAATCCCTGGTGTTTTCTGTACCGCAGCGTTTATTGTTACGATCTCCATTCCCCATTGCGGTTGTTCCACAGCCAGCCTGATGCCTTTTCGGCAGTTTCACTAAGCCTCTTCAGGGCCCTTGTTCTCGACTGTCCCCTCAGCCCCAACAGTTTCAATAGATCATACACTGATGCAGCCACAAGCCCTCTTGCGCCCACTTCAACAGCCATGACCCTTGCAGTGAACCCATCGTGTCTCAGATCCGCGGCCAGATCACTATACTTGGCCGCTTTGAACGAATGCTGCTCATCTACTCTGGATTCAAATGGCACTGTCAGTTCAATCAGTATGACCTGAAGCGTTGCTGCAGAATGAAGCACTATATCCGGCCGTCTCCGCGATTTTCTGATACTCTCTGGATATGCCCCTCGTCCAGGTAGGTCTACCGCCATCTCCCAATCATTTGCACAATCAAGAAGAGATGGTAAATTGCTACCAGGTTTATTCGGTTTGGGGTGTGCTGACTTTCCTGCCCTCAGAAAGTATGTGTTTGCGGTGTCTGGCCGGACTTTGCTATTCGCCTTCATTCTTGCCAGATCTATTGTCGCAGCAAGCTCATTTAGCACTTTGTTATGGCGCCAAGTGTATCGCCCTTGCCCTAATGACACCTTACACGCTGAGAGCACGTGTTCAAGTGTCTGCCTCCCCTGGCACAGGGGGCACTGCTCATCATCCGACTTTCCCCATTTCACAAGGTTGGTGGCCGACGGCAGCAGGTCATACAGTGATCTGACAACGAAGCTGAGCCTAAGAGGTGCCATATGCCATATATCATTCCATGTCAAGGACCTCTGCAGGGCTCCTTCCCATGTAGTCCATTGGCCTTGTTGGACCTGCTGCACTGCTTTTTGCAACCTCTTATCATTCTCAGCTTCTCGTATCTCCTGAACTACCATGTCTCTGCGCTCCCTGCTTGATGCCTTGGACCACCAGCGGATGTCTCCATGACCAAATCCCCGTCTATTCGTTTGTGCGTATCCGATTACCTCCCTCAGTTTGAGTGACTCTTGGGCAGCATCAACAGCTTCTTCCACTTTCCACTTCCTTCCCGTTTTCAGTGTGGGCTGAATGGACTTAACCACGTCATCAGCTGACTCGCGTAGCATCATTGCAAGCCTTGCCTTTCCAACTTTGTACTCTTCAACAACTGACTTGAAAGGAAGCAGAAGTTTTGACTTTTTGCAGTACAGTGCTACATCTGACAGACCTGGTGGTACTCCTAGCCATTTTCTCATGAACTTGTTGACCTTCTTCTCTATGGCTTCCACTGTACTTGTGCTTATTTCATATATAAGCAGTGGCCACAGCAACTTTGGTATCAACATGAACTGGAGGCACCACAGTTTGAACTTCCCCAGGAGTCTGCTTTGGTCTATGATCTGTAGCCCTCTGTCTGCCATTTCTATTGTCTGTTGCACTGCCTTTGAGTCTTTTAATGAGGCATCGTACACCC
Source organism: Oreohelix idahoensis (assembly GCA_024509875.1). NCBI lineage: Eukaryota > Metazoa > Mollusca > Gastropoda > Stylommatophora > Oreohelicidae > Oreohelix > Oreohelix idahoensis. Next base: position 239,752 of record JAMPIV010019130.1, read on the forward strand.
TGCCAAGACTTTTAACAGGTTCCTCAATGACAGTAGGGATTCTTTGGTTGGAAACCGTGAATATGACCTCTGCTATCTTCCCTTTCCTGACTGATAGGCTTCTCGACTTCTTGGGTTTGAAGCTCATTCTGCACCAGCTGACTAGTTCATCCAGGCGTGCTAACATCCTCCGGGCCTGATGTTCATCTGATGTCAGAATTGTTGTGTCATCCATGAATGCTTTGAGCGGTGGCATGAGACACATTCCACCGAGCTTTGGACCTATAGCCATTCCTTCAGCCGCATTGAGGATTACCTGCATAGCCATCACGAATAGTATCGGAGAGATGGTACATCCCATCGCAATTCCAACTTCAAGGCCAATCCACTTCGTTGTGTACTCTCTGGTTGAAAATCTGACAGCAAACCCTGCGAAATACAGCTTCAGCATTGCTGCAATCTCTTGTGGAACATGATACATTTCTAGGGCCTGCCACAACACCTGGTGTGGAACGGATCCATAAGCATTCGCTAAATCCAACCAGATTACATGGAGGTTTGTTCTGTCAGACTTTGCCTTTTGGATTGCTTCCCATATCATTGTGGCATGCTCTAGACATCCTGGTGTACCTGGGATACCTCCTTTCTGAATGGTAGTGTCAATGTACCCATTTGCCAGGAGGTATGTAGTGAGTCTTTTCGCCATCACTGAGAAGAATATCTTCCCTTCCACATTGAGTAGTGAGATTGGCCTGAACTGACTGATGTCTGTGGAATTTTGCTCCTTCGGGATGTAGACTCCGTTCGCCTTTCTCCATTCCTTGCTTACAAGCTGGGTTTTCCACGCACTCTTCAGTAAACGAAGCAGTCGTTTGAGCACCTCAGAGCATCTCTTATACACCACATATGGAACACCATTAGGACCTGGAGCTGACTTGCATCGAGCTTTCTGGACAATGCTTTCTACCTCTTGCACCGTTGGGGGCTTGGTGTTAAATTCAGCTCCTGGCTTACTCGGCCATTTAAGGCCTGCCATGCTGCTGAGCGGCTCATCTTTGCGACCATCTGAATATGTCATTCCAAGGTGTTCTTCCAGGTCTTCTTTCCTGATGTTTAGCGTACCCGACCGTGGCTGCTCAAACAGTTCTTTGGCAAACTTGAAGGGCTCCCTGAAGAATCTTTCCCTATCCATTCGAGTCTTCCTTTTCTTCCTGCACAACCTTTCTGCTCTACAAAGGGCATTATGTTGGCCTTTCAGGTGCTCCCAAACCTGTCGTAACCCTTCCTTCTCTGCGGCAACTGCGTTTTTGAACAGTTTTCGGGCATGCTTCTTCTGTTTTCTGATTTCTTCTATTTTAATTTGTCTTCTGCTTTTTCGTGGTGGGTTACTTTCCCTTGCCTCCCTCACTCCGAACACTTTGCGACAGTGCAGATATATTATGTCGCCGAAGATTTCCAGCTTCTTCTCCAAAGTTATCTGCTTCAGGTTGTTATCCAACTCTTTTACCAAGGCTTCGTCCAGCTGTTCCCAAAGTTTTTGCACTGGCAGGTGGAAAATCTCTCTTCCCGTCCAAGAAGTGTGTGAGATCATCATCAGGCAGATCAACTTGCGCTGTCTTATCCGTGAGCGCTGTTCTTGATGACCTCCCACACCCCTTTTTCGTTCTGTGGATTTTCATTCCTCTCTGAGTAGAGAATTCCCTACCACAGGCACATGGAAACCCCAGCCGTTGTTCAGAGCTCGAAGTCCGTGTAACGGGTCTGGTCGATTCCAATGAGGCGCCTGTGGATTCATCATTCTCCCCCCCCCTTTCGGTGAATCCTGGGGGCATCTATCGTTTTGGGGTTCTATAGCAATTGAATACAGCTTACGGGGTGCTAACCCGGTCAGCCGGTTTCTAGTCTTTCCCAGTGTCATCTGTCTTTCCAGAAGTCAATCGGTCTTTTCCCGACTGTCACTGGTTTGACCATGTAACTATGATAGGAAACTCTTTACAGAGCGATACAACAGGAAGCAATCTGATCATCAGAAGAGGTCCCCCCGTCCGACAAGTGTTTCGGCCCTATATACTCCTTTACACTCTAAGGGGGGCGGGCCCACTTGGGTCATGACTCCCAAGCGTCTCAGCTTCCTGTTGTCTTGCATCGAAAATGAACCCATTTCACTTATGGTAGCAACTTTAAATTCCACAACTCCGCCAGCCGTGGAGGCAATTGTGAAAGTAACAAGGAGAAGACAAATTATTCCGTTCGTTCCGTCGCACACATACAGTCGATATATATATATATATCCTTCTATAGGTGATTTTTTTTTTTTTTTTTTTCGTACGCCCGCTAATACTCGAGGCAAAATCTCAGGTTATTATTTTATGTCTAACCTGACATTGATTTTACGTGAGTATCCCTTTTTCTTGTACAGAGACAGGTGTCCCTCGCCATTCAGGCAAATACTCTCCGATTTCGGAGGTACCTATAGGTGATGAAATACACTAATAAATCCACTGTAGGCGCTATACATGCACCGTTGGTTACACCCTAATGACGAGATAGGTTGTAGATTACTCTGTCTATATTCGGCTGACCGCTAATACGTGCGGGGTTTTGAATGACCAGAAAAACACACACAAGACGAGGTCAATTTAGGACAAACGGTCCATTGCGCTATTATCCAGGCGCGTGAAATTAGGCCTGCGTACTTGATGTTATATCCGGTTTGGCTGGCTTGAACTTTATTTGTGACTGAGTGCTCCGTTTAAGCACACAGTCTGGT